>OX382327.1:4736800-5204300 GCA_947507615.1 Hemithea aestivaria | reverse complement strand
ATTCGTGAGGTCTCATATCCATTACTTCTATTACTTGGCTGAAAGACGTTGTACAAAGATAATTTATGGAACTAGGAGTTACTTTGCGGAAATCCATCACAACAATTATTAGTTATTTATTTAATATTTAGTGTTAATTCCGCTCTAAATTTCTGAGTCTAACTAATTTTAAGAAACTAATTCTAAGTCTAAAATTTTAAGAGATGGCGAGGAATTTAAACGTTACCAAAATAGTACTCCCTGTCCAGCGGTCGGCGAGTGAACATCTCTCTGAAGATGCCTCGTGCAGAGGCGAAACACGTGTCAGCGTTGTAGTCTATTTTTGCGTAGCGTCCGGCAGCGGTTTGTCATCGTTGTCGTCGTCGTTTCGTATCCTTTGTTCTAGCTAAGTTTTCGCGTAACCACATAACTAACACTAACAAATAGTTGTAACCCTTAATGCATGCATATGCGGGAGGGCGGGTGGTGCACTCGGTGGTGGAATTAATACTAATTACTATTTTGGTAACGTTTAAATTCCTCGCCATCTCTTAAAAACTTAGTTAGACTCAGAAATTTAGAGCGGAATTAACACTAAATATTAAATAAATAACTAATAACGTTGTACAAAATTAATTAGATGAGTTATATTTTCTTAAATACAAGACGAGAAAATCAGATGCAAGATAGTAAGCATTATGATTGCCCGTACTATACACAATATCACGCAGAATTTTGAATTTAAAAACACTTATGTTTTTAAATTCAAAATTCTGCGTAGCACTGCTGCAGAAATCCAACATATAGGCACAGGAATTAGACGCAAAGGTATGATGATGATGATGAAACATAAAATCAATATCAAAAAACAATATTAGTTTTCTGTACAGTTTCCATGTTTGTTAATAAAGAATTATCTATTCTATTCTAAATATTAAATGAGAAAAAAAATCTCACCCCATTCCTGTAAGAGTTTCAGCACCAACTTTAACCACAACTCTTTCCTTCATCCTTGGCTTCAAGCAGCTAGCCGTGGTGATCGCCACTCGACTCCTCAACAGAGAGCCAGAGCAATATAGATTGCGATACGCAACCACTAAATGGTGTGGGATCTCGAGTATTGACGCTGAATACTTCTGCAATCCGTTGGTGAACCTTTTCACCTCAGTTGGTTTTACCCGTATTAGTAGAAAGAGCATGGTGTAGTGGAACCTGCAATATATATAATTTTGGAGTAAAATTGGACATTTCTTCGAAATTGCGTTCTTCGGCTGATTCCTATGGTCAAAATTTAATTTCACTTTTAGCCCTGTAACACATGTTTATATGAAAATAGGTATCCTAAAAAACATATATGTGAATGAGGGACTCATTTCTATAAAGTAGTTTTCGAGATATGATCGTTCAAATATTTTGTGCCCATATGAATCAGAATTTGTTACAGATGAATCAGAAACAGGAATAAAAATTAAAAACTAAATGTTTTATGTGAATTAATCATTTAATCATCATCATCATCATCATCTCAGCCATTGGACGTCCACTGCTGAACATAGGCCTCCCCTTTGGACTTCCATATGTACCGGTTGGAAGCGACCTGCATCCAGCGTCTTCCGGCGACCTTTATAAGGTCGTCTGTCCACCTTGTGGGTGGACGTCCTACGCTTCGTTTGCTAGTCCGTGGTCTCCACTCGAGCACTTTTCGACCCCATCGGCCATCCGCTCTGCGTGCTATATGGCCTGCCCATTGCCACTTCAGCTTGCTAATCCGTCGGGCTATGTCGGTGACTTTAGTTCGTCTACGGATTTCTTCATTTCTGATTCGATCTCGTAGAGAAACCCCGAGCATAGCCCTTTCCATAGCACGCTGGGCGACTTTGAGCTTCAAGATGAGGCCAATGGTGAAGGACCACGTTTCGGTGCCGTAAGTCATCACTGGTAACACACATTGATCAAAGACTTTCGTCTTGAGGCACTGAGGTATATCGGACGAAAAGACATTGCGTAGTTTCCCGAACGCTGCCCAACCGAGTTAGATTCGGCGGTTGACCTCTTTCTCGAAGTTGGACCTACCTAATTGGACTACTTGTCCTAGATAAATATACGAGTCCACAACTTCGAGTACCGATCCTTCAACAGATATTGGGGTGGGCACAACATTGGCATTTGACATAACCTTCGTCTTGTCCATGTTCATTTTAAGGCCACCCGTTGTGAAGCTCGGTTGAGGTCATCGAGCATCATGCTGAGTTCCTTCATCGACTTTGCCATGACTACGATGTCGTCGGCAAACCGAAGGTGAGTGATGTATTCGCCGTTGATATTGATGCCAAGTCCTTGCCATTCCAGGAGCTTGAAGGTGTCTTCCATTACGGCAGTAAACAGTTTCGGAGAGATAACGTCTCCCTGTCTTACGCCTCTTCTTAATGGAATCGCCTTCGTGCTCTGCTCCTGTACTCGGACTGACATAGTGGCGTTCTTATACAAGCACTTCAACACTTCAATGTACCGATAGTCAATATGGCATCGCTGAAGTGACTCGAGCACCGCCCATGTTTCCACCGAATCAAAGGCTTTTTCATAGTCCACAAACGCTAAGCATAATGGCAAATTATACTCCTCGGTCTTCTGTATAACTTGCCGCAGCGTATGAATGTGGTCTATGGTACTAAAGCCTCTTCGGAAACCGGCTTGTTCGGGAGGCTGGAAGTCATCAAGTCTGTGTTCGAGACGGTTCGTGATGACCCTTGAAAACCGCTTATAAACATGGCTCAGAAGCGTAATGGGCCTATAGTTCTTCAATAGGCTGTTATCACCTTTTTTGAAGAACAGCACCACCTCGCCTCTGCTCCACGTCTCAGGCGTTTTGCCCTCGGACAAGACGGAATTAAAAAGTTTCTGGAGGACTTTAAGTACCGGTGTTCCACCCGCTCTCAGAAGCTCTGAAGTGATTCCGTCTTCGCCCGGCGCCTTGTTGTTCTTAAGCTGCTTCAGGGCCATCCTAATCTCGTAAAGACTGATGTCCGGGATATCTTCGGTATAGTGTCGGGACAGTTTGGCTCTTGGATCTCCTATCAAGCTGTCAACGGGCTTTGCGACCGAAGTGTAAAGCTGTCCATAGAACCTCTCGATGTCCCCTAAAACCTCTGCTTTGGTCGACGCTATGCTGCCATCTTCCCGTTTCAGCTTCGTCAGCTGGCTTTGCCCAATAGACTTGTCCTTCGCGAACACTTTGGAGCCTTGGTTTCGCTCAATTGTCTCTTTGACACGGTTAGTGTTAAAGAGACGCAGATCATGACGCAAGGACTTAGATATACGTCTATTGAGCTGCCTATAAGACTCGGCGTCATCGGGAGATTGCAACTGTAACGAGCGTCGTTCAGCCATGAGGTTTAAGGTTTGATCAGCCAATTTCTGAGGTCTATCTTTACGACGGGGTCTAAAAAACTTGGACCGTGCGTACAGCTTCCACTAGCCCGTCGTTGATCACGTCCACTGATGCTAAGTTCTCAAGGCAAGCAAAGCGGTTTGTGAGCTCGAGTTGGAAGCTTTCGGGGTTTTGAATATGGGCACTGGTAGGTCGGAGCGTAGACTACATCAGACTGGACCTTTCTAGCTTAACGTTTATATTTAGTGAGCCTCGTACAAGTCGGTGATCACTGCCGGTTTTAACCCTGTTGATCACAGAGACATCACTAAATATCCGTTTCTTGTCGGTCATGATGAAGTCTATCTCATTTCTCGTGGAACCATCGGGGCTCATCCAGGTCCATTTCCTGTGAGGCGGCTTCTGGAAGAAAGAGTTCATCATGAAGAGTTCCTCTCTCTCCAGGAAATCAGCCAGCCTCTGTCCCCTAGGGTTCCGTTGCCCATACCCAATCATTTAATATCAAACAATAATATGTTTATTTAATAATATGAAGATACGAGAATATTATTATTTAACAAAAAGTGTAACTATTGTGCATATTATAATTTTTCTGAGTACAAAAAAGTTACTAATATTGTTTCATTATGTTGCTTATTTTAATTAATGGTTCCTATTTAATATACTTATTGATAGAGCTATTATTATATAATATAACCTTTCATAATGATTAAAAATCACAGAAGTACAAACTTATTCTAACATAATAATACAAAATATAGGTATGTAAGGAGCTACAAAGTTAGGATAATTGCTACGTAATATTTTACTCTGTTAATTTTTTTAACCGTCTAATCAGTCCTGTTTACTTATTAACTCACATAACTATTAACTATCTTTATTTGAAAATCACAGAAGTAAAAACTTATTCTAATAATGACACTATTGACATCAGTCTCAATTTTAAACAATTTTAATTCTAATTAAAAAAACAATCACATTGCATTAGTGTATTTATAATACACTAATAATAAAGTATGAGAATTGAGATCAACTTTAATTAAATGGCACTTTCAACATTATGCTGCCTTAGTAAAATAAAATTATTAATTATGGCTAAGTTATGAAATCAAGTGCTTTTACGTTCTGCGAGTTTCTTTTTCACCTTTATTTCATCTTTACTGCGTGGCATTTTTGTGAGCTGCAACATTTAATATAAATTAGATATATCATAAAGAATTTTACTTATGAATAAATATTTTTTATGATAGTTACAAGACAAGAAAAAAAAACGACAAGGAAAATATTGCATCAGATGTGCCGAATATTTATTATTATTACGTTTATATATTTATTTTTCTTTATTAATTGACATCTTAGATTACATTTTTTACAATATTTCTATAAAATTATTATTTATTATTATGTACCTATATAATGATTCCTACTTTTTATCTAAAACATATCAAAAGTTACTCGTACATTAAGTTAAATAAAATTTTACTCCAGTTACTTTTGCATACTTATTCAAAAGCATAATATGATGAGGAAAATATATGTCATTAGCAATACTAAACCTGTTAACATGGTCAATAATAGGAAAAATACGCATCAACAGCACTCCTTTCCTGCTGAAGGGGACAAAACGAATTTATTTTCTGATTAATATAGGGGTTTAACCATATAAATCAGGCACAGATGAATCAGTATTTTGCCTAAAATCAATCATAACTCATCATACGTATAGACTTCAGTATTTGTATTTTTCTTCATGAATCTACTATCCAAAAGCATGACTCGAAACTCAGATTAAAGTCCCAAAACAGTTTTTTTTTTTTTTCACACAAGGCATTGTAATCAGTTTTCTAGCTGAACCAAACACAGATGAATCAGATATTTACCTTTGTAACACCGGGATTTTAGGTACCAGCCGCACGTCCGCCTTCTAGCACGTCCGTTGCACGATTGGCTGCCCCCCGCGCGGGGTGCCATACTCCCATTATAATTACTTCACCAAGTACGGTCAAGCGTAGGTCGCGCCACATTAATCAGTACTATACGCCGGACACTTCTTATTTATTTATTTATAAATACGCTAATGTAGTTATAACTAAAACATATTTTTTATAGAAGAGTTCAATTCAATCCCTTTCGTTTAGATTATAATTCATATTGATATGTCAAAGTGAAAATGAAATATCGACCACTTTGTTCCGATAAACGACAAACGGACGCCCTATATTAATCAGGAGAACGAACTTCAAAAAAATATTTCTTGTATCTAGACTGCAATTATTTTAAAAATACTACTTGCACCAGTTAGCGACAACACTAAACTATATATAAAAAAATATAATATGCTGTTTTGTCTATTGGTCTAGGAGATAAACCTTCAGACATCGAAAATTTTGCCTCCGAAGAATCATCCAATTGCAATTTCGTTGAGTAAAGTATACATTATAATATGAGGCTAGAGCCACACTTCTGTAATGTGGTTATGTGTCGCGTCAGTAGCGCGTCAAAATCATATCGGTTTCATCCATTTAGTAAAAAACTTACAATTACAATGTTTTGTGGCGCTACAAACTGACAGAATTCTAGCGTGTCACGTTATACCACATCACTCATCAGTAGTGTGGCTTTGTAAACTATTGTTTTCTGAAACCATCCTATTTCCTATCAAGTGAGAATCAATAATTTGATGTCTCCATCAAAATAGTCTAACGAGGAATTTTTAATTTCTGGTACAATTATGACGAAACATTTATAAAACTGGGTTTTTGTACGCTCATTGTTAAATTTGTACCTAAATTAAAAATTTAAAAATAAATAACTATAGTAAATAATAACTTTAAATAATTTATTCTTTTCACTCACAGCATCGTTCCCGCAAAATGAATTTTAGTACAAAGTTAATTCAGACTCGTCCGCGTCTCCTGCATAATGGATCCTACGATCCCGCTTGTTAACTCGAGTATCCGAAATAAACGATAAACAAAAGAATAATAACAAACTGTACGCACTCTCATTTATTGTGTCTACACTTCTCAATCATAGTTCTCGGGGACTGATGGCCGATACAAAGTTATTACCGTTTTGCGCAAAAGAGAAAACGAGTTCGAACATCTAAAATATTTCCAGCACCGTCCAATAAATATAGACCCTTCATATCACCAATTTAAGGGCAGTAGTCCTGTGGCAGACATTTTTATATTTGCTACCGAATAAACTAGACGTGTTTCTTGTATAGCGTATTATGCCGATGTTTGGTACAACGAGTTACGACATATTTTACTGCTTGCGACGCAGCCGGCTTTAGATCGGACTCTTAAATAAATATTGCTTATTTATAACAGGAAATGTGAATAAAAATTGGCTAGAGCCAACACCTTCGACAGCGTAAAATATTTTACACGTTTTTGATTATGTATTTACCTTCCAGGCATTTTTAATCTATAAATTCATTAATTTTTCGCAACAATTTTCGAGCTCGTCACGAGTCCACTAATCAAGTAAATTCAAACTCTTGTTGTTCTCATAAAGTCATGTTCTAACTTTACTCGTATAATTTGGTCCAGCTATAATAATATTTTATCTAATTATTTTTAAAGAAATTGTTTATCGTGAATTTCAAGTAGGTACTGATAGATTTTAATTAAAGCATTGTTCAACCTAACGTACGATAAGTAAACTTTTATAAATTGGTCTCCAATAATAAAGAATTTGTTAAAACATGCAACGACATAAAAAAAATTATATAAAAACCTGATGATAGAAACATTTTCCACTACATCGAACTAATCTCTAATCCAGAAACTCAAAGACTTCGTTACGAATGTATTTCCTAAATAGATAAGTAGATGTGAGCAGTAATCTTTATTTTCTTAGAAATAGCGCATCAAAGGAGCGAGTGGATAAATATTAAATGGGCATGAGTAGTGGCGCAAATGGTGTCGGGTAATGTACATGCTTATCTATTTATGAACTGGGATACAACTTGAATCTCGCATATATATATTTACTACAGGTATGTGCCCGGTGGATTTACCTGAAAAATAGTATAATTTTTTTATTTTTTGTTTGTCTATGCTGTCCCACTGCTGGGCAAAGACCTCCTCCAAGTCCTTCCATTTTTCTCTATCCTGTGCCACCTCGGGCCAGCCAACCTGGTAAGAATCGAGGTCATCCCTCCATCTCTTTTTGGGCCGGCGTCGGCGACGCCGCCTTTCTTGCGGGGTCCATTCCGTGGCGATCTTTGCCCAGCGGTCAGGATGCATGCGACAAACGTGACCCGCCCACTCCCATTTCAGTTTGGCGGACTTGTGTCCGACGTCCGTGACTCCCGTCTTAGCTCGAATGACGGAATTTCGCACCCTGTCAACTCTTTTAATGCCTAAAATACTGCGATCAATTGCACGTAAGCAAACTCCGAGGCGGAACTTCTGCGACTCGGTCAGTGACCAGGTCTGCGCACCGTAAGTAAGGATGGGGAGGATACACAAATGTCGACTAGCTTGCGTTTTAGGGAGATCGGAAGATCTCCCTTCATTAGCGATTTCATGGACCAGTAGCTCTTCCAGGCGTTGTCGATGCGGCGATCGATTTCGATTAGAAAAATAGTATAATATGTGTTATTATTCTAGGATCCAAGTTACTCACCTACATACCTATTTTTCTCTCTCTCTATCGGTTGCCGTTAAGCGCGAAAGGATAACAAATCCAATCTAAATCCATCCAGACAAACTCTTGGATTTGTAATATTAATAGGATAGTCTATCTTAAGAGTAAATAAGAGTTTGATTCATATTATCGCTATGGCATCAACAATTGCTTAGCTTGGGGTTAGATGACGCTGTTTAAAATGACCTGAAATAATTATTTATTAATCATTCATAGACATTTTAGATAGATTTTTGTTAAGAAAGGATGTAATTGATGTATGTAAGTGAGAAAAGCTGGGAGCATAATCTAGTTTTATATGCATAAATTACAAAGCTACGCCTCACAAATAAATTATACGGGTAAGAATAATAAAGGTAGGTAGGTAATATTTATTCGTAGGCTTCACCTATAACCCAGCCCCACAACTTAATGACTCGATTACAGTACACGTTTCACTTTCAACACACACGAAGATCGTTTGGAATTATTTCTAGCTATTGAGTATTTGTTTCACATAATGCTCGCACAAAGCGTGTTTTAAAAGGCTTCAATGGCACATAAGAGTACAGTAAACGAGTCTGCAAAAATAAAAGAGTTGCAGGAATTGAGGGTAAAGCATTTTAATAGGTTAGCTTCCTTTTGTATATAAATACGTGGAAATTGAAAAAAATTATAGCATAATCGGTCAGCTACGATATTTCAGCCAAGTTGTAAGCTTTGTAACTCAGAGGTTAATTATTTAGAAACATTTATTTATATTGTACCTAAACTTGAACAAAATAGTCCCCAATCTTTGTACTAGAGTCATCACTTTGTTGCTTTTACATTACTTTGTTTCCTCTTAAATATCTCAAAAATACATCCATAATATTTTTTTGTTGGAATTTGGAATAAATACTTCTCGTTCGATCTCAAGCCATGAAGACTAAAATAGAAAGTTTATCTTGTAGAGCTTCACTTAGATAGGTACTTGATGTTTTATTACATAGGACATTAGATACATACACTACATAGGACACTAGACTACATACTACATAGGATATTAGATTTTTTTAACATTTCTAAATTAATTTGGTTCTTTATTTCTATGTTCCTTCTCATTTCGCGCAGCCAGCTCGATCATGTAGAAGAGAGTTATTCGGATCACGTCTGCTGAAGCCGTTATACTGTTCTTATCGTACTTTACGCGTATAAAACGAATATTCGCCCGATGTCTATAGCTTCTCATATTTGCTGATGAAATACGAAATGAAACAATATTCTTTGAGTGACCAGAATTTATGATTCAGCTTGTAGAAGATACTGGTGGTTAAAAATATTTTTACGAAAGAGATTTTTATGTGTTAAAACATCATCGTCGGTCAACGACAAAGATCGGCAACGTAACTGCGGTAGGTAGCCTTCCATGTGTTTCCTTGTTTCCATGTTGTTCATGAACGGCGGTAACTACTTCTACTTACCGTCAGGTGGTACCCCTCCTTCTGTGTTATCACCTCTTGTATATACCTAACATGACCTAGAAATATATAAAAAAGTTGCAATTTTGAGTTATATTAGCCACGAAATATATTGCAAAGCCCTATCCCCCAATTGAAAGGGATGACAAGTCACAGACACTTTATTTTCAACAGAAAATAGACAAGTTTAACCTGGTTCTTCGCCGGCCACCACTGCAGCACGTTTGCGTCACTCGCGCGATTTGAACGCGCCCAAAACGTAACCATCTTTATTAAAAATGTCGCGAGAGCTTAAAAGTTTAGACACAATGGCACTCTTCTAAAAAATGAGCTACTATATTTTTTATGAGCTCAAAAATACTAACTACTTATAGACCAAGTGCTCATTGCTTTCTTTGATAAAAACATAACAGCTCATATAATAAGTAAATAAACATTGCCATAAAGTCGTCAGCAAACAGAACTTTGTTGTTAATTAATTTAACAAAAGTTAATTAAAATGTTTATAAGCGGTGTGACGTGCTACGGGAACTGAAAGAAGATTATATTTCCCTTTCTTTACTTAGAGAATATTATAAAATGTTAGAAAGTGTTTATACCTTTTGGCACTTTTTAAACTAAATACGCCTACGTTTGACCACATCCCACTTATAGAAAGTGTAGATGAGGTCGACAAAGAATTACATAGCATGCCTAGAAAGTTACGTCTTTGTTCCGGCACGAAAAACATTTGCTGTCATTCAAGTAAATTTTACGTGCCTAAGGGTTGACCCAAGTGAACGCGCGGGCGCGGGCGCGGGCGCGGGCGCGGGCGCGGGCGCGGGCGCGGGCGCGGGCGCGGGCGCGGGCGCGAAATATCAAACATATTATGACGTGCTATGAAGATGTTCACGTACAAAAGCACGTGCGGTGCAAGCAAAGTCTGTCGCGCCCGCGCCCGCGCGTTCACGTGAACAAGCACTAAGCTACTAGCGTTTGGTCCTGCGCTGCTCGAAAACTAACATCCGACGAATAAAAAATGTCCAATGGTTACTACAACTAGCTGCACTAGTATTCATAATCTTACATTTTCGCGATTTTTATTAAAATTTGATAAAAACCAATCTCATTAAAACTTGGTATGATACGTTTTGTATTCAGATGTAAGAATAGTATACGGCGCACATTGTTTTTGTATAAAATAAATCTATCAAACTTTCAGTCCTAAAATTTAGATATTGTTATGCAAAGTTCTACAAAGAAAAGTTATCGTCAACCTTTATAAAATTGATATCTTACTTAATATTATAAACGTGAAAGTTTGTAAGAATGGATGTCTGGATGTCTGGTTGTCAGGATGTTTGTTACTCTTTCACGCCTAAACGGGTGGACTGATTGAGCTGAAATTTTAGACCCTGGAATAACACATAGACTACATAAGTAATGCGGGTAAAACCACGGGGCGCAGCTAGTAGGTATACATATTTATAAGTTTAAGAAAAAACTTTCTTATTAATGTTAAAAATTTTCGTACAGACTTGAAACTCAAACGTTATCTAACAAACTTAATCCTTTGTAGTTTTGCTATTAACTCGACACTCAAAACTTTTACAAAACTTAAACTCTTTGTTCTCATTAATAAGATCTCAGCGTCTCTGAAACAATTATTATTTGAACGGAAAAGTACCACAATTGGGATTCACTGTAAATTAAAAATAAACTTTGTATGACATCAAAGGCCGATAAAAAGGCCTCAATAAAACAAAGATAGGACGAGATAGGAAAGCCTTCATTATTCTTTCTCCCTGACCTCTTTTACTGGGGTCAATAATGCTGAATACTCGTTTTTTGTAGACCACATATCAAAAAGAGTTTATTTAAAGAAAGAAAACACATTTATTTGTGAAATACACTACATACATAAAGAAAAAAAATAGAACAAAAATTAAATAAAATAGAAGTAACATAATATAGAAGGTAAGTAATATAATGTAAGTAATGCATTGCACAAAATGGTCCCAACTCAGCAAAATGCTGGCTGCGAACAGCCAACGCTGATCTTCCGTTGGGAACATTTTGGTGGCGTGACGGACATTCTTTATCGTCAGGCAGTATTATACTAAATATAGTTTATCACAAAAAAACCATAATATTAAGTTTTTTTTTACAGTGACGTATCTATTAAATGGTAACATAGTATAGTTGGTAGTTAGTATAGGGTGTTAGTGTGGCGTAGCGTCGTAGCTTGCGGCAGTCACGCTACGGCGGTCCTCGGCTACGGACCGCTACGCGCGCTATACATCACCGCTACGACGAAATGTTGTTTTCACTCGCGGTATTGGCGCTCCTCGCCTCGGCCCAAGGACGCGCGGTAAGCCCAATTTCTACAGTATTATGACACAATCATCATATTATTCACTCTACCCCAGTGCAGTATTCCATGCGGCATTTTTTGTTTGAAAGTTTAAATCGCTACGTCTTGGAAATTTTAAGATTGATTGGTTACTATTTGTTACCCAGTTTCTGTTTTAGTGCCAATTCGTATCAGTCTGAGGCTGTAAAATTTTTGTTGCTTTGTATATTAAGTTTTGCCTTAAAACTAAAAAGTATTATTGTAACAAACGGGGTAAGTTAAATAGGACCGTTAAAAAATAAATAGATGTAGTAGTAAGTAGTTAAAAATTAAATTAAATTGATGACGAATATTACCAAGTTTAGTCAATTTTAAAAACGTATTAGACAATGACTGTTTTTAACATATCTGTGAGTGAAAATAATTCTAATTTTTAGTGGGACAGTTTGCAATTTAAAAGTAATTGCAATTTCCTTTATGTGTGTAAAATTATGTGGTGTCCTAAATAAACTATCAGTTCCTAAAAGAAATCATTAAATAGCAAATAAATAGAGCTGTTCAAAGGAAGTGGAAACACATTGTTTTTCCCGCTCCATATATTTTGTAATTCACGGTCATGTATCTACTACTCGCCGAATTAAATCGTGCATTACCTTTCTATTATTAGTTTTCCTATTTGTATAGTCCTACTCGTACTTTAGATTAGTTTGAAGGTACCAAAACTCATCTTACTATATTGTATACCTCTATTCTATCAAAGCAAATAAAAATACAGAGTTTTAGTCGTGTCCTCGCCCTCGACTCAGCTTATGTATAAAATAAGTGTATTCTAAATATTAAAAAAAAATGGTCGCAAAGACGCATTTTTTTTTACTTTAAACTTACTATTGTATTGTAAGTTCACAAATTTTTGTATTCTAAGCCTCTCTATTTTTAGTCATGTCACCCTCGACTCAGTCATTTGCGAGAAAAATGGAATAATAATATTAAAAAAATGGCCGAGATTACGCCTTTTTTTTCAACTTTTGAAGTTGAGTAAAAATAAACTAATAGAAAAAATAAGCTAATAATGTAGGGGTAAGACTTTTAATTAATTTACAGAATGTATTATTAATTAGGCCATTACCATAATACACACGTGTATTGTCTATGGAGGTGGAATGTGGACCCCAAGGGTTTAATTCCACCACGAAGGTCATATACAGGCCATATAAGCGGCTCATTATGTTACAAGGGTCGTATGCCCGTCTTAACCCAGTGTTCGTGACGTGAAAATAGTTGCACATTAGGTAACGATGGGTCATATTGTCCAGATTCTATTAATTTTTTTTTTATGGCAATTGCCTTTATTGAGAAAAACAAAATAACAATACTACAGCTACTACAGCAGTTGAGAACACTTTTATTAACCACAGATCGGCCACAGGCCAATCTACAGAAAATCCAAGTGCTCCAAACCACTGTTAGATGGCAGAGTGCCCAGAATGCTGGCAGCATTGCCATTCTATTAAAATTAGATTATTTATTATTTTAGATTATATTAAAATTCAATTATAATTATTTTTAAATTTCAAATTCCTGGATTTCTATTTCGGCATATAAGATGCACGTCTCACGTATGTACGTCAAAAATATAACGGTTTATTAAACATAACAATTGTTTAGTTTCTCAATTTCCTTGCCGATTAGCGACGCTTAATTATCGCTGCACAGGTGGTGTCATACGTCACATGCACCCAAATAATTATTCTCACAAGCTCAATTTCAAAGACCCTTTTATTTTAGAAATTCAAGTTTTTCTATATATTAAAAATCTCATATAAAAATAAGCTTTATTTTTAATGACACTTTTATGTTTCACTTTAGGTACATCTTTTCATATGAATCCTTTCAAAATGAAAACTTCTTCATAACCACGGGTCAATACGACCCAGCGTCACAGTTGTCGGGTTAAGTACAATCTCGAACTATAACCAACCGACTATGAGTACTAAGCTTATTGTTAATACATAATCGCTTTAGTGTTGCGACCGCGCTCAGAATTATAAAGAGATAACAGCGATTCAAAGGGCTTTATCTATATGTGAGAGTTTTGTCTTGGGATTTAGTTTATGCTGAATTTACTTCTCTTGAGCTGTTTATTTGTTATGTAAAACGATTTTAGTTTGGTACTTGAAGAGTTTAGTTTTGTTTGTGGTTACACTGATTTTGGACTGATTTTTATGGGCTAGAAGAACAATAAGCTGACCTCACGTGATTCGTCGTGATTCGGGGCGGAATTTTGGAATTTTAATATTTGTAGGCACCTTGACACATATAAAGAGGGCATGATTGGACGGGGTCAGGAACCACACAAAAATCGCGAAAGCTTTTCCACGCGTTCTATGTAACGCGTCTGTATGACATCGGCTTTATTGTTTTAGACTTAAAGTTATATAGCAGTGTTATATACTTCAAGAATTTTGTTAAAAGACATCAAAATTCATGTATTAAGATACTAGCTTGTGCTCGCGGCTTTGCCCGCGTGGCAAAATCCTCTCTTAGCGGATGACTACACCCTAAAACCCACCTGTATGCCAAATTTTAACTCAATCCGTCGAGCGGTTTGGGCTCTGCGTTGATAGATCAGTCAGTCAGTCTTTCCTTTTATATATTTAGAAGCTACAATAAAGCACTTTTGCTTCTGCCACAAACATCATTCTATTCGATATTAAGACGCTAGAGAGAAATTTATTTTGCCCTCTATGTTTGGTCAACACACAACATTTACGGTCGCAAGAATCCATTCTCGTAGGTTAAGCTCAAATGTAATTTCATGCCAATTAACTTACTTAGCAACTATACCCACATGTATGCTTTAATCGTCTGGCATAGACGCAAAGGCATTTGATGAAGATGATGATGATATCCACATATTCATTCTGTTTCTACCTAATCTTACTTAATATTAAAACGTGAACGTTTGTAAGAATGTATGGATGTCTGAATGTATGTTTGTTACTCTTTCACGTTAAAGCGTGTGGAATGATTGCTCTGAAATTTGGTATAGACATAGCTTAGACCCTAGAATAACACATAGGTAACAGTACAGTGGGTAAAACTACTGGGTGCAGCTAGAATATTGATAATAATAAC
The DNA here is from genome assembly GCA_947507615.1 of Hemithea aestivaria. NCBI lineage: Eukaryota > Metazoa > Arthropoda > Insecta > Lepidoptera > Geometridae > Hemithea > Hemithea aestivaria. Next base: position 5,189,368 of record OX382327.1, on the reverse strand, counting down.
ATCCTATATCAACAGTCGAATATAGCCGTCTGCGTTTACATTACACCTATTTTCTTAATAGCAAAATAAAATATCATTCCTTTGTTTTGAAACAATTGAATATTATAATAAGCACCTCAATATTCGGGGTTCATTAGCATTCTACTTACGAAAATACCTTTGAATTCGAGATGGAGACGTGGTTAAGGCATGTACACAAGGGGGACTGAACCACAGTCTTTCTATGTGACTTTCGTGCTCGTAGATTGTTTCAACTATCTCTTTATTTTATTATTCATCACAACGTTTGGACTAACTTAATGCTAAAGTAGCATTTTCTACCAGTTGACCTGTTCCTGGAGAAAATTTACATGGATAATGGAGGAGTGTACAGGAGTCAATATCAAGGACAGTTAAGAAAAACTAAACATTAAAACTACCATATAGGTAGTTTTAATATTTAGTTTTAGTATTCTTTTATCTGTGGTAATACATATACATAGGTAAACTAACATACAATAAAATACACAAATATAAATACTAAATAAAAGACTACATAAACAGTAATTAAAATAAATACATATATAATACATATTATTATACTGAAAATTGCTGTTTCTTTTGATTGCGTTGACATAGTGGTTTGATTATAGATCTGAACGGGGCGTTTTAAAAAATATCATTATTTCTGGCGTGTTGTCTGCCCCCATTACTGAGCCTATAATTCAACCCTTCACCGTTAAAATATTTTAGAAGCCAAGTCGAGTCGCGGTTCCATTTTGCATTCGTCCCTTCCGTATGTCTGCGGTGACTGGTCCCTAGTCCCGTGGGTAACGCGGCCTAACTTTTTAGCCCCCATTACTTATACATTAACCTGCCAACCCCGCTCCCCATGAAAAGGGCAGAATGGACCTAATTAAGCAATAGTAAGTGACAGAGTAACAGATGTCTTTTTATTTTCTCTTTTAAAAGTAAGATTAATTTTAAAACTTTCCAGCCAGCTTTGTTATTAAGAATTTGTAAGTTTGGAGTAATAACTTTCGTTATAAGTCAGAGCTGACTTGATAACTTTTATTAATCTTATAAAATGTAAACGTAGCCATCACACCGACCACTTATTAGATGCACAAATTTAACATTTTGTAGATAAAATTGTTTTCATATATTAAAGGTTTTTGAAAAGGCGGGGCTGTGATTCGTACTTGGAGATCCTTCCGTATGCACCAAGGAACCCCTTCGCCGCCACCGCTTAAATTTATAGAGATGTAGACAAATATCGCTATAGTTTTTTTTACAATATTATCCCAGACGCTTCTGTGACCACGCCTGTCAAGCGCAAGCCTTCACTCGTGAAACCAGATTGATTGAAATAAAATAAAATATAACAGGATCGAAAAATCGTTCCCATGAAACAGGAAACTCTGTTGATTGATCTCGCCTCCTAATGGGGTAGGTGAAAAACAAAATGGTTTGGTTTTTTATAAAATAAAATGGCAAAATATATACGAACTCAGTAACAAGGTATTTTTAACTGCACAAAAACACGGAAAATACCTAAATCTTAATTTTTTTCTTCATTTCACTCTACGCCATTGATCCCTTACTTCTACTGGTTTTGGACAACTTGTTCATAAGGCTGCTTTACTTGATCAGCTTAGCTAACTTTCATTTAGTAACTGTAAACCAAAGTTATCTTACATATATTCAAAGTCATATAAATTATTATTATAACATACCTCTATGGGTTAAAATAACTAGTTTTTAAAACATTATTACATAAAATACAATTCTCACAATAATTACAAAACTAAGCTTCTTAAGTTGTAAGAGGATTTTAAGTGATTCCAAGAAACAAGCTCTCAGACAGAAAGTTACTCGAACTTTCCACTACTTAACCGGCTTTTGTTTATTTTTCAAACGTCTACATTATCCAGGGGCTTGGTTTCTAGGTTAATGAAAATCGGTAACTAGTCAGTTTTTTAGTGTATCAAATATCGCAATTCTAGGTAATTTCCATTTAAGAAGATATTAGATATATGTCTCTGGTCTGGGTGCTTTTTAGTATCTATAATAAGTATTAATTAAAATGTATATAAGTATTATCTAGCTACGATAACCCCAGAATTGAGTAACTTACATTGGGCTTAGATGGTAGTTTGAAGTTTCATGCAATATTTATCATTTATTTAATTGTGAACCATGATTGCAGCTGATAAGATTTGCAGTAGACAATTGTAGAACCTAAAAGTTAATAAACGGGTTAACCACACAATTATGGTGGATAGAATTGACTCCAAAAACTTAATTAACAAAATACTAAAAATCTAATTAAGGCATGTGTATATGTGTTGGGATCCCTAATTCGTTGGTTGGGATGAATCCGAATGAACATGTACATTGGCTGACATAAGAATAAACGCAAAAAATCCATAACAAAATGCGATCAGTCAATTGAAAAAACCACAAAGAAAGAGCTTAAATTCGAGCTCTCCCGGTACGTTCCCATCACAAATTGGATGCATAAACTGAGACGATTTTTGCAGAGAACGGGTTGAATTCGTCCGCCCTAATGAACACTGACTTCCAATTTTTATTCGAATAATATTTCGAGAAGGTTCCTTTGTTTTATCAATTGTATTTTTGTAGGCCTCGTAGTTAATTCAATGGATGAAGCTTTCTTTTACTGAAATGTAATAAAAATAAAGTTAATAAAGGTATAATTTCAGAAAGAGCAGGAAGGTTATATTTTTATTAATTTCACACACACGTAAGGTAGGAGCAATTTAAAGATCTGAATTAATATTATGTATCCACCTTTACAATATAATATAGAGGTACATATAGAAAATATTCACTAAAGGTACATGTACAAATAGGGCATTGATTGAAACATCAACACTCGTATTTCAATAGTACCTTCACTGCGTAGCCAATGAATTACTATAGATACAAAGTGGTAGTGCATTGGACTCAGAAAATAACCTAAATCTTGAATGTAATTATTATACTTAGTTACAAATTATATTATATATCAAAACCATCGATACCACATCTGCTAGAAATTCAACGGTGGAAAACGAACAAATTGTTATGCAAACCCTAAGTTTCTGTTTTGACCGGAGTATTACTGTTATTTATTCGTGAAAAGTCCGTTGATAAATATTCATAAAAGTTGTTTACGCGTCGGCAAGTATAAGTACGATAAATCAAAACAAAGTGTTTCTCAGGTAAACATCAGCAACACCTGGGTGCTCCCGGAGGAAGGCTTCCCTGTCTTCTACCGCTACTTCAGGGATCGCATCTCGTGGTACGAAGCCGATGCAGTCTGCCAGTTCCATCATGCCAATCTAGTCACAGGTTAGTTTATCTATAGGAAAAATAATTATATATACAATTATAGTTATGAACATAGGCACTGTAACATTCAACACTAAAATATTTCTCAAAAAATCAGCTAACCCACTACGGCTAAACCCAAAATAAACTTTGATCTCAGTGAAGATCCTTTTTGACCTCTTCCCACTAGTGGTATGTGGGACGATCCAATGAATAACGATGTTCGTCCATAGTTAAGCACAAGCTTCACAAATATCACGCCTCAAAGTTGTTTAAATTTTAAAGTTAACTTGGAAAAGTGTTTCTGAAAGTACATTGTTGTGAGTACCATGACAAGTTCAAGGTTCCATACAATATGTCCCCAGTCCCCATCTCTTTATTTTGAAGGTCAGTCCTGTTTATGCCAGGGGCCGCCTACGGTAGATCTTATCAGGCCCTTTCTATCTGATTGACATTCTACCCCTCGGTCTTGGATACACGGTATTCCAATATTTATTTATTTAATTTTAAAGGGGGACCAACTCCTTTACCTCACAAAATACACAATTATATTAGACTTTATAGAGCTAATATTTAATTTTAGTTCAGTAATAAATTTGTCCGCCTCCGAAACAAATTAGTGGTTAAATTCACCAAACATTCCAATAACCCTACTTAATTTACTTAGAGCCTATATTTTATACAACTTCTAGTTAAAATAAGGGCCGCTATACATTTTAATCTAAACTTAACTAGAGAGAAGCAGGACCGGCTAAAATTATGGAAAGTTTAAATGGCTTTTATAACTCAGTTACTTTACATCATCTCCGAAATGGCCTTTAGGTAATATAATAATACAATGTATGATCTTGAAAGGTCGTAGGAGAAAGGGCGAAGCTTTGGGAGCAGATTTTGTACAGATTTTTCCGTCGACAACACACAAATAGACCTGATCTGATCTTTTGTAATAAGCTATGTTTCTCCTATAGCGCACAGCTATACTTAATATAGTGGTCAAATATAGGCTGAAAGTACAATAAAAATACCAACATTGTAAAAGCAATAATTTCAAGTTATTATTCGTTTTTCCACAACTGACTGACTGTCATCCCAGTACGTTTTTTAGCTTGAGCCACAAGTAATTGCTGCTAGTCTACACCTGCAGATGTGTCTTCATTATTCATGTAACCGTCATACGACGGAGATGATACCATCTCGCTGAATTTTTATTGATATTCTAACAAAAGAAAAGAGAAAACCTACACGTAGACGGATACCTAACTGCTAAAGCAATTTGTGAAAAAATCACAGCATTGTAAGACTGAATGTGTAACAATAAATCTCGATTGTCGCGTCACATTTAAAATATCGCCGGCAATCAGGCGACATCTTGAACGCTGGGCCATTGTTAGGAGCCGAGGGAAAGAGGTTCAGAGAGCTTCTACATTTCAATATCCCTGAGGCCGTTAGGTATAATCGACAGCAATCCAGCCAAGACCCCCATTACCGCTGATGGCGCCCTCGCAGATACGCAGCTTCGTCACAAATGAACGTACCTGCCGATAAGAAAATGTAAATACGTATAAGATTTTACGCATGTCTGCCTTGGGAGTTGGGCTCGAGTGTTCGCGCGCGCTGAGTGCTTTTCAAGTGTCCCTTTGTATGCCTTGGGTGTGTTTGTTACCTTTTGGTTTCGTAGCTTAAGAAGGTTTCGATGCTTAAGAAATACAAAAAAAATCTTAAAAAATATTTTTTACTCGTGGACTCTAACTAAACGGATTAAGTATCCTTTCCCTGCAATGTCGGTATAGGTATCTATAGTATATCTAAAAAGTTTGTGTAATGTGGTGTCCCAATAAAGAGTTAATACATGTTCTTTTCTACTTTTTATTCCAGTGCTTATCTTTAAAATAACTTAATTTTAGTTTTAGTATATTAAAGTTAGTAAAAAAACTTTAAAATTTAAGTAAGCACTTAAATTCTATTCGCATATTTACTTTGCTACAATTTTATTTGCAAGTTAAAAAGGTCTCAGCAAATACGAGTTAAAAGAAAATGCGAATTATTTGAATTTTTAGAGCGTTTCCATCAACGTTATAATCGCATTTTCTTAAGTACTTACTGCCTTCAATTTTCTGGTTAAAATGGGACGAGTCATTATGTTTCTATAAGTAAAGGGTCGAGGGGTACTCTTCGTTTTATCAAAGTGATTGATAATATTAATATTTTGATGATATTAAGCAGTTTAGATTTAACGACTTGAAGCCAACTTTGGTAGGTATATCTACGTATAATAATTTATGTATAGAGTATAGGTATAATTGATAACTAAATGGTAAACTGTAAATACTTATTAATTTTTGTTTATTTTATATAATTATTTTGACATACTTTTAATATATTGCTGAAAGAACTGATTTGGAAGATTCTTTTTTGTTTGAAAGTGTACACACACTTCACTAATACCATTTAAATATTATCAAAATCGGTCGAGAGGTTTCCTTGTCATTTGAGACAAAGTGTCCGAATATGTAGTGTCCCAAATGACAATGAGCCATATTGAAACGTGCGTTTCGCCTTTATTTACTGAAAACGTAATATACGTAATAAAAAAACTTGGATGTCGTAATTTTTTTTTAATAAATTCACTTGAAAATATCAGTTCAAACCTAAAAAGTTAAAATTATATTTATTCCTAAAGCCGCAATTTACCATTCAGAATGTTGAATTGTCTCATTTATTCATTCGGAGTGAAGTTGAAAACAAAGCGATAGCTAGTTCGTCTCCGCCAAGAGGCAGTCGCGTCATTGTCTCACCGCCTCACCCAAGGGCTTGTCGAACAAACCCTTTGTAACATGAGCCTTATTCGTGTAAATGGAAACTTAAATTAGTTTCAAAATTAAGCGAAGAATTATTCTGGAGCAGACGTCGATTACTCGTATAATTTGACGTCTGTTTGGGCGTTTTCGAATGAGAAGTTTAATCCATTAGGTAAGGGATATTTTGTTGAAATGCTCCAGAATCTAGACGAATATTGATTAATTAAAGTTTTTTTGGTTCATAAAATGTAAGTAAAGGAAATATAAAAATAATATTACATGGTCTTCTTAAGAATATTCTTTTAATAATAACTGCTTTTGAAATTTGCTTTAAAAGGTCTAGAAATATAACGTCGAAAGGAAAATTGTACCCGTACTTTATTTAACATTTTGTTCTAAATAACGAATTCTCAGAAGTCCATTTCAGTATCAGATAAAGCTGCCTTACAATAAAAACAATGAGAAATCTCTTTACAATTTCCTTTTATCCTGGCCAGAAATAACATGATACGGAAGACTCAAATAGAAAATAATTTGAGCTTAAAATAAAAAGGGCTGAAACATTAATTCTGTGCACTTTTGAGATGAGAACAAAAGGTCGAATTGCGGCACGGGTTAATTTCGGATAAAGAAGTTGACAGCGGTCAGCCGTGAAATGAATGTGGAAGCGGGAGGACGCGCCGCCCGCATACCTACTTACCTGCTGATACGGCTCTGAAAAATGAGGGCGCGCGTGTGCTATCTCTGCTTTTCTCTATGATATTCTCAAAAAAAAATTACATACGTTATACTGCTGCAACTTTGCCCACCACTCACCAAATTATGCTGTAAAATTTGGCAATAAATTTAATTTGCTTTCCTCCTTTTTTCCTAATTGTTTTTTTGACCCATCGAAAAAAATGTTCCTCTGTTTACAGCGTTAAAATTTTCTTGCATTTGCGTATTTTTTTTAATAAAATGGATGAATTAAATAAAAGTCAACGTTGAGAATATGCAAAGTTGCAGCAGTTTACGGTAAGTACTTCATTATAATATAAGAATGAAATCAAGGGAACATTGTACATAGGTATGCATGTTTAATGTGAAAAACCGAAATTTATTAATAACCAAGTCTAATTAAGACCCTTTCACATGTACATGATTAGACAAATAAAAATGTTCAGCACATAATACGAGTCTTCAATTTTTGCACAATGATTACGTAGGTACATTTATTTTCTGGTTAAATATAATCCTTTGTGTGTATCGCGTGTGTTCAGGAATTAATGTTTCAGTTCATTTATGTCTGTGATGTGGAAATGCTGCGGCGTTGTGTGATTTATTATGCCATTTCATACAAATTGTTTCAGACATGAGGCTCTTCCACGTGCATGATTCAAATATGATCCTATACAGGGTTATTGATTATACAACTTTTAAAGAATCAGTATTTTTTGCGTAACTTATCGCTATAATTAAGGTGTGAAGCTACTGCCCTCCTCTTGGATGAATGTATTGAAATACCAGTAACCCTGTATACGGTCAACGCTTCAGCAGCACTTTCCATGAAAAGTCAAAATATTTTTTTTTCCTCTACCAATGACCTTTATCCCGTTACTTTGGCCTTCCTTATAAGTTAAAATATAAATTAATATTACCAATTATAATAATTCAATAGCCCTGTATAAGTATAAAATTTGATATTATGAAGGTTCAATATTATGGTAAAGCAACATAAAAAACCGCCACCCAAAGGAAGGAGTGGAAAGAGAGAAGGGAGGCCTTTGCCCTGCAGTGGGACAGTATGGGCTAATAATAATAATAAAATAAAAAAGTTAATTGCAAATGATATTCCAAAAGCGTTCTTTTGTTTTTCTTCATTTAAGTAAATCCTTATTATAAGCTACCGGGTTGTGCCGTCAACCTATAATGTGGTCAGAGTTTTCAGGTCGCGTGTGGTAAAGTCCTTCAATATAACCTAACGACTGCCCCTTGCATATCTAATAGGGGACAGCACCATTACTTCCGAAACACGCCAGTACTGGATGTAAATATCATAGAAAATGGTCCAACAACAACCTATACACGTAAACTAACATTATTAAATATATTTAGATGAAAAAAAAAATATTTTCATAGTTTTGTAGTATCTATTTAAAGTAGAGCTTAGTGTTAAAAAATAGTTTTAAGACCACACACTTTATGGCTTCTGTTGTTAAGTACAAATTTTCGGCAAAAAATTATTCTTGTGTTAAAGCCGACGATCCACTTCACGCTAATGTTAGCGCGAAGTGATAAACTCGTTGGCCTATTTTATTATTTTATCTTTCAGTGTATGTACCTACATATTATTATCTAATATTTTCCATTCCCAGTTTATTTGTAAGAAATTGCACTTTGGACTAATTGTTAGCCCAGCGTTAAATATTTCAAAGATATATAGACTACTTTTAATTATTGCACACCAAAATTACAAAACAAACTTTATTATTATTTTTTTTTAATTTTCTAGTAGTTTTGTAAATATAATGTATTTTATTCTATCTTATTTTCCGTAGTTTTCTGTTTAATTCTAATGTTATTTGAATCTTGTTTCTGAATAGCTCATCCGGTACTGCAAGCAATAAAATACCATTGCGAGAAAACACATTTTAATTAAAACTCTTTGTAAAGCGTGATGTAAAAGGCAAGAACATGCCATGTAGTTAATTAACCAGACGATACTGAAATCGTAATTACAATATTATAAATATAATAACTGAATATCTCTAGTACGATATTTTAGTTAATGTGAGTTCTAGATTAAATTAAAGAGAAGAATGAGTTGTAATTTTTGCTTCCATATAATTTATTTAAAAAACTTCAAAGTTTTTAATTTTCTTAAAACATGCTAAGTGCGATAAGACCGATGATCATTAAAGTAGCGTTTAATTTTCAAAAATTTCGTAAGTTATTTGCAGTTCTTTGGTATGCAATAAAAATAAGGTTATCTAATTGTATTCTAAGTAAAATACCTCATTTATTTACTACCTACAAGGTTAGCTTTAGCTACGAACTTGCCTAATAGTAAACGAGCAATTTTTTATAAAGACAATTTAGCTTTTAAACGCGAAGCAAATACTAAATTAAGGGTATCTTCCAAGTGCTCGAATGAGCGCCTAGATACTCTAACCACTTTGAATATTAACTTTCAAAATGATCCGGTCTCCGTAGATAAAGTTTGTGGACAAGTTTGATCGACTGGCTCGCCGCTGCTCCCTCGCCTCTACAGCTCTAATAAGATGGAAGCTTGAAGTTTAATTTTGTGGATCTTCATGGACCTAGGCATTATGAAATTGAGAACTTATAAAAATATGCATGAGCACTTTTGAAGTGGAAAAGGAATATTCTTAGCGGATTTAGCAAACTTTTAACAAGATAGATTATATCTCAGGATATCTCAGGGTAGTAAAAGCGCTGTGAAGTAGGTTATACGAGCAATTCATAGATATTATTACGCCTGTTTGTGGCCTGACTTGATGATATTTTCGATTATTCCTATTATTCTAATAATATAATCGGTCCTCGTAAAGATAACCGCATATTTTTGCAAGATGCATAAATACAAGTAAGTACCAAACTACTAAAACGAACCCTAGCTCAGTCACTCGTAGTTATTTTAACAAATATTGATAGCTGCTATATATAGGTACCTTGCAAGGGTGATAATGCTTTCCAAAGCCGAAATTTGCGATCCTATCCAAAAACCGATTGGAATTATTTATTGCCGCTGCTTTCATTTACGGCCGCATCATATAGCCCAGTCAATGAGTGCCCAAAAAGGGTATGTGGATCGAAAAGTCGAAAGCAGAAAAACCAAATTTAGAACTTTGTTTGGACTAGTTAGGAGATAAACATACTAAAAGTCCCCACCCCTCCGAGGTGAGCCCGAGGGGGGAGAGGCCGAAGAAGGTCCCATTTTTAGGTTTTTTGCTTATATGTCAAAAACTGTGCGTTGTACGATATTTTATTGTAGTACATTATGAAACCTCATAAAATTTTCTACAACTTTGGCCTTGACACTTTTTATCTATCTCCAATCGTTGTCCAGCTTTGAGCTTCCAAACATAGTCAATTTTGAAGACGCTTTAATTTGTTTTCCATACAAAGTCAGTAAAAAAATCTTACAAATAAAATTTGACCAACTCCTGGTTGTCGTATCATAATGAAACTTTGCAAATGTCTAGAAATCTGATGACAGATTAATAATCTGGTACCACTGAGCTGATCTGATGATGGAGCCAGGAGGTGTCTACTGAAACTCTTCAATGGCTATCTACTTTCGACTTTTCGATCCACATTTCTTCTTTTACTGGACTAATACTGGTTTAAATAGTTCAAACAATAAACAAATCATTCTAGGTTAAAGTGTTCAAACAATAAACAAATCTTCTAAAATGCAACTTCACATAGAAATATTTGTATTTGTATTCAGTGGGGAATGCCGCCAACATTCTAGCTACCTATCCCTCTATGATAGGGTTATTTTTTGTTATTTATAAGTTTTAGATGATAGGTATTTCGTTTTAAAGATATTTTTTTTGTACATAGGGAATAAAAAGGTAATAAAATTATGTAATCTGTTTTGATAATCACTATCACTACATAATATATAATTGCTTCCCGCGTCCGTCTGTCTTATATATTTAAAACTACTTATATATGCTTATATCTTTAAAACTACGCAACAGATTTTGATGCGGTTTTCATTAAAAGATAGAGTGGTCCAAGAGAAATGTTTATATGTATAATACATGCATAATACAGGTAGAGAAACACTGATAATTTTCTATTAAGCGCGACTAAGTGCGGGCGGGTCCGCAAGTAATAATAAAAAAAAAGTGTATGATGTACCTAGTTCGATTCCTTTAACGAGCAACGAGTATTTCCTTCCGAAATATTATCAAATGGTCCCATTTAATTTTTATAGCGGTTATCGTGCTCTTAATGGCATATTTAAAGTTATGACGCGGAATCAGATTCTTAATGACCTGACCATCTTGGAAATAGGTTTCCGTTGGGTATAATGATGCCTTTCCATACTTATTAACATAGCGAACGTTCTTCTGGATTTCTATAGTTTAAGCCCATTACACACGTCGCTATATAGCGCTATAAAGCATCTTATAGCGCGGCATAGCTTCAGTACAAATCGGCATCCGTCACACACGTAGCTATAAATGACATATAGCGCTATATCGCGCTATATTTTACAGTTGATGCGTAGAATCCGCCATTTTTCATTTTGACTAGGTGATAAAATGACTAAGCCGATTTGTATTACCGAGACAAAAAAAAACAAACTCCTATACCTACCTACCTACGCGATATATTAAACTAAATAGTAGCAAATGTTTAACTGCTGTGTAACAAATTAGAAAAAAATGTTTTTTATATATATTAAATATTTTCTTGTGTTTGCAGGTCTTTTTGTTAGCATTACGAAACAAAGTAATATAATTTGTATTTTAAATTTCACCTCCTATTTACTTGTAATAGGAGCTCTTTTTATGCATAATGATTATTTGTCCGAATAACTTAGACCTCTGAATACCTTGCAGTAGACTTTCGCTTAACCGGCTAAGTCATGTTACAAAATGGCTACGCATTTTTTTTAATCTAGTTCATATGGGATTTGCCAAATTGTATGGTTTTACAGCAACATGTCTGTTGACAATGTCAATTTTGAGTCTTATACAGGATGTGTAAAAAAATCATTATTTTTTTCTCAAATTTTTAAAAAATACATACCAGGAGGTTGCCATGGTTTTTTTTTATAAAAGTGATTGTCAGTTAAATCTGTAATAATGCAAACACATTGTTTCAAAACCTCTAAAGAGAAAAAAAAACAAATCATTATTTTATAGTTTGTCTAGACATTTTTACAAGGAAACTGAACGTTTGGAGGTCTTCTTGTCCTTGTCATATTGCCTATTACTGGGAGTCATGGCCCCTCCTTTGGAGGATTTGATATCTGATGATAGATCGCTATCTGGGTTGGTTGGATGCGATTTTCGTAGCCAGGAGCCAAAAGACAACAGGACAACAGCAACTTCAAGGGTGGTGCGGATCTGATCTGACCAACGCATCGGACTACGACCTGAGTCCGCTTTCCTTTGATTTTCCGGATGACAATGAGCTTCTCTACCTATGCTATTTGGCCGATGTAGTCGAGAATCCTCTGATAAAGTCGGTCAAATCCAACATGAATTGATCTTATTTGATTAACGTAAGTCATACTTTTTGTAAACGATGTTAATTTAGAATAAAATTTTCTGGATTTTTTGACGAATTTTGAAACGTCATTTTTTTTAAGTTTACCAGGAGCAGATTTGAAGGAAACCAAAATCTAGGAAAAAAAGAAACATCCTTTATGTAGAAAACATTGTCAAATTCATTTGTTTAAGTAGTGTTGGGGAATCATTGGAACTATATGCAATCAAAGTGATTGAATCTCCGTTCCTATTCCTGGTACTCCTGGTACCTACTTCCTAAAAATATTAACAAGGAACTAGCTTTTAAATGATGAAAAGTGGTATGTACCTTTAACGAGTGTGCATATATGAAAGTGCATAGGAAGGAGAAATAAAATAGACCCCGTTGTCGTGATTTTCTGTTTAGCAACAAAATCTCCAAAACCTGACGGTTGGTTAGTTTTGATTGGCTTGTTTATAAAAAAAAAACTCTTTTTTTAAGACCAAACCACCTTAAAATCAAGAGAGAAGAGAGAAATAAAGCGAAAAATATATAAAGCGTTTTCTTTTAAGAATTCTCGGATGCTGCTTGCTAGCGCAAGCATAAACAATACAGTCCAATTTCTCGGATATAAAGATGTACAGTACAAGTCCTGCACAGATGCAATAGATATAAATAGCAGATAACCACATGAAATAAATACGTCTAGTGAAGCAAACGTACGAATGTGATTTGATTTCGAACAGGAGAAATGATTTGGATACGCAAACTCGATCACCTGCTCGCATTAAGAACCACTTTGAATTTCTTCCAGTTAGACTGCGTTCGTTTTCTGCTTAGATAGGATATGTGAGTCACTTGCATGCCTATGTACGTAAACACACATGCGCCTATGTACATGCAATAACGCTCATCCAAAATCCTGATAAAGTTTTACACAGTCACCGTAAAATAAATCGATGGTAATATAAATAACATACATTATCATTTTATAGGTTTTGATATAAAAATATTCGACTTATTAGTGCCTATTACTATTAATTATGTACAGAAAAGTAAGATAATAAGATTTCAGATTATTTCTCTTATTAATTTCGATTAGATAAAAATAAGTTGGTTAGTTTTATCACTAATTTATGACGATTTTTAAAAGTAGTTAATTATTGTATATATTAATTAACACTTGTATTTCTTTTAAACAACGGTTTTCAACTTATATCATTCATCGCAGGAGGCACAAAGTGGAAATTGTGCATACACTTATTAGGTAAGTAAGACTGGTGATAATGCTATATTTTGGTAACATTGAATTGATCCGATAATGAAGCCGTAAAGTAGCAACTGGAACTCCGTGAAGGTTATAGAACAGTTGAAGTATAGCTAACATATATTAAAAAACAATCTATAATACATAACATGAAAATAAGTATATAATAATTATTTTATGAGTAATTTTCACTTTACATTAATGAAACTTTAATAATTATCATTATTGTGTGGAATAAAAGAACAGATACCTAAACTATTAAAATACGTATTTATTCGTAATATATTATGTTAATAACATTTTTCCACACAAGTATATGGCAACTCCAAATTGCACTTGTCCGTTTTTATTTTTAAATAATATATTTTTTTTATATTCTTGTATTAATATACCTATTTTCAAAGAAATTAATATACCTCTCAAAGAAATTGTTGACAAGTTATTCCAAATATTTGAGTACGTTTGTAAATATGAAAAGTAATGTTAATAAAGTCATTTGATTTGATTTCAATGATCGACTCAAGATTCAATCACAAAGAATGAACTATTAAAAAATATAGTTCCGATCAGTAACCTGGCCATCACTAAAAATAATATAGCAAGGCATAGCGAGGTATAGCAAGGCCTTGCTATGCGATGCTATATGGTACCAGGAGTCATATAGCAAGGTATAGTATAGCGTCGTGTGTATTGGGCTTTATTGCTAACCCAAACTTATTTTTACTACTTTATCATTTATTTCGTAAAAGAACGGCCACTTTTCATTAGATTTTAGTTTGTGGCGTTTGGAACGTCTTCGACCACTTCGTCACTTAAGACCAAGCAAATTTATGGATATCAAAGGCTCTATGTTAATGTGTAGAATTAAAAGGGTTAATATTTAATGATATACAAGTAATAATTTCCAAATTCACTACGAAAATTGTAACTTTTGATAGGGCACGAATAAAAATCAACATTAAAATATTTTTTTCAAACAAACGGCCAAAAATATTGTATTGTTTTTTTTGTTTGCGAAGTTTTAATAATATTATTCATAAATCTTAATATTCAACAATATTAAATGAGATCCAAGTACTGTATTATATTATACCGTTATCTTTAGCTCACATAAGTGGTATTATCTAAAAAATCGAAGCTGGTGGAAAGGTTTTTCAGCGAAATTCAATGCAAATGGCCCGGCGGATTCGAGCGAACGGAATTTTTCCAACGTATTTCCATTGAATCGTGCATATCAAGATGTCTGCCACATCTAAATAGCTCAGCAGATAAAATAAGAGGATAAACATTGAACCGAATAAGGTCTTACTTGTTATACTACTCGTATTACATTTTGCGGTGAGACAAAAATGTTTTATCATTTAAGAAAAGATTACTCGCTCTGGAAAACAGTTCGGAACTTAAAAAAGCCCATTTCACAATCTCCACCTATAAAGGAAGTCAACGGAAAGTGGGCCATAAGTAATGAGCAAAAGGCCAAGAGATTTGCTGAGCACCTAGAGCAAATCTTTCAACCATATGAAGGGAATTCTGACATCGAATCAATGTTCAATGAAACTTCTCTTTGTAATCTTAAATAATTAATGTAATTCTGAAATCATACCTATCAGAAAGAACATTTAGGGTACGACATGAATCTGCATATTCTGAATTAAAATTAATCAAAGCAGGAGTACCACAGGGAAGTGTGCTAGGGCCTGTCCTGTATCTACTGTACACAGCTGACATCCCTGAACTAGAAAACAGCAAAATTGCGACTTTTGCTGATGACACCGCCATAATGGCAACAGGAGACACTCATGAAGAAGCAGTGGAAAAAGTTCAAGTGGCAATTAATAACATTTACGAATGGACGAAGAAGTGGAGAATAAAACTCAATGAAGCTTAATCCACCCATATAGATTTTACGAACAAGATGTTTAATTATCTTCCTGTGTTCATAAACAATAAGGCTGTCCCTTATGCAAATACAGCCAAATATCTAGGTATAACGTTAGACGCAAGGCTTCGCTGGAAAGCTCATGTGAAAAAGAAAAGAGATGAATTAGAAATCAGATATAAACAAATGTATTGGCTGCTAGGGAGACACTCAACGCTGTCAGTTCATAATAAAATATTGTTATATAAACAAATTCTGATGCCAATATGGACATATGGTATTCAGTTATGGGGATGCACAACCCAGAACAACATTAACATCATCCAACGCTTCCAAAATAAAGTATTGAGGGGTATCGCAAATGCCCCCTGGTACATTAGAAACGAAGATCTACATAGGGACTTAAATGTGGAACTTGTGGCTAGTGTAATTAAAAAGTTTGCCGGGAGTCACGAACATAGACTTCATCATCATGTGAATGTCGAGGCTATCCAGCTCCTCGATAACACAGACCTAGTAAGACGACTCAAAAGAACAAAGCCTTTTGAGCTAGTGTAGTGATAGTGAGACTAGTGTAGTGCTACAGTAAGACACATGAACAAAGTGTACTTCGCCAATAGAGACTGTAAGACAAGTGTTAATGGACACTATCTTAGATTATTATATAAAATTGTAGAAAAATATGTTAGAGTTAAATTACTTATTAGCCTAAAATGGCTAGATTGTAATATGATAACACATCCTATAATCGGGACATGTTATTTAAAAAAAAAAAAATTTAAGAAAAGTTTGAATAGAAAGGAGTCGAGGAGCACGTTATGTTATTTGACTGTTCTGAGGGAAAAAAAGGATATTAAAAGCGTTGATAAAGTACTAAAAATAAAGCAATGGAAAACTCAACCTTAATCCATTTTTAATGTACTTACCCGTAGTTCCTTTTACCTATCTATAGAAAAAAAAACCTATAACCAGGTGCTAGTAGCAGACTGCATATCACATATCACTTCGAGAATAGTTTTTATCTATGAAATAACTATCGTAAGACCCTTTTCTGCACTAAATTTGAGACCGATTTTATTTTTGATATCATCAAAATGATGACCCGGCGTTACGGTTAACATTTTGTATGCTCCACAGTTACCGCCATCCAATTCCTGTTCTATCATGCATCATAACGGACTCGAACCGAATTCGGATTTCAGAATGTGTGAAGATATTATATAAGCTCTTATTCATAACTAGCTTATGCTCGCGGCTTTGCCCGCGTGGCAAAGTCGTAAAATATATCTGTGTTCCAAATTTCAATCGAATCCGTTCAGCGGTTTGGGCTATGCGTTGATAGATCAGTCAGTCAATCAGTCACTCCTTTTATATATTTTTATATTAGCTCTCGGATATTAGCTAATCTTTACCTTTTCATTCTAAATTCGCGGGGCAATCGTTAATAACTTTAACACGTAAATGGTTTCATCGATTACAAAAAACCGTAAAACGGCGCTCATATATTTTTTACAAGGGATTTCCTTTAACGAGGATTAAACCTTTCACACGGAATGAGAGATAGCAGTAAGCGGGGTTATATTAAACCGCAGAGTACATGCGATTGCGACAGCGCGACGCGACGTGACGCGATGTCGCACGAATGGTTTCATATGGGAACGTCCGGACCGGATGAAAAGTTTGGAATTTTTGATGCAAATTAGAAATTTGTTTACTCTGTTACCGCAGCCAAAAGCCTAATAATTCCTTCCTTTCAGCATAAATATAATATGCCAGGGCGGGATTTATCCCGCCTTCTAGGTTCAGTCTGGTACCATCTACGGCTGCAACGTCGCTTAAGATCAGGCGAAATCGTGGTCAAATGCTAACCTATAAGAAATAAAAAAATAACAAAAGATGTCGATCATAGTTACCTACCAACCAACAAGTAATGAGGTAATGAGTGAACGGGAATCGGGTTGCAAAAATAAATCTGCAGTGACTGAAGTATTATGAACAATTTTAACCCGTTGCCAAAAGTCCACAAACCAATTTTTGTAATTTTTAAAAGTGACAGCTGTGACAAGTGTTTCAGAACGTATTTTTAATTTTTATATCATAGCTAATGAATGAAAAAAATGAAAGCTGTATAAAATAAACAAACTTTGTAAGACATCTAATCCACAAATATTAATCTCCCCAAATATGAGTCCCACTAAACGTTACCCAGCGAATATTATCGGTCCGATACGAAGGGTCATGCATCACGGGCGCGTATTGACTCGGAGATTTCGCTGATGTCCAATATGCGGCTACTTTCATATTATCCTTGTCACCCGTTAGCGGACCCGCATTTATCACTGGCGATAGAGGTTGCCCCTATAAACATAGGTACACGTTTTATTACAAAGACGAGGCAATATATTTTTTCCTACGCTAAAACCGCCGCTTTTGAAAAAAAAGAAACTTAAAAAAGAGATTTTCATCTTTTTCTAGAGACATTGTAGTATAAAAGTTAAAATTAACTGAATAAAAATTGCTACCCAGATAAGTATTATTATGACTTTAAGATATTTTTGCTAAGATTTTGTCCAAAAAGGCCAATCCGTCGAGAATTGATACGGATGAATCCACTTGGGCTTCAAGATACATGCACTGCCGCAACATATGCTACATGTAACATATGATACATAAAACTTACAAATTATATTAATATACCAACATACACTTATGCTACCTACCTAGTATCTAGGATATTGTTTAGAAGCCTTATCTATTATACCTTGATTTTCATATATGTATGTTTGTACCTATATATTTCTTGAAAATCTTATAATATAACACATATCGATTAGATTTTTTTGTATTCAAGACGAGACGAGACGAGAAAACGAGTAAATTGTATATCTAAAATTTACATCGAGTGCCTAAAAATGTAAAATAGTCAAATAGCTGTATTGGCAATCGAGCCCCGAAGATGAGATTTACTGGAATAGCTGAAAAAGAAATTCCTATGCAAAATATCCACTTCGGTCGGGTCGGTAGAAATATCGCTTTGGAGCTAATCTGATAGTGATTTCGGTTTTGAGAGATTTATTGCTCTCTAGTGCCAAGATAAAATGAATTTATTTCGACTTTATTACGTCATCGTTGAGGTGAAATTTTACGCATAAAGCTATCAGTGCCAGACTCTTTGGTGGAGTTAATCGAACTTTTTCCATTCAAGTCTTCATGACTCACTATAAATTAAAACTTTAAACTTTGGTATGTATTAATTTAGTGAATACATCGACACATGCATAATGGCCATGAAAATTAAATCATGTATAATTGAAATATCATTGTTTCCTCTAAAACTAACTTTGAAGTTAATAAAAGGGTAAATCCTGAGATCGGGCGTATTTAAGTGATTTCCGTGGCAGATTTTAAATCAAAGTATTATTGCATTTAACATGTAAAACATCAAATTTCCCATAATTATAAGCACATCAATCAAATAGGCATCATTATAACTTGTTTTGTTTAGAAGATATTTAAATTTAAATTTTTGGTGCCACGGGAATCAATAAAGTGTGGCATGGGAATCAAAATTAAAACTATTTTGTTTGAATTCTATGTTATTATTTAAATATTGACCTCTACATACTAATCATATAAAATAGAAATGATTAAAAACGGTGATCCAAACAGATATACACCAAACATAAAGTATTAAAAAGGTCTATATTGGCTCTCTATATAATAATCATGTAAACTAAATAAAATCAACGTATTGCAGTCTTAAACAATGTAAAAATATTTAATATATAGTCCTAGAATATGAGATTAAGTTCTCAGTCACAGTCACTGACAGGATTCACTCCAGAAGCTGTCATCAGATTGTACATTTATCATTAGTTAGGTTAATCTGGACTGAAAGTTGCAGTCAGCCCATAGTTTCGTTTTATTTTTTTATCATACATCATCTCAGCCATAAGACGTCTACTGCTGAACTTTGCTTGCCTGTAGTAGCCACTTGAACACTTTTCGACCCCATCAACCATTCGCTCTACGTGCTATGTGGCCTGCCCATTACCACTTCAGCTTCCTGATCCGCGGAGATATGTCAGTGACTTTGGTTCATCTCCTCATTCCTGATTCGATCACGTAGAGAAACCCCGAGTATAGCCCTCTCCATAGCTCGCTGAGCGACTTTTTAATGTGGGGATATAATGGTGCCGCATAAGCCAGAGCGGCTGTCTACTATAGTACAATATAAAAAAATCTGATGTATACAATATAAAAAAAATATCTGAAATAATGAAATATACAAATATAAACTGTCAAAATCACTTCCATACCTGCGGCTTCGCTGTAGTTGGATAAAAAGTGAAAGAATGCGCAAGAAAACTCAGGGGAAAATTGATCACCGTGGTAAAATGCCATGCGAATCAATACCATGGAAATCAAAATTGTATAGTTTTTTGTCAATATTTTTAAATACCATAATTATAGACCAAAATTAATAAAATATATGATAAACAATACCCTTTTCCTAACTGCACACCCTAGTCAAAAAACCGTAATGGATAAAAAAATATTTTTAAACATGGAAAAGGTAATCAATGATCTAGTGAACCAAAACCACGGTAATCAATTTCTCACCTTCGTAAATCCAGTTTATAACAACGAGAGGAGGAGCCTCTCTTCACTATGTTTAGAGCGCAATCGAAGTTAGCCAATAGCGTGCGTACAAGCTTCTAAGTATTGTGGTTTGTGAAATGTGGGTAGTTATGTCGCGCGCCATGGGAATCACTTTTTGTCCGGGGACAAACCTAAATTTGTTATTTTTTCTAAAACTACACTGAGTACAGCCTTCGCGTATTTTTTTGATCATATAACAGTTCACCCTTTACAGCTTTGATCACAGGAATTAATTAAATTCCTTTTATAAATTAGTGTAAAAAATATATTTTGTTCCGAAAATGTGTAAGGGACAGCCCACGGTAATCAAATTTCAGGGCTTTTACATTTTTTTTTAGATACTTGCAGCTAAATATAACCTGATGTCTATCATGCATTAAGTAGATTGAACCTTAGACTAACAGGAAAAAAATAACTTTAGGTAGAATTTTTATGTTACGGGTAGTTTATTCCCCCAGACACGTAAAATTTTGACTCTCAGGAATCACCCAAAAAATAGCACGTTTTACAAATCCAAGCAATTTTTTTTTGATATAGCTTACAACTTCGCGCCACGGTTTCAAACCGCTAATAAAACTTGTGGTTTAATTTACCTGCTCTTAGTTTGATGTTCTGTTTTAGAGAAACTCTACCGTGTGTCTTCGTGTCGAAGTTATTAACAGTTTTTGATGAGAAGTCGTGAATACATAAGAAACAGTCATACAATATTTCGCATTAGGTACAATATCTTTATTGAAACCAAAACAAAAGTTTACAGAGAGACTTAATAAAGCAAAACAACCTATCTATGACCACCTGACGATCCCTATTGATAAACAATTTGAACAATTTTATATATATATGTTTTTTGTTTAATTTGTGTTTTGCGGCTATAGGATCACAGCGGTCTATTGACACATTGTGATCGCCATTTGTTATGGTGTCATCTCGTAGGCGCGGCGTTATACTGCCGTGCAGAGACTAAACCGCAGTAAAAGTAAAATGTCAAAAATAATGTATTTTGTGTATTTTATGGTTGAAAATAAAACTGAAAAAATTATTTTTACTGTCTTCGTATTTTAGTCTCTGCACGGCAGAGACTAAACCGCAAAGACTAACGCATGCAGTAGTAGCTTCTAGTAACTGTAGGATTTTCCTTGTGATGATCTCTTATAGCAAGTACGGGCTGAGCAGGTGTGGTCCTAGAACCGAGCTGCGTTTTTGCATCAGCGGTCCACACTACCTTACAAATGGACAGGCGTTTCCTCCGCCTCTCTAAGAATATGCAGATTTGTGTGTGGCATCGCCCCAATTATTTAAACATACACCTGTTGTTAGAAGGGGAAAACGCCTCAGACTAATTATGTATAGCAAAAATGGAAAGTCTTCCATGTGAACTGAGCCATAAGTAATGTCTTACAATGAGTCAGTGAGGCTCAAGTCGTCACGTCCTAGGCGAGGGTCCCAGCGACATGGGACGGGGCTCACCCGCGGCTTCGTGACTTGAATCAACCGCCGCCATCATAATCAGGTCAAGGGTTTGTTTTTGACACATGATTTATGATCCATAACAGTTCTTGTTGGATTTACTAGAGGTTAAGGAAATACGCGTTTGGTGAAACAGGGATTAGGTTAACTGAAGAACATTATCCTTGAATGCGTATTTACAACTTTATCATCATCTAGTTGTAATTCGAATAGTCAGTATTTCCAATGATATCTGTTATATAGTCTGCAGTATTGTAGAGGTATACTCATTGTAGAACCAAAGTTTGAGACCCAAAACAAAATTAGTGGGTTCTTCATCTGAATATTTTTTGGTTTCTAAAAGAAAAACCTCGACTCTATTTGAATTATTTACAGCTGGATTTTGAGTGAAAGGTTAATCAGTTTTATTTTGACCTTTTATAACGAGTGTTATGTAATATATTGTACAGAATCTAACAGGCTCTTATACGTCTAATTTTAATCCGCCCCTCTAATATAACCTACACCGCTCGAGGCCCTTGAAACTTGGCTACTCCCCACAAGCTAAGCGTAACTCGCGAACTTGCTAAAGTACCATTTGTCTACAGGAAAAAAGTTCAAAATTATATTCCTTGGACCGATTTCCGATTGTAATTGAAAGTTAAGATGAAATACGAGTACAGGCTTTCGTATTTTATTCCAACACGAGGCAAAAAATGGCTGATTAATTCGTTCAATTCCGAATTGAGTGGTTTCATTTCAAAGACTTGTAAAGTAAGATTGATGTCTCCGTCTGCCGGTTAATTTTGTAGGTACTAGCTGTGGGTGGCGGTTTTACTCCCAATGCCTATATTTTTACAGAAGCAAAATTTTAAAGTATCATGTTTTATTGAGCTTCTTACACCATATTATAACATCCGTTATTTTTATTCGCTATAAGGGGCACGGTATAGAGATAAGAAGTTTTCGTTAAGATACTGGTTGATTTGTCTTCAAATGTCAATCTTTTTCATGAACCTGTCTGAATCACCACCTGTTTAGCCGATGCAACTTCGGTCATTATATTAAAACATCAACTTAGTAGTAACTGAATTATACTCTACCTTTACTCCATAGTCCATAGTGAGTAGTGAAAATTCACTGTACAAAAATAGCAATGGAAAATTTTCCTTAGCCGTAAGTTTCCTTTGTGATACAAACATGTCTGTTATAATGTGTTTGCAATGCACTAGTGTAAGGTAACCCGAGCCGCCGTGAGTCGACTCTTGACCTACATTTCTGTACTACACATAATGAGGGACAATACTCCTAGAATGCGACTTTCCCTTGTTTTGTAAACAGTCTTGTTTACTGCTTTCACTTTTCATATCAAAGCAGATTTTGCAGCTTCATTTTCACACCCACGCTTATTTCAAAGAAATCTCATGATGTTTGTATTCGTTACGAAGTGTGCGAATTAAATTATCACATGTTTTGTACAATACTAATAGACGCTTAGTTCCGTAAATAGGTAAAAAATAACAACGTATATAAAAATGGACTACCTCAAAGTGAACAGGGTGTCAAAAAAGGAAGAAGTTTTGAAAGAACTTATAGAATATTTTATTTTGGTATTCTTTAATTAAAAAAAATCTCTCTGCGTGATATACTTGCGCAAACTACAGAAATACGTGAAGATATCCCGCATTTCGTTGATGGAGAGATGGATTTATAAGTCCCAAATTAAATGCCCTTAAAATGATCCCCTGAAAATCCTTTAAAATGATTGTACGCAGAACGCCACAAAAAACACTTACTTCTGTATTAGAGGTCTGTCTTCTGTATTATAATTCTGTAGTATAAGTCAGTCGTTATCAACTTGGCCACTTCATAAACGCCAAGAAAAACAGAAACAAGGGCCTTGATTAAAAAGAATGACTTGGAAACTTGCTTAAGGAACTCAAAAAATGTCGTGCATACCAAAAATTTTACATTGCTAAAGTTGCTCAAATTTAGTCTCATTTTACAACGTTTCTTTAATTGGAGTGCTTAGACTAAGAAGTTCTCGCTCGCTGTAATTTCTCCTGAGGATCCGTTCCTTAATCTTGTTAACATAGACGACGTCGTTACAGTTCCTTGTCAATATTATGTTTAACGATGGACGTCTTTATCTATTTTACTTGAGAATTGGAGTTTGTTTTACAGTTAACATTGCTTTGAATTTAAATAGAAAATGTCAACGTAGCTAATTTGATTAGAATACCTGGCTTTCAACTTCATTATGTTTTACTGTAATATTTAAATATTGCTTTTGACATTTCTATTACTAATTTTACTATTTCTAAGAATTACCTAGGTTTATAACTCTTTCAGACTGAAAATAATATACACAGTATACAGATTTTGCAGATACTACATATTGGTTTAATTTATAAAAATGTACTGAAAAAAGTAAATAAAATTGTGAGTGACACTGAAAGGCCTACTAGCAAAGTAGGTATATATAATTTTTGCTCATATACATATATCAGAGTTCTTTACACGATATTTTATGAAACGGTGGAATTTCATATCACGAGAATATTTTTTGTTCAGGGAAAACCCAGCACGTGTAAGGTCGGAAATTCAGCGAATATAACGCGGCTCGACGATATCGCCGCAATTCATGGTCCATTTCTCAAGACTTAAACTATCAATAGGCGATGTCCCCGGGCCCTGACCCAAAAACTAGTTAGACCACAGGTATAATATATCTGGAAGGTGCCGCGAGTGCGTCATTTTGATTGAAAACCATACGAATCTCTTTTTTTTTTATATTCAAATTGGTAGGTCAATATTGTAATTATTTTTACTTTATGTTCGGTTTGTTTTACAATGTGATAAGATACAGTATATTTAAATGGTCGTGCGGCCAATCAAACGTACCTTTTATACATTTTTTAGTTAATTTGTGCTTTCCCATTGTTGTGCAAAGACTGCCTCGAAAACTTCCGTGTATCCCGTTTCTGCATATATTATTGCCTATTAAATCACTAAAATAGCCTCTATATAATTATCAGTTCCTTATATATTTCTAGAGGTATACGATTGTAAAATACTGAAGAGATTTGAATTATTTTTAATTGGCGGTGAGAAAAAACGCGGTGATTATAATCTATGCGTCTGTGCCTAGATCCGTGACCACTTAAAATAAAATCATACGTTTTTCATCGCGTACACTACAAGTTGCAGCACTGTTCCATTAACTTCAGACACCGAAAGTAGGTAATGCACGCCTTCTATTCTAATACGTCATCGTTGTGTAGGATATTTGCCAACTCGTTTATTGCCCATCACTGGCATGGTACAATGTTCAAGATGGAGCCTTTAACTATTAATCTCGCTATAAAACACCACTTGGACGACTTAACTTAATAAATGATGGGTATGGTCAAGGCTTTGAATTTAAACAAGGCTGGGGGTGATTTAGTGAAATGGTTTGACAATTAACTAACGTTAACTTGATCTGGACGACCTCTGCAAAATGTTGTTAGAAATAGATATAATCTTAAATAAAGGAGAACAATGTGGCTATGATTTATGTTAGAGGTTTTAGTTATGGTTATTCTTATAAAAAGTCTAATTACCTACTAGCTTATTTTTTTTAAGCTTTGCTATTAGTGGAAGTCCTTTTTTTTCCGATGTCAAAAACCTGTTGTTATACCAAAATTTAATCCAATCAGTTTAGCAACGTTTAAATATAGCCATTCAAAGAAGTAATGGCTTTTCTAATCTATAATATCTTAGTAGAATAACTTGTTAGGTTATTATTATTCCAATGTTACTCTGTGTAAATAATTGCGTAAATCTGTAAAGATAAATAATTCCTATCTTGCGGATATAAAATTTTATATAACATGTTTAACTAACCAGCAGACCATGTTTTACTATAAGTACTCATTTAACCACCCCAACCACCAAATCCTTTGGTAACTTTATTAAAAATTCATTTATAATGCAGTGCAAGTTCGTCGCAGTACTTGTTAGTGTACTCGACTTCGTACAATCCTCAGGGAGTTCCGATGGCGTCCATTTATTATTTAAATCCAAGTGGACTAAGAACTCCAATCCGTTTATGTAAATCGATGGTAATACGCTTTGTTTGAGGTTTGTTAGTGTACGGAGTTCGGTCCGATACCGCACATCTGCGAGTTGTACCGCATTCTAGATGACTTACACTGCTGTTGTTAGTTGTTCGGTTGTTTTCTGGGCAAGTACTATTTGCTATTTCCAACCACGATTCTAATCAACCATTTTTAAATTTAGAATAAAAAACATGGATAAAGTTTGAGCTGGCGGGGAGACGATTAAAAATCCAAGGGGTATTAAAGCCTTACTGTAATTGTTTGCTTTCTAACTAATGGTATGACTACAGTATCCGGTCAACGTATGTAGAGGTATATATTACTAGCTGCAACCTGCGCTGCGGTGTGACCCGCTGCACTGTTCTTTCGAATAAGATTGGTAATCTAATTTGAACTAAAGTGAACTAGAATCGACCATTCTCATTAATTGAAATTTTTGTCAACTCTATCCCAATCGCAATGATTGGTCATGAGTTTGCATGAGTTGGACACATTAATCATCAGAACGCGGGCGCGCCTCATTTAAAATAAAAGGTAATGCCTTGTTATTGCATACAAATATTTAGCAAAGTTGGCCTACACAGAAACATTGCTGAATTTCTGTATTAATTAATTTTATAGAGGTATATTACAAAACATATTATTATAGAAATATTGGTTTAGTTTTGTGTGTGACACTGGTTTAAAATCTGATTTGATATTCGAATCATCCAAAATTCAAACTTCTTTCGATATTTAATCTGCAGCGCATCAATTAACAATATCTCCATATAAAATTTGGCATGAAATATAAAATATTCCTATCTGAATAATCCGCCCGAGCCTAATAGAGGACCATGAAACACCGTCTGAAAAATTGCCAATATATATTCGCAGTGATCACTTTTGATTC
Source organism: Hemithea aestivaria (assembly GCA_947507615.1). NCBI lineage: Eukaryota > Metazoa > Arthropoda > Insecta > Lepidoptera > Geometridae > Hemithea > Hemithea aestivaria. The sequence goes on along the minus strand of OX382327.1, from coordinate 5,162,793 downwards.
GTTCGTTCGACTGTGAATGTATTTACACTGAAGTCCAGTACTCAGTAGTGCTGGACTGGAGTGAACCTACTGGCTCACTTCATCTGCATAATTCGATTTACCCTAATAACTGTTCAAACCTGACCATTATATTATGCAACTAGCTTATGCTTTGCCCACATGGCAAAATCTTTTCGTAGCGGTAAATCTACGTCATAAAACCTATCTATGTTCCAAATTTCAAACCAATCCGTCCAGCGGTTTAGGCTGTACGTTAATAGATCAGTCAGTCAATCAGTCACTCTTTTTTTTATAATATTTAGATTATTTACCTGTGTTAGCGAAAAACCTGCCTAGATATACTTAAATACCCATCGCACCACTACCCAGAGCAGCAGATAATTTCGTATTGTTAAAGACCTAACCTTTAAAGTAGTGTTGCCAGCATTGGAATGGCACTTAGAATGGCACTGAACTGTCCGTCACTATAATTATTTTAGTTGCACTGGAATGCTGTACATAAAAATTAAACCAATAATAGAGTTTATGTACTAAATGATTGGTATGTGTAATCCATTACCCGTTTTTATGGTGCCAGTAATGCATCCAGTGCTGCACTAGAATAATGTAAACCCGGCATAATAACGTGCGTGAAAATATTTGCGCAGGCTGGAATATCATTCCGTTGATGAGCCCCGAATGTTGGTGCCATTTGAAAGGCAAACCTTTTCAATATAGGCTTTATTCCATAATTCGATGTGATGGGTATTAAAATCTAAAAAGCGTCTTTAATACACGTTAGAAATATTTGCTTGCGAGTACGTTCCGAAAATATTTATATTGTAAACATAATAATATTCGTACTTAGATCTTATTAAAGCGCGATACGAGTTATTGAAAGGAATATAAAAGCTATATTTAGAGAATATTGCGAATATTAATGTTATCTCGTTATTTTTTGCTTTTTCTCTTTTCTATAAAATATGAATGTCTGGTTACCATTACAAACTTAGCTACATGTCAAACTTATTAACTATTTTTCAACGCTTTGCTTTTTATTAACAATACTTCATCCAATCACTTTGTCCTTTGGAGATGCATTATGCGATTAGAGCGCCTATTTGATAGTTTGGTTCGTATACATAGGTAACTGTTTCCTGTAACTTTTTGACACGAAAGATTTATTGTATTCTATTTTAACAAAAATATTCTCTAACTTTAAAATTGATAGGTCGGTACATATTATTTTATGTTTACAGTTTACTCATTGAGTTCAAAGGTGATCCATTTACCGCTTGGTTAACTACTAAAAGCTCTGCCGGTTAGTTTAAAATGCAAACCGACCAAATAATGCCTCGCCACAAATTCAATCATAATTTAGCGTTAATTAAAACAGTAAAATTAATTTTCGTATTTGCATAATGAAATCAATTTATTTTTGATCACGATTAACTTGGAATATAATGACAATTAAAATTTTATGGTGAAAACGTGTACCTACACAAAGTAGTCATATTTTAAGGAATTATAATATCTGAAATTCAGATAGTTCACACAAGTTAATAATGATGTAAAGCAACGCAGCAGTTTAAGCCGGCGTTGCACTTTGCGAAATGTCTAGTTCCATGAATTAACTATGGGCATTCAAAAAGTGCTTTTGAAATTCAGTTGTGTTTGAACAATTTGATACTGTGCTTCAAAATTTCACCGAAGTGGGGTTGGGCCTATAATACTATTTTCTTAGTGCTTAGGCTAAAATTGTCCTACATGTGGAACTTGATCCCTTGACCTTTGGATTAAAAGTTAATTTATCTTTAGGGTATTCTTTATTTGTAACCACAGAACATTGGAGAATCATTTTCGTTAGGAATAGCACCGATCAGTCTTATTGTCTACTTACTCTTGATAGATTGTAATCATATCACCATTCAATCACTCAGCTAATAATGAACCTACTCAGGAAGACATAACCTCCTGTTTCCTTCCCAGAAACGTGTTATAATCAACGTAATATTTTTGTGAGCATCGCCGCTCGGGTGGCCATAATCTGCTTTATTAGTGGATATAAAAACAAGGTGTGCCCTATTAACGTTATGTACCCTGTCCACTCAAACCGACGTAGGGTGCGCCCTATCGATCGATACCTCTATTTTAGTCTTTACTCTACGCCTACTCAGCGCAAATTACTTCCACCAAGTTTGCGGTTTTATACCAAGAATAGTAAAAAAGTCCACCATTCGGTGTTCCGGCGTCCATATGAAAGACGCTCGTAAACTTTTTAATAACTTCGCGGGAACTGGATATAAAATAAAATAATGGATATTTCATTGGATAAAAACTCGTTTTCAGAGAGCTAATAAAACGGTGCAATGATTTTTATTAATAAGAAGCCCCATTTGATATCTATTAGATTATTAAATAATAAAATTCCTACACAAAATAAATATGCTGAAAAGTATGTACTAAACGTATAAAGCTTCTGAAAACACAATATCCTTTCAGTTATCACTCGTATAGAAAATATTTCCATGCAATATATTTTTATTAAAATATCTCTAATTTAATATTAACCTAAGTTGCGAACATCGGAATTTTTAATAAATCATGTTTCTACGACATTGTATATCTACTTTATTGGTTGTTGACTATGGTGCCAATCTAAAACTAGAGGTATGTTCATAAAATGTAGTTTACAGCTGTGATCTTACAATGTAAGGCCACGTTCACACGTAGCTGGGATGTCGGGTGGTGCGAAGAAGAATTTATATTAGGGTCGCAATACCTTACGCTTCTAAAATACCAACTTCCTCAATCATAAATAGTGTAAGGCTTGGCAATATAAAATTCTCTGCAAGCAGAATTTTTGTAGTTTGTTTAGCTTCTTGAAGGAATATATAAAAACTTAGCCAACAGTTTTTTTTTTCATAATAAACATTTTTTTTTAATGTTGCATTTTTAAATACTTTTTCTTCCATTTACTAAGTTCTAGCGGTATGTAAGTATGTTGTACAATGTACTCGATAAACAATATTTGTAATCATACTTTAGCTTAAGCAAAATTGCGAAGAGATTTCGTAGGAATTTTGAGCAATCTTAACTTAGCACTCATCTAGAAATTCTAAGGTACATTACCTCCAAATTTCAAGACAAGATTCTACGATCAACAGTCAGGCCCAACGCTTTTAATAAATGTTATTACAAAATTAAGAAATAGTGTTGGCCTTGCCAAGAAGGATGCCAGAATAATAAATTGTAGAAATGATCTCAAAAATCAAGCAGTTTTTTTTATTAAAGATTGTAACGATTATTACTACGTACTACGTAGGTATACTATCGTATGTCCAAGAGGTCACCTTTCAGGAGAAAGCTTAGAAGCTTGACGTTTTAGATTAGTTTATAACTCTTCATTGCAACACCAGAATTATAGAAGTTAGAATTCAATAAAAAATATTATAAAAGTTTAAAACTTGACGGACTAATCAGGCTTATAGCAATTTCTTCCAGAAGACCAACAGGGAAAGGAAAATAAATTTTGAGCGACAGATACGGCGTTTTCTTTTTATAGCAGACTAAACTAGCGTTTGACCGCAATCTCACCTGTTGGTAAGTGACAATGCAGTCGAAGTTGTAGCACGCTTGTTTAGTAAGAACCTATTCAGTCTTGATTTTGAGTTAACGTAAAAGCAATTGATGTATGCATTGCGTTTGAACCTATACTGCTCCAAAATACATTTTGGAGCAGTATAGGTCCAAAATGTACATAATATATTATTTCTTCAAACTACAGAGAAGTAGCCTTATATAGTTTGTTATTTAGTTTACACAACCTCTACGCGTTTTATTGGAGAACAATCCATCACCTTGGTATTCAGTATTGTTATAGTTCGATAAAGAATACATAAACGTGCGTGAAATATGATGTAACTTGATCATAATAGCCTTTTTATCTACAAAAATATACTGAAAAATATATTGTTTATAAAAGTTATATATGGATATATAGGTACTTATTACTGCAAATGTGACTTATTCCTCAAAATAGATTTTTTAAACATAACAATGCAAGTAACTATAAATAAATAATAATACGAGTAGGTATACAAATCAGAACATAAATAAAAACAAATAAGACTACACTAAAAAAAATAGGTAACAAAACACCAATCATCAAAAAAAATCGCGCACCAGGCGCAGCTCTCTTCGTATTTAAACTAATCATTAAACATAATTTCTACTAGTAGTATTTCCTTAAATAGCTTTTCTTGGATTCACGTAGAGCCACTTTATTTTGTGAATCCACCACCACCACCTAGTGGTCCACCTGGTGGACTTCCTGACTTATTTATTATTCATAGGATTTTTGTAAAAAAATCAAGACTTAATTGTTTAACTTTTGTCCACAACAGACGATAATTACCGTGAATGAAATTCCAGTGACGCTGAAACAAATCATTTTCATATTCATTTATAACGCAGGGGATGAACAAAGCATTGAATTTCGAGCGGACATTTTGAGGTCACTCGTTTATATAACGTATGGGTTTAATAACGAGCTTTTTAATACATCACTTTTATTTTTGCACTTCGAAATATGGCGTTGAATATTTAGGATTCGACATCCGCCGCATTGTGGGTAGAATTTTAAAAGCTTTTATTTTTACCACTTCTATAAGTTCCGTTTATTAAAATTGTGCTGTTTGACTGAAATAATTACAGCAATGGAATGATGATTTCTTTAAAAAATACATATACTCAATAATTATGTTTTTGATAAAATGGAGACCGGAACACACAAGAATCGATTTCCAGATCGCATAGATCTTAAAATGAAGCATGATGAAAAAAAAGAGATGTTGTCCTGGTAAATCGAATTTGATCTAGTCTATTTGATTTGACCCTTATCCTGACGGTTAATCTATTTCTTTTTTAATAAAAACGATTAATTTAATAAGTAATAAACTTTGTGTTATTGTTTACTTTATGTAATATAATTAAGTCGTAGGCTGAGCAAACTTTCCATAAACTACATAATATTATAACATTTAACATTTTCTTAAGGTCAAACCAAAGAAATCACACTTTTTCCTCCCAGAGGCCATTATTTCTAACGAGAGCGCAACAAAAACCGGGCGGCTTGATAAGCCGAGCTGTCAGTTGTCGCGATACGTGCAGATGACAACCACTAACGACATGCCTCATGCCATGTCCGATACTTGAGCCCGGTCGTCCGGTACTACAGGCTACGATCATAATTGGCAGTCGGGTTTTTGGCACTAATCTTCTAAATTTGGGTCTCACTACTGTTAAGCCGCACTAAGCGGTAATGTTCGCGTGGAGTCTGAGTTCTGAGCTCAATTTTTAAACAAAAATACTTGTGACATTTTTGTTTGTTAGAGAAATTGACACGCGAAAATTTACGACAAGTGGTGCTTTTCCTATTAGAGCAATAACAATTAATTTAAAGTAACAATACGAAATCCCAATTAATATGAATGTTAAAAAGAAACAAGAAACAAAAATAATATAATTCGCTCAAAAATTAGGTTTTGGCCTAAACAAATAATTTTGGCACAAAAGAATACTCGCAATAGGGGTCCTAAAGTTAATTCTTCTTTTATAGGTCACCAATATCTTAATAAGCTAAATAAATATGAGTTCAAAAGAAATCATTTATACACATTATATATCCGAAGCAAGCACAGTAGCGCTACATCAAGTTATACTATACTTCGTTTCAAAAACAAAAATAATTTTTGCAGGGTTCTAAGGATCAATATCTTAATAAATTGGATATATATCGGATATTTATCATAATATATCAGATATATATATATCATAAGATAAAGCGGATATAACAGTTTTTGTGAATATAGCAATGATATTTTCATTGATACATAACCTTCGAACCCTGTAAAAATTATCTTTGTTTTTTGAAACGAAGCATAGTCCATATTCGCTAGCCACGTCAATTTACAGTATATTCAGTATGTACAGGCTGCGTGGCGGACGCAAACAATCACACCCTTTAATCCGTGTCAACGTCGATATGCGACGATATTGATTTGTTTGAACCATTAATTGACTGACAAGCTGACATGCAGTACTGAGCTCCAGAACTTGGGATTGATACGTTTGTACAGAACGCTATTGATACTCCATTGGACGAATTGATGCACATTGCACATGTGAAGTGATTTGAGTTACCAGATATCGGGAAATGAAAACTTTCCGATGTCCTGGTGCTTTAGCTGCGTGTATCCGATACTTGAGAGTTTTTTAAAACTTTATAAAATTTATGAAGTGGGTCTTGCCAATTCTGATTTAAGTATTGAACTTGGCTTGACCCGCTACCGCGTGTCTAGATACGAATATATTTCCTGCCTATTATAATTTATTGGTACTGTACTTGAAAATTTGTATAAATAGGTAATGAAATTATTAGTTTACCGAATTGAACCTTTTTTGTAATTAGAAGATTGCGAATTTAAATTGATAATATTTTCATCATTTTTTTCTTGTATTATTCAATAGTAATAATTATGTTAATCAGTATGCTTGTATTGAAAGAAAAATCTGTTCAAAGAGAAAACTTATACAAAAATAAAAGTGGGACATAATTCCCAACACGTGTAGTGACACGTGTAGTCCAAGAAGGCATCAGTCAGGATAAATGTCAGCGCTAACGACGCGGACAAAACAAGGTACCGGACACCGGCCGCAACCACGCCCATAATTGGTGACACTATAAATATGGATCTAAAGTGATTTATTGTATGGAAATATTTGTATATAATATAGACTAAACAACTCTTATCTTGTGTCAAGAGTAGTCTGACGTTTAGCAAAAAGCTACTCTTGCTACTTCCGCTGTTATTGCAAAGAGATCTGCAGTTTTTCCCAATGTCATTGTGCGCTTACAGAATTGTTAAAAAGAGCAAAAGAAAGAAAGCTTAGAAAGATTTTAAGAATCCATTCTTGCTACGCTATACTATATAAAGAGGACGATATGTTTACTCCAAGAAGGCATCAGTCAGGATTCATGACAGCGTTAACGACGCGGACAAAACAAGGTACGCAAACACGCCCAATTAGGTATACCAATTAGGTGACACTATAAACTTGGATCTAAATTGATTTGTTTTAGGGAAATCTTTGTAGGGTTTATCCTTGAGTTTTTTTAATTCATAATACGAGTATGTTTGCATTTGACCACGATCTCGACGCGGCCGTATATAGTAGCAGACTAAACCAAGAAGGCGGGATAAATGTGTTGTACCACCCTGTAATTGCTCTGTAATTGTAGGATTTTGTTTTTATTCCTAACACGTGTAGTGTCCACTTACTTGCAATGACAGTGTGACGTATCGATAAAACGTTAATTTACAGAACCACCTTTAGTAAAATGTATAAACTTATTTGTTGTTGTAAAATTACGATTTTTTACGATGTCACATTATGTCACCAAAAGTCTTCAATATTTTTACTTTTTAAGCCCATTTCACACGTCGCTATATAGCGCTATATAGCTTCACATAGCGCGGCATAGCTTCAGTACAAATCGGCATCCGTCACACACGTAGCTATAAATGACATATAGCGCTATATCGCGCTATAATTTACAGTTGATGCGTAGAATCCGCCATTTTTCATTTTGACTAGGTGATAAAATGACTAAGCCGTTTTGTATTACGGAGACAAAAGAAAACAAACTCATATTACCTACGCGACATATTAAACTAAATAGTAGCAAATGCTTAACCGCTGTGTAACAAATTAGAAATTTTTTTTTTTATTTTTATTAAATATTTTGTTGTGTTTACAGTTCTTTGTGTTAGTATTTCGAAACAAATTAATTTAATTTGTATTTTAAATTTCACCTCCTATTTACTTGTAATAGATGCTCATATTATGCATAATGATTATTTGTCCGAATAACTGAAAGCTTTGAATACCTTGCAGTAGACTTTCGCTTAACCGGCTAAGTCATGCTACAAAATGGCTACGCATTTTTTTTTTATCTAGTTCAAATGGAATTTGCCAAATTGTATGGTTTTACAGCAACATGGCTGTTGACAATGTCAATTTTGAGTCTTATACAGGACGTGTGAAAAAATTCATGATTTTTTTTTCACTTTTTTAAAAAGTACGTACCAGGAGTTTGCCATGGTTTTTTTTACAAAAGTGATTGTCAGTTAAAACTGTAATAATGCAAACACATTGTTTCAAGGGTTTTGTAGGTACCTCTCAAGAAAAAAAAAACAAATCATTATTTTTAGTTTTTTTTCGACATTTATGCTCGGAAATGGATCGTTTGGAGTTCTTCTCCTTGTCCTTGTCATATTCTCTATTACTGGGAGTCATGACCCCTCCTTTGTAGGATTCGATTTCTGATGATGGAGTGCTATCTGGGTTGGTTGGATGCGATTTTCATGGCCAGGAGCCACGAGACAACAGGACAACAGCAACAGCGTCATCTTAGTCGAGCACGGGGCAGGCTGAAAATCAGCGCTGTGCAGGACCTCCCTGCCCAGCATTATGCTGAGCCTATTCCATTTATCAGTGTAGGTACCTATTGTTTATGTTGTTTTATTATCTTCTGTTCGTATCTCATACTAACATGTCACTATATTTATGTGTGTATAATTTTTCATGTATGTACTTTTTGGAACTGATAATAAATATATTTTTATCTTATCTTATCTTAACAGGAACTTCGAGGGTGGTGCGGATCTGATCTGACCAGCACATCGGAACGCCTTGGGACCGCTTTCCTTTGATTTTGCCCGAAACAATGACCATCTCTAGATTTCCATCCATGCCATTTGGCCAAAGTACTCGAGAATTCTCTGATAAAGTCGGTCAAATCTAACTCAAATCGATCTTATTCGATGAACTCTCATACTTTTAGTAAACGATGATAATTTCGAATAAAGTTTTCTGGATTTCTTGATACGTCAAGAAATCCAGAATTCGTTGAATCGTCATTTTTTTTAAATTATACCAGGAGCAGACTGGAACGAAACCAAAATCAAGGAAAAAAGAAACATCCTTTATGTAGAAAAAATTGTCAAATTCATTTGTTTAAGTAGTGTTGGGGAATCATTGTGGAACTATATGCAATCAAGTGATTGAATCTCCGTTCCTACTTCTGGTACTCCTGGTACCTACTTCCTAAAAAATATTAACTAGCTTTTAACTGATATATGAAAATGCATAAAATAGACCCCGCATAGGAAAAAAAACTGTTGTGCCCTTTTTGAAGACTGAACCACGTTAATATTAAGAGAGAAGAGAGATAGAGAGGAGCAGCGGTTACAGATTTCCAATTTAAACGCCGTATTTTTCCCCTTAAGGGCAGATTTCTGGAATAATAATATTTTATACGTAATTTTATACGCAACATGTTGATAACATTTTTTCATACAAGTATGTGGCAAGTCCAACTTGCACTTGTTTGTTTTTATTTTGAAATAATATAAATTTTCTTTATTTTTGTATTAATAAACCTATTCTAAATGCACTCAAAGCATTCATTGACAAGTTATTCCAAATATTTGAGTGCGTTTGTAAAGAGGAAAAAAGTAGTCATTAATATCACTTGATTTGTAAAAAAAGGAATGTTAATGTCACTTGATTTTATTTCAAAGATCGACTCAAGATTCAATCACAAAGAATGAACTATTAAAAAATATAGTTCCGATCAGTAACCCGGCCATCACTAAAAATAATATAGCACGGCATAGCGAGGTATAGCAAGGCCTTGCGATACGATACTATATGGTACCAGGAGTCATATAGCAAGATATAGTATAGCGCCGTGTGTAATGGGCTTTACTCCAACACAACCCCTCGCACAGACGCTGCGTAGACTTCTGTCAAGTCAACTGTCATCCCATACATTCACAAAAGTACAATGTATGGGATGACAGTTGTACTCTTGAAGTTTCGTCAGGATCCCATACGTCGCCGTCGGGACCGCGGACGAGTGCTTTGGCGTACCCGCAGTCCCGGCAATATGGCGTTCCGCAGGAACACCCCCAGGTTTTTAGTGGGTATCTCCGCCGCGCCCATCTTCGGCGGGGGAGTCTCACATACCACCCTGCGCCTCCCGGCGCTGGGTGACGATGCGTAACTCATTTAAAAAAAAAAGGATCCCATACGTCTTGCTACGGGCGGCACAAGAAGGCCATCAGTTAGGATAAATGTCATACATAAACACGGCTTGTACCGGACACGAACCGTATTCAAACAGGCCCTTAATTGCTACCACTATCAACATGGGTGTGTGTATTGATTTATTTGAAGCGCGGAAAATATAGCAGTATTTTACGAGTAACGTTTGGAGTTTGGAGCTATAATTTGGGAACATTAATTGTTATTAGAATCGTGATATCGTTTGAATGATTGGTTGTTGCAATAATAGTTGCCTCAGATTTATATAATTTTGAAAATCAAATAATTTATCAAAATATATAAATACAAAAATATATTAATTTACCTAAATAATATATAAGAGTGACTGATTGACTGACTGACTGATCTATCAACGCACAGCCTAAACCGCTGGATGGATTGGGTTGAAATTTGGAACACAGATTGGTTTTATGACGTAGACCTCCGCTAAGAAAGGATTTCGCTGTTCGGGGAAAGCCGCTAGTTTTTTATAATTTACTTACGCAAATATTTGTATAAAATGGATTTTAAATGAATGGAATAATTCCATGTCCCACCTCATAAGGCATGCAAAATATTAGGTAACTGTTTAATAATGAAATTCACACTGCACGTGAGCTAGTAACGATTATGTAAACTTAATCAAGGCATGAACTCACCTGCGACTATAAATAAGATTAATCAAATAAAAATGTACACTTATTTATAGGTATCTATAATATTAAACTCGTATTTGCAAGGGCTGCTAAAAATCAACATACGCGTACTCCGCATTCGAGCTTTACCTTGTAAAATGCGCCCTAACATATTTTACTAATGTAAATGCGTATATATCTATATAATTTATTCGAGCACCATCGAGAACAACCTCACGCGTCATAGATCATCCGTAACGACACAACTCGAGACACTTATCTTGTCCAACCCCGTCTTGACTACGGGGTAATCCTACCAATTTACATAATACCTAGTTTAACCACAACCTAAATGTACAGCGGTCCCTTCCCGACCCAATAAGATTTGCAGTTACTGTTGCGGTGTCCGTACCTACATTTAGGGATACCTATAAACATAGAAATATTAGGCATAGAAAGCGATTTGGTGCAAATCGAATGAAGCTATTTTGAAGAAGACTTTAAAGGCTAAGTACTATTCGGGCACTGTTTAGTTTCATCCTAATGACGTTTCTCTTTTCAACTACAGGAGAAGCATAATCATCTCTACATAGTATAAAACAAAGTCGCACCCCACGTCTGTCTGTCCCTATGTATGCTTAAATCTTTAAAACTACGCAACGGATTTTAATGTGGTTTTCATTAATAGATGGAGTAATTCAAGATGAAGGTTTATACATGCATAATATAGTAGAAAAACACTGATAAGTTTCTATTAAGCGCGGCGAAGTGCGCGCGGGTCTACTTGTAAATAATTATAAATTCAGTACCTACAGAACGAAAATATTGTCACAAATATTGAAATATTCTCTTACAAGTCGTTCAACTACCTTCTTACTTGTAGCCCTCGACAAACAAGTGAATTAAATTAAAAATTTAAAAAACCCCCAACGCAATACGTAATTCAAATTTTTTTGATGGCGGCCATCTTGGATTAAATTTTATATAGTGGGCTGTATTCTACTCGTTAAGCCCTTTCATTTGATACCCATATCGATGGGGTCGTGGAAGAAAAAAGTAATCCGCCATTTTGTAGCCGCGGCCATCTTGGATCGATTTCCACCAAACATGGCTAAGAACACTCTCGACTAACTCTACTTTCAAACAAAAAAAACTAAATCAAAATCCGTTCATCCGTTTGGGAGCTACGATGCCACAGACAGACACACACACACACAGACAGACAGACAGACAGACATACACGTCAAACTTATAACACCCCGTCGTTTTTGCGTCGGGGGTTAAAAATGAAATTAATTAGATTCAATAATTAGTTACATACAGAGCAGTGCAGTGATACTAGTAGATTTGCGCACATATTGCTGGCTTTTATGCTTCACTTTGGAACTGAGTTTTCTCTCTGAGTGTTGGTACCTTACATTCCCTCTCTATATTTATTTACACACAAGGTGTAGACCACGTTTCAACCCATGTTACCCTGTAACGCCATTAATTTCGATGTGTGTAGTTTCACTTAAGGTAAGGGATAAAATCGTTAAAGATTGCTGAGTAAGGTATAATGTGCTTACCAAGGATTCGTCAGTTTTTAAAGGTGATCAATAGGGTCAGAGATCCGTAGATAAGAAGTTACATCGTATCGAGTGAGTTATAGAACACTTTCTCATTTTGCACGTGCGATTAGTATATTTTTTCAATGTTCTTATTTTCCACATTCCGCTGTGGCGCTTTATATTTTTAGCTGATGAGTTATATACATATCTTATGTAGTATTAAATACCCTTAATAAGTACCTTTTTTTTAAAATAATAAACATACGTGTGCACATCGACGCCGAAACTATGCATTCAAGGGTAATGACTGTCTATTAATCCTCTAATGTTTCTTTCGTGTATACATTTTATATTATTTCGTCAATACAGTGGTTGCCCAGCAGTAAAATAATGCATATATTAGTGCAGATCCCATGAATTGGGATGAATCCAAGGGATACAAACAATTTCCTGTCACGGTCATCGTGAGTCAAAATTGGCAATTTATTCTATGGGCTACTGCTATCGTAGCATGATTCGTTTCGTAAAATATTGTAGCCTGGTCCCCCTCGCTCGTTGTCAAGACTAATAATCTTTTCCCGCTATAAAAATAAAATAGATCCCAGACGAGTCCAAGCCAAAAAGGCAATACGTTTCGTACACGACACGACGTGAAATAAAGTGCATTTCTTATTTCGGCTTCACTTATAAATAGCACGTCTGACCACGGAATAAAAAGGGAAGTAGATCGTCAATAATAACCTCGCCAGAAATGCCAGTAAACTACAGGTGAAACGCTCACATTTCGTGAGGTGTGTCAGTCGCTCTTTCGTTGAGTATACATATATTATATTCTGTCTCTGTTCACATTGACGACCTCTGTGGGGCGGTGGGCTAATACCCGCTTGCAACGCAGAAGGTTGCGGGTTCGATTCCCGCATGAGGCAAATATATGTGTGATCCACAGATATTTGTTTCTGGTCTGGGTGGTTTTCAATATCTATTATAAGTATGTATTTACAAATGAAAAGTATATAAGTATTATATCCGTTATCCTAATCACCATAATACAAGCATTAAGTTGCTTAGTATGGGGTTAGGTGGCGCTATGTGAAATTGTCCTGAAATATTTGTATTTATTTATTTATTTACATTGACTTCTAATAACCGTCGTATGTGTGTATAGCAATTAATATATGTATAGTAAGTAATATCCACACCCATTCACCCAGTTGGGCCATTCACCCAGTGAACCTGTGGGTCAAGTACCTCCCGCGTTTACCACACTTCCGGTAAAGCTGTAGACGACTCAATGAGAGACAATTAGCACAGGTCAGTAAAAAAATATAGAGGCCCAGTACTCCAACTCAGATTTTTCTCCTCCGTTGTCATCTGAAAGCGCTAGGTTCAAATCTCAGTCTGGAGCAAAAAATATAAGGACTCAACCATGTTTCGGAAGGCGCGTAAAAGCGTAGCAGCCGGTTGTTTCAGACATTGTAAGAATTTTGGAGCCCTAATTTCAAAATAACATAGTCACACAATTTTCAATTATGATTTGACTCTGACAGAGTAATTAATGTAACCTGTTCATTTGCAGTATAAATTATTATAGCCAATTTATTCTTATTAAGTAATCAGTGCGTCTGACAACCTCACATATAAGAGTAAAGGCAGAAAGTAACACCAATAAACAGTATAATTTGTTAGCCAACTTCTGCGCTCGCTAACTTTTTTGACAGCTTGGGTTTGGTTTATATCGTAATCAATCTCGTGCAATATGTTACTACAACGCACATACCTATAATTATAGCTATACCTATAGCGTTTAAGAATTTGTAAGGAAAATGTGTAGTCATACATACAGGACCAAATCTAAAAGCACTGCCTAAGCTTTTTCTTGAGAGTTTTTTGGACTTAACAGCATAGTAACCCCATTTTCATATTTTGCCTGCACGTGTATCTCAAACTGGGAGAATATAGTTAAAAATTTACTACTGTCGTTTTGTGAAAAGAAATAGTTTTTGGTAGGATTTTTGTAATTATTTCATTTGCAAGTATTTTTTGGGATAGGTAGCAACACCCACTTATTTTGCACACTTTTTGTAGCACATAGTGTACATGGAAAAGGTTACCCTATATACGGTTTATCTGTATTTACTTGGCCCGTGTTGTGAGAGACAGTCATGTCAAAGTACAAACACCGCTCAGTTAACCCGCTGTGTTAACTTTAGGATTAGAAGTGGGTATGTGTTTACATTCAATCTCATGGAGCAGGGCTTCCACCGCAGAGCACTTGTAATATTAGATCGGCCATCATTTGGTTAATCAGATGGCGCTTGGGTTGAGGGGCGGCATGAGAATGAAAGAGAAAGAAAGGGCTGTGTTGCCAGTTCTTACAAATATGAGTTTTTACAAAATAAACATAAGCTGTCAAGCTATTCAGATAGCTCTGATAACTTGTTTAGCTTGAGGGTTACTCACTTCAGAAAACATGCAGACAACGGATGGCGTGATTATGAGTAGGACTGCACTGATTTTACAGTCAATGGAAATAATACTGTGCGATCTTGCGCTATGGGGACCTTGCACTGCCTTGGTTTTCAACCTATTCCCAGCAGTTATAGTGGGTGGATAGTAGATACGGTCTAAGTTATTTGCTCACATTTTTGGAAGCTTATCATGCCCGTTCCTCTTCTTATTCATTCAGTGGCTACCGCATATGGAAACCTATTACTTGGGAGGAAGAAAACAGATATTATGCGAAGACATGCGGGTCGCTTATAGTATTATTATTAATCCAAACTGAAATTTCATGCTAAAATTAATGTGGTATTCGACATGATTTGAATATCGTAATATTATGTTAGTAATAGAACACTGAATCTTCTAATAATTAAGTTATATTATATTATCGGTTATGCTGATTGACTTCAGAAATATACCTACATAACAAGTATAGCTCCATCTAAACATCCGATTAGAAGTAAAGACCTACAAACGAAAACTGCGGAAACTTATAAATGTCGTTAATCTCTCTTGTAATGTCCCTTGTCTGTCTTGTAATGTTGTTATTACAATATTTAAGTACCCTAATTTAAGACCTAAATGTAAGTTTTCCTAAGATTGCAAAATAAAATAAAATAAATAATACTCTCACACACTCTCACTTTAGCATTTAACATGTTAAAGTTTAAGTATGATTAAAAGAATGTGTTTATAGAACACTATATTAAAACTGGAAGTTCGCAAGATCGTAAAATATTTTAGTATCAAACTAAAACAAAATAGTCGTAATAACATAATAATCTAGAGCTTGTTTCCTCTACGAGCCACTTTCTACGTGAATAAGGCGGTAGCATGATACTTCATTTAAAATACAATTTTAATATCCTCCAGATACGACGGAAAGTGGGGGAATAGTCTGCCAGTATAAAGTATTATTAAGCTCTTATTATGCAGCGAACCGTCTCGAGTTTTCACAGAATTACCGGTCCTTTGGAAGGGCTCACCGAACTATTTTTACAGGGATTAAGAGGCTCGAGAAATCACGGGATTGGGAGCTTCTAACTTTACAACTTAAACTTCAGTGGGAGGTATCCAAAAATTACTCCGGTTCTACTGGGGCAAGCCATAAAGTTCCACATAACAATTTATAGCTTATATCACGTAATAGCGCTGGTTCAACAAGAAATCGTAGGAAATTCCTCAGACGTTTCCACAAACTCGGACGGAATAGAGATGCAGAGACGCGTCGACAAAATTTTCAACTATCGATAAAATAGAAATGAACATAAAACTCTGTCGAATAAAAATTTACTACCCAAATAAATCGAATCATTCAATTTATTAATCGACATGTACATAATTCAAAAGCATTGTTTGCAAATTGACCTACATAACTGTCAGTTCACGTCCCCGCTCAATTATGTAGGTGCCTATAGATTTCCTGTGTGAATCCAGCTCTCCGATCTCCATTTGTCGCTACATTACTATACATGAATTATTAACATTTGCGAACCCTAATCACTGAATTGTTCCATTCCGATACAATCGCGTTGATTGACATGCCATTTGGAGTGTCAAATAACACAGGGAAACCAGCGAAACTATGCCGTTAGGGGTGTCTCACTCGGGAAATTTACATCGCCACCGACAGCGTGAATCGGATTTCGGTCGCATTCAAATTGACGTCATTAAGTCTGGCACACTCCAAGATGGGGGCTTCCGTAAATATATTGCGAGAAAATAGCAGCCGGAATAGGCATCTATTCGCTTGAGACAAAGGCCTTTGTTTGCTCTAATTACAGGTTTGAGGTTCCGCTCTAACAGTTTATAGGGCTTACCTAAGCAATTTTCCCGTCGGAAAACTAATTCCGATACCATACAAAGTAAACTACGAGACGCTATGATTGGCTTACGGTGAGCGCTATTGAGTCTGAAGAAAGAAAATCCCGATAAATCCTTCGAACTCATAACAAAGGAGGATTAACTCGGTCTGTAATAACACATTGCGGTATTATCCAGGAGAAAAAGCTTTTTACCCGGCAGTTGATTCTCAGAGAGAATACGTAAGTAACTTTTTAATTAATATTCTCGTCATATTTCTCAACCCTTTAGTCGTATCTGGAATATTAAAACTTTAGTGTTGCTACACAATTTATTCTAATTAAGTAACTTGAAACAGAATACAAAATACAGTAATATATATTTATTATAATTATATGAGTATAATATTATATGATAGTTATTTCGTTAGGTAGATTATTTTTATATATATACTCATACAAGTATATTGTAAAAATATTGTATATTAATTGTGTAAACTATCTAATTATTGTAACGATAGATAATTTTATTTACAGAAGTATTGCACACCGCCTCTATACATGTTCTCAATATTCCTTCCAACCAGGTTGTCTGTAAGAGATTGCTCTATGCGATAAGACCGCCGAGTGTATACCTTTAGCTTTATGTGTATTGTCTACTTATGAAACAATTTCTTGTAACCAGGTTTGCACTTAAGTATTATTGTATTGTACAGTTCTGTTAAAAGTAATAAAGGACACAGTATATTAAGCAACGTAGTTTTTGCTATGTATTTATTTTCTAATTTCATCATTTATCATTTTGTCTTTCTTTTATCATTTTTAATATTTGCTTATATTCTCCTCCTTTAAAGATTAAGATAAAACTACTAACACATAGATACTAAATGTTATTTAAGTTGAGAAATAAAAGGCTTTTTATTAATTTATTTTATTTTATTATTATATTCTCCTCCTATGAGCTTTCTGTACTTAGTGCTGAAAAGCTTAAAACTCGCAGTGCTACAAGTTTTCAGGTCTAGAAACCTATTTTATAATAGTTCGCCATTTGGCCTGTAGCCAAGAATGCAGGATATGGAATGAACGAATATGTTTTTCGTGAAAATACAATGTCAATACATTTTTAAACGAAAGAAAATATTCATTAACTTACTAAAGATAATGAAAGTTAAGTGAAATGAAATAACGGTATTGTATTAAAATTAATCGAACAATATTTAAAAAAAATTTAATTAAAATAACTTAAGAACTAAATAGAGACCTAAATCTAAAACGTATGAAAGATAAACTAATAAAAGATAATATTTTCACAGAAAATAATGCTGTTACTACTAGATATAAGCATCCTTAATAAGTAGTAACATAAATTTGTCTCAAGTATTTATTGTATTAAGCATTTTTAAATAACTTGTTATACATTTATTTACTTTTCCATCATTTTTTTTCCTATATGTACCAAGAATTTTTACCTTTTTTTTCTTTTTATAAATGACTAGCTTATATGCTCGCGACTTTGTCCGCGTAGACAAATCTTTTTAGCGGAGGTCTACGTCATAAAACCTATCTGTGTTACAAATTTCAAATCGATCCTTTCAGTGGTTTGGGCTGTGCGTTGAGAGATCAGTCAGTCAATCAGTCACTCTTTCCTTTTATATATTTAGAAGATGTAATTAACCCCCGACGCAAAAACGACGGGGTGTTATAAGTTTGACGTGTCTGTCTGTCTGTCTGTCTGTCTGTCTGTCTGTCTGTCTGTCTGTCTGTCTGTCTGTCTGTGTGTGTGTGTATGTGTCTGTCTGTGGCATCGTAGCTCCCAAACGGATGAACGGATTTTGATTTTGTTTTTTTTGTTTGAAAGTAGAGTTAGTCGAGAGTGTTCTTAGCCATGTTTGGTGGAAATCGGTCCAAGATGGCCGCCGCTACAAAATGGCGGATTACTTTTTTCTTCCATGACCCCCTCAATATGGGTATCAAATGAAAGGGCTTAACGAGTAGATTACAGTCCCCTATATAAAATTTAAAATCCAAGATGGCCGCCATACAAAAAATGGTGAAATACGTATTGCGTTGGGGGTTTTTTAAATTTTTAATTTAATTCACTTGTTAAAGTTTGAGTTTATTATTTTTAAATAAAGTGCAATAACACTTTTGTTCGTGGCAGTCTCGCGAATGGAACTCTCTTAACCGCTAAGTCAATATTTGTGACGCCATTTCAGTCTCGTCTCTGCCACTTACAATATTTCTTCTTAAAAGTACACTTTCCGTATTATTTCTTATTATTGTATACCGTAGATAAATATAACTAAGATTTAGTAATATCTGGGGGCACGGCAGTGCCCCCGCCAAGTCGAGCAAAAAAAGCGGCACGGCCGTACCATCCTTTTCTGGAAGCAGTTCAGACCATTTTCGACCCCCTATAACTTCATTGTGGAAAAAACTAGAAGCTTCAATTTTTAACAACCGAGTATGCATTGTATAAACACGATTTATTCCAAATTTCATTCAATTTGAACTAGTCGTTTAAAAATTGTAACTAGTCAAAGTTTTGTAATTTTGTCACTCACTCACTCACTCACTCACTCACTGACCGATCATCAAAAGTCTAAGGCACTTCTAGCAAACATAGAAGGTTCAAACTTGGTAGATACTTAGAGTTTATTGTATAAACCATAGGAAAACTAAAAAACATGCAATTTCGGTCTAGTTTTTGAGATACATAAACTGCATAAATAACTTTGTAATCCCGTATAAATGTATAGGATTACAAAGTTACATTTGCAGTCGACGGTAAAAATTGCATAAAATCCCAATAATAATGCCATAATTAATATATATGCCGTAATAATGTATAAAGCCAGGGAGGGATTATCCCGCCTTCTAGGTTTAGTCTGCTCCCATCTACGGGCGTCGTCACTTAAGATCAGGCGATATCGTGGGCAAAGGCTAACCTATAACGAATAAAAAAAAACAAAAAGTAGTGAGATGCCACCAAAAACATAACTTGTAAAAAATACCAAGTCTCGCAACTGCAGTTCTTCTACCGTAAAAAGTTGTGAGATCCATGTACTACCAAGTCGGTAAAATCTTTTGTGTTTTAAATTAATAGATTGACTTGGCAATCGCACTATTATGTCGGTATATTACTTGAGAGATACATTTTTGTGTTTTCATGCGATGGCCAAGTCGATCTATTAATTTAAAACACAAAAGATTTTACCGACTTGGTAGTACATGGATCTCACAACTTTTTACGGTAGAAGAACTGCAGTTGCGAGACTTGGTATTTTTTACAAGTTATGTTTTTGGTGGCATAAATTTTTACACGTTTTTTTACGTAAAGCCTTGAAGTTAACATATTATGTGAGTAATAATATACCTCTACATATTATAAGCTACCATTTGTATTTATGCTTTATACATATGTAATAAATACTATCAAAAAAAATTGAAATCAAAAATTCGTCACTTATCTTTTTTTTATGTGATGAAGTAGAAGACGAGCAAGACGCTCTCCTGATGTTAAGAGATAACGCTGCCCATAATCAGTACAGTGCTATCTGTTATTTTAAGATGATATGCCTAGTAAGAGATCTAGTCTCCTAGCGATATACGATGTTTTTGAAGGAAAATTGTTAAAAATATAATAATATTCTATTTTGGGTTTACAGTTTACTAATGCACACTTAATACACACGATGCAGTTAAGTGTAGTATGTAAGTATAGAATAAGATTGTTATTCCATACTTACATACTACAAAAGTAGCAGCAGATCACAATTTCTACCTCTACGGTTCGTAAGCCTTCAAGATTCAGTTCTCTCCAGTTTTTCTCGGTGAAGAATATCGGCAGCCTCACATTTATTATTCAAGCAACACGTTCAAGGCGGTTTCCTATTGGGTATTCGACCATTCTTTACATGTTCCTTTTCCATTTGTGTTTTACTGGCGAAGTACCACATAAATAAACATGAATGCTCAAAAAAATTGGTGCCCGTGAGTAATTTTTTGACCGTTTTGTTTTGTTACTCAACTCGGATAGTGATAGTTTTAGCCTTTTTCGAGTCCTCTTGGATTTATTTTTAAGAAATATACCAGAAAAGTTAAACTGAGGCATGGATTAATAACGAACGTGTTGCTTGAATAATAATAAATGTGAAATTCGTACCAAAGAACTTGAATTATGCACTGTATCTATTTAAATTTGAGTCTCAACTGAGGTGCGCATTGAAGTCACCTACCCCCTGCAGGTGATTTCAAACTTACAAACTAGCGCGAGCGTTTAAATATAACTCAAAAGTTTTTTTTCGTCCGAATGCAGTAGATACGAATGTTTTTATTATCAATTTAGGATAAAGATATTTAGAGTGGACTATAACTCAGTTTCAGAGATAATATGTTCAATAACAAATTTTACCTCACGAAAAATCTTATGGCTATTTGAAAATCATTAAAACTATATATAATACTGGGGGTATCAACCGGGGCGGGGGTAGACTTCCTTTGCAGGAGGCTGACTAGGTGGGTACCCCAAAAGTGCCAGTTACTCTACCTACGCCTGAGCAGTAATGTGCAAACATTACTGTGCTTCGGTAGGAGGGCACTGTAGCTAGTGAAATTACTGGGCTAAACAGTCTTAACATCTTATGACTCTTGAGTAAGAAGCGTTGGTGCAGTTCACCTAGAATTGCTCATCATTGTGAAAATCCGGGTAGCACTGTACTGATGATGGGCAGCGTTATCTCTTAACATCAGGAGAGCGTCTTGCTCGTCTTCTTACTTCTCCACATAAAAAAAATATATACATATACTTTTACCGGTTGATATGTTGTGTCTTAGCTGAGCCCAGCGGTTTTACCCGCTTTACTGTAGCCTATGTATTATTCCTGGGTCTAAGCTATCTCTATACCAAATTTCATCTCAATCGGTCAACATACATCCAGACATCCACACATTCTTACAAACTTTCAGGTTTACAATACTAGTAAGATTCATATAGGTACATAAAAGGAGGAGAATCTTATCATTAAGAGGATAGCAAACGACCATACAACAGCTCTTAAAAGCGTTAAAGTGCTAGAATATAACTCGGCACATGATTAAGACGACGTGAATGCAAACGAGCGCGAGATGAAGCATTAGACGCCGCGTCGATCTCTTGAGAGCAGCTGTCTCGTACGTCTGAACTGTCTCACTAAATCCCTGAACGAAACTATTATATAGGTATACAGGTGTACATGTGCAACCAATCTGCATAATATATCTCTATGTGCACTGTGCACTGAACGATGTATTATGACTAACTACTTGTAACAAAACTATGTACCTACTCATAAGTCACCTATCCAAACGGGAAGCCTTGGTGGTTGTAATACAGTTTTATTTCTAGTACGGCCATCATAGTTCCCCTAGTAATTACGTAGCAATACTGCTGTATGTACATCGAAATAAATAAATAAAATAAATTTGAATAATATGGATACAATCTGGGGGTTAGACAAGCGCCAATAATTTGTCGCTATCGTTAAAAAAATTACTGAGAGGACAGTCGTCGTCATTTGTTTTTCGATAACGAGTGTCATCTCAGTACCTACATTTTTTTTTGCGATAGCGACAAACGATTGGCGCTTGTCTAGGCCCCCAGTACATTTTTTTATTGATACTGACAAAAAAGTGAGCGCAATGTCAAATTCTCAAACAAAACATTTTTTAAATGAGAAGTTAAAAATTTCATGATATAACTGTAAATCTATCTAGGTCTCAAACGCTCGTATTTACACGGTACAAGAACATCCTTGACACGTCCCTGTATTCATGTCCAGTCGACGCAATCTTTCAGCCGGCTTGTTTAGTATTCCGCTCACTAACAATGGCTCGGAAAAACAATTAAACCTCACTATTTCAGTTTCCGAGTAGCGCTTTGGCCGCTTGGGACCACAAATAACTTAGCAGGATAGAAGTCGTGTTTTCCTTCTTCTTCCTTCTTTGTGTGTCTAATAAATGTGGAGTAACACTTTATTTTCACATTTTAGTAACGGACATTGGCTCATCTTAGGGTAATTTTACAGACACTGAATACTACCTTGAAGTAGAGTAGGTTAAAATGTTATTTGATAAAGTTTAAAAAACAATTACTATCATCTGTCGAGTATTATAGCTGAGCGTTGATAAATCTCGCTTTTCTTTTTAAATAGCAAATATCAATAAAAAAAAATTGTCTGACAACTCTACATTAAACACGATATAACATCAAACGTTAAAATATTATTATCTAGAGATTTAAAAATGTTACAATGGGCGGTCTAAAAAATCTGAAATAATGACATTCTCTTATTGTCAGCGTTCAGCTAACATCTGCAGTCTGTAGGCGTAAAAAAAGGACAATGATGTTTGGATGATGCTTGGCTTCTTGGACCACCGTGAGGGGTGCAATATTCCCACACACATCCTTTTAGATGTTTTAAGGATAAAAATAAAAAATATAACAAAAACAACAAAAACGGCACAACTCACGTCTAATATTATCAAGAATAAAAAACCTGACGCTCGCCGTTCTGCAGGCGTGAACTCTTAATGAAGAGTATCGTAAGTGTACGAAACCATAGAGGAAAATATCCACTACGAAACAATATTAGACGTGAATTGTGCCGTTTTTGTTGATTTAGTTATGGAGAACACTCGCGATAGTTTTAAAAATCGAATAAAGTAAAGGAAATATATTGCATTAGCGGTATATCCCCAGCTTCAATACATCGGTGGCTGAGACCCTCGTACGCGTCAGCGTATATTGAAACCCTACCTCTATTCAGCACCGCGACCGTGCCGACGCCACTACGCGTTGATTGGCCGGTTCATAGATACAGCCGTTACTGCCACTTTTGTATTTCCAACACTTTGGCACGAACACTTTTTATGGACTTGTTTCATACACGTGTAGTTCGCATTCATGTTAAGTATCTACGCGTTTTAACAAGGAAACAGTATTATAATACCTATAGGTAGGTAACCATACCTATAGCTAACCATACCTATAGGTATGGTTGATTAACCTTACGAATCCTATTAGGATAATATGCCCCTAAATTCTTTATCTAATAGTATTCATAAAATTACGTTGTGTTATCTCCAACTTATTTCGTACATTTTAGAAACTTTTGTGATATGTACCTATATACTAAGGATACTGTACCTATACTATACTAAGTTATTACAACCGAGTCTTTAAGAATTGTAATTGATTACCTATATCCTATTATTATAAATGTAAAAGTTTGTCAATACTCTTTTACGCCTAAACTGCCGGGCATAATTGATAGTTCCATAGCTGTCTCTAGATCACGGGGGGTTAATAGACTCATGGGTTACTTTTCACAGCTGGGCATAGCTAGTCTGATAATACTTGAGTAAAAGCAGAAGCTGGTATATTTATTATAATAAAAATACTCTTATAGAAACACAAACACTATTCCAGAGCATTTTGTTAAACGATTCATATTTTCTTCCCCTCTTGCCAAGCATTGTCTCG
Organism: Hemithea aestivaria; assembly: GCA_947507615.1. NCBI lineage: Eukaryota > Metazoa > Arthropoda > Insecta > Lepidoptera > Geometridae > Hemithea > Hemithea aestivaria. The sequence continues at coordinate 5,138,630 of OX382327.1, read as the reverse complement.
GCATATTACATGCCTAAATAGATATAAATAGCTACACTGTTCTAAAATTACGAGTAATCTAATATTCATTGTAATGTCGCTATACAGTGCTCAGAATTCATTAACATCTGCAAAACTAAGTAATCTACTGGCAGACATCTTAAGTTATTTATACATTCAAATTAGACTAACACAATCAGCTGTAACAAGTCCTTGCAAACGGTTATTTAATTAAAGAGTTCCTTGAATCCCATGCCAGTTGTCTGACAGAGTCTGAGTCTCGATGTCTGTCGACCAATTGCTACAGAGCTTAATTGTAAAGGAAGACACCGCGTTTTAAACACGCTGGCAGAGTCTAAGGCGCTGTCTCCACGAGCGAGAGAATCGCGGCGATATTATCGTCGTGCCACGTATACTACGAATTTAACAGGCAAAACTGTTTTCCTGAACCATTTATTTTACGAAAACTATCTTCATACACAATAGTATAAATTTTCCCTTGTGTTAACTTCACTTTTCTAGTTGTGTGTGCTGTCCATCTCAATTAGAATGTTTGCAAATTAGTTGTTAAGCGCTTCAGGCACCAGCTTTAATTAATTGAGTGGTAATTCAAACAGCAATGTTGCTCCAACTCGCAAACCTACAAGTTCACAACCCTTGGAAACTTTTCGACCAATAGATTTTCCAAATTCAGCCTTTTCATCATCTCTTCGGTAACTTTTAATTATTTCTTAGAACGAGGCAGAATAAGGGTATAATTTATGCCCGAGGCGAAGTCTTAGGAATTGATTTTTCTGTAATTTATAAGTACACACAATATTATTATCGTTCAAAATTATAATATTTTTATCAGTAAAATACCATATTCTTTATATTTACAATAAGATAAATCTGGCATGATATTATATGAATCTGACATTTAAAAAAATATTAAAGATTGTAAAAATAAAATTTTGTAGTATAGTTAACAGAAAACAGTTCAGCAGGGTTATTCACTTATCCGTGAAAGAACCGAACCGAATACCGAATTGTCAAAAATATATGAAATGACGTATTATGTAGATACAACTTGACATATCATGTCACGTCATTTCATACATTTTTGACTATTCGGTATTCGGTTCGGTTCCCTAACCGATAAGTGAATAGCCCTGCTGATCTAATCGCACTTATATTGATAGAGTTCAACTATTTTTAAATTCCTGTCTGTCAAACATTAAGTTCCTTACGACTATGGGAATAGCCAATATCCTGCAAAAAAGGGAGTAGAAATCCATATATTACTATTTTACACATTTTATAACCAAGTAGGTACTTAATCTCACTTAAATTATTTTTGATGAGGTCTGAACAAGCAAAATTGACTATTACGTACTTTATATTACACAATCTCTATATAACGTCCTTTTGAATCGGTGGTGGCCAAGGCGGGGTTATGAGGTGTGGATGCAAATTTGGGCCACGGAGTTCGAATCCCGGCCCCGCACCAATGACTTTAATTAGTTATGTGCGGTTTTTCCACTCGCTGTACTGGTGGTTGTATGCTTCGGCCGTGGCTAGTTACCACCCACTGGACAAAACCGTATCGCCAAGCGTATGACCGTGTTCCGGCATGATGTCCAGTGAAGCCAGTCTGGAGTTTATCCTGCCTTATAGGTTTAGTCTGTCTAACATATAACGAATCTTCTTCTTCCTGCCCTTATCCCACACTAGGTAGGGTCGGCACAACACGTTTTTCTCCTCCATTCTGCTCTATCATCCGTCATATCTGCATCCACTCCCCTAGCACGCATATCCTCTTTCACACTAACAAATAACGAACAATAAATAAAAACGTAACATATATATAATTATGTAGGTATATAAATATAATACAATAATTATAATATCACGAGGCACGAGCCCCGTCAGTCTCATCTGAAATCTCTTCAAATCAAATAAAAGCAAATTAACTCTATATTAAATATCACATTTGATGAGTTTCCACGTCGATAAACAGAGAAATTAACTTCTCGTAGTATTTGTTTCATAATGAATAAAGTTTCAATTGAAATTCATATAATACGAGTACGTTTATTAATTTCGAATTAAATCCTGAGCTTTTTCATATTATCATTTTATTGACAACAAACCTTCACATTAAGAGGACGTTGGATACATTCAAATTTTTATTATTACCTAATTCAAAGCATAATATGCTTCATATTATTATGAAATGTCGATGTCGTATGTGATTCTATTACCTACTTAGGGTATTTTTTCTCACATGATCTTAGTTTTCGTTGTTCTTGTCTATATCATAGATGCGTACAAAGTTACGGAAATAAACATGGAAGAACATGATGACGCATCTATTTGTATACAGTCTTTGGCAATTACTTTCAGAACTTGGGTCTTGTTGACCTCTGAGAAACCGGCCTTTAAGTTCAAGTAGTGAGCTAAGGGCTAGGACACAGTGTCCACTTTACATAAGTAAGGCCTCAGATGTGCCAGTGCCCAACTCGACCGCAATCTTGTAATTGATGCGACGGTTATGGGACGCAAGTTTTAATTAAAAGCCCCAAAAGGTCCGCTCGTTAATCTAATGAGGATTTGCGTACACTCAAAAATCTCTTAGCAACCCGATAATTATGATTTTATTATTATCTATGGGTGAAATTTTGGTAGGAAATTAATGTCGGGTTAAATCACTTAATAATTACGAGAGAATAATGATATAAACCGATTTTGAAATGCTGGATCTGTTAAGAAGAAAATAGTACCATCAACCCCGGAAGATCATACTTTTTGATGATCAGTGATTACCTACCTGAAGACTTCAGGTCTTCTCGTTGGTGTTTATTTTACACAACCACACGTCTGGTGTTATGTAGTACTAAATTACGTGTGTCTGATGTGTGTACGAACCTTTTCTCAAGCGATATGTTTTAGTTTCATTTTAAAATCCTTTGTTAAGTATGTTCAACGAAGATGCATGTTTTGTTTCAGTGGACACAACGGCCCAGTATGATGCGGTGCGTGCTTACCTGAAGGAACTGGACATCTCCAGTGCAGTGTGGGTCGGACTCATCAGGAGCAACCCCGATGGAGACTTTACTTGGACGTAAGTATATGTATCTGGAGTTTATGTTCAAGTCTGCTCTTATTTCAGAAAAAATATAAAATAATAATCGTTATATCCACCATCTTTATTTTATTAATCCATATCCATATCCATATCCATACATATAATAAGAATGAAAATTTCTCCCCATTCATTGTGATCCTTTACTAAGGTGAACTGTGAAAATACGCATATGAACAAAACGACGCGAAAAAGTCGCTTGCGCGATCTAATTCGTAAAACATTTTGTCAATTTTTCCTAGGGAAACGTAAAATAAAATAATAAAATAAATAATAATCATTTATATCAGACACATCGCCCCTAATTTACATCAAAAATTCGAAATAAAAGTAATAGAATATAAATTAAATTCAATTAAAAAAAAATAGTGCCAAAAACGCTACAGACGCCATCTATCGGTGTGGCTGTAAACTTGTGGTTGACCTTTAGTTTAATTTGGGCTAAATTTGTAAATAGTTTGTGTCACTGGTGTGGTTAAACAACACCACCGATTTGAATAAAATTTCACTAATACGTTGCAGTTTTCTCTACTTGAACCTTAGTCTTGGTTTTAGTCAAATCGGTTCATAAATAAAAGAGTTATATCAATCTAAAGATTCGCATATAAAATGCTAATAAACAAGAAAGGTAGTCATAGGAACCGCGTAATCAAAAGACAAAACCTCATCGAGTTTGGGCTCATTTGATTCGTCTTGACGAGTACTTTGATACTATATAGTAACCAGGGTCCGAAACGGAGCTGGAAGGTGGCCATAGGAACTCCGTGATTAAAAGAAAAAACCCCATCGAGTTTGGGCTCATTTGATTCGTCTTGACGAGTACTTTGATGCTATATAGTAGCCAAACAAATTAGAATTCATTTAAATTAGTAAATGTAACTTATTTCTCAAATGAATCAGCGCCAGCGGAAAATAATCTAATGTGCGCATGATGCGTGTAAATATCAGTAATAAATATCTTTTTGCTGCTTATTTTTAATTTCTAAAACATGTAAAATCACCTGAAGATAAATAGAAAAATTCATTTACAGTTCATTGTAAAAGTAAATTATTTTTCATACAAGCTAGCGCCACGGAAAATAATGGAACTAATGTCCTAAGAAAAAGAAATATCGTTTATTCTGCAAACAGTTTTAGAAAAGAAGTCCCGCGTAACCTAGCGGAACTAAATAATAGATTTATAATTACTGTGAATACTTCATTTATTATATATTTTTTATTTGTTAGATTAATTAAATATTATGTACCTATTTAATTGAGAAATTAAATATGAGAAATTATGAATTGTTAAAAATCTGTAGATATTTTAACTTAAAATCACGCGATTGTGGCGCTCCATCTAGGGGGATCTTTTGTAAAAATCACTGGTTATCCGGAGACACACAGACATAAAATCTGTTCACACCCATTTAGGCATACATCCAGACACAAACTGTCACGTTTATAATGTTAGTAAAATTTTGCAATGATTATTATAGAACCTTTTATCTGTGTTATAGATAATCATAGGCGGATTTAGGGAGGGGGGGCAAGGGGCCAAGCCGCCCCCCCCCCGAGTCATTAAGCAAGCTGCTCGCGCACATATTATAAAGGATGTTTAAGCTTTAGGGGGGGGGGGGGGGGCAGGGGGCCAAGGTACCCCCAGAAGCATTGTAGAGTTACGAATTTCGCACATATTTCTGAAATAAAATTTTTTTTTCGGCGCTCGCAGCTAGCTGCTCGCGCACTTATTGTAATGGATGTTTAAACTTCCTAACCGCTCAGAGCGAGCTAAACATACACTTTTCGTAATAAAAATTATAATATTTTTGCCCGTCTGCACCTTGCCCCCCCCCCCCCCCCCCCCAAACCAAATCCTGGATCCGCCTATGATTTTAGGTATACACCTCAGTGGTAGAGTCCTTCTCACGAATGAGGTCCCGCGGAATTTTGCGGAACTAAATTACATTTTTTCGATAAATTCTGGACTTCATGCCATAAATAATTTTTCACCACTCTCGCACGAAAATAGTGTCTTTGGTCATCGATTTCAGTGAGCAAAAGCCGTTTTTGCTCTCTAGAGAGTAGAGAGGCAAAGTGATTTGAATTTCGAACACAATTTTATTGGCTATGAAGAAGTTGGTGTGTTCTGAAACTTATTTGTGTACAATTTTTATTTAACCCACTTGTTACTACCGTCCTTTATAAAGGCCCGCATCTAAACAAAAATCCTGTGATTAATGTGGGTAATGTAAACAAATTTTGTTGATGGCATCTAAAAGTAGGATCATGAAGCTATACAACAGAGGCATTGTGAATGCACTGGTCACACATTATTGTTTATTTTAAGACCGTTACTTTTGAGTATATTTTATCATGGATGTTTTGATGTCAGTGATTTGATTATTATTATTACTTCAACATTTTTTATGAAAAATAATATAAATTTGGACCTTCCTTTATGCATCATAACTAATATTTAACTGAAATGTGATGCATTTCGGAGGTTTATGAACGATTTTTTATGGTGTTCGTTATAAAGCCCAGTAGTAAAATCCACTGCTATCACATACGATTATTTCATATATTGTAGGATATGATTTAGAACTACAAAAGAGCCTCATATGCTTCAAATATTAAAGAAAACAAAAATATATGAAGATACACAATTTGTTTAGTTATTTTCCTCCTAAATATTATAAGAACGAAGTTTTTGATGAGAATTCAGCAGTAAAAAATCAAGTCCAAATTTGTAATTTTTGCATGAATCTTCAGGCATGGCAAAATTGAACATCTATTACTATACCTAGCAGTTATATATTATCATCTTAGCCTATTGAATTATATACATCTATTACTATACCTAGTAGTTATATATTATCATCTTAGCCTTAGGACGTCCACTGCTGAACATAGCCCTCCTTTTTGGACTTCCATATTGGTTGGAGGTTGGAAACGACCTGCATTCAGCATCTTCCGGAGACCCTTATAAGGTCGTCTGTCCACCTTGTGGGTGGATGTTCTACGCTGCGACCTCATCGGCCATCCATTCTGCGCGCTATATGGCCTGCCCATTGCCACATCAGCTTGCTAATCCGCTGGGCTACATTACACTTTAGTTAGCCTACGGATCTCTTCATTTCTGATTCAATCGCGTAGAGAAACCCATAGCAATCTGAGCGACTTTGAGCTTCGTGATGAGTTCGTGTTTCGTGGTCAGACGAGAATATTACTTTGAGGAATAGAATAGAAAAGATAGTACGGTATGATAATCTGATATTTTATATATATGCACACTCGTAAGTTAACAATTTTATAGTAGAATCGTGAAGATACAGAAGTATTGAGATAAATATGCTGATTATACGATGCTATTACAGTTATTATTACAATATCGATGGATCTCCGTGGTAAATACTCACACAGAGAGATCACAGTGTATCATCATACAAATATTACAAGTTCAGTGTTCAAAACTGAGATTGATGAAAGAAGGTCTATTATAATACATTTTCTCTACAGCTACGACACCATAACGACACCTTCAATATGTGAGAAAACAGATAAAAAAATCCAAATAAACAAAAAACCCTAAGTCTAGTTTTATTTTGAAATTTACCAATGCACAACAATAAAAGTATTTTCAGCAACTTTTCTAGTTTGAAGAAAACCATTACTTATAAAATACCAAGAAATGAGACCAGTGTATTGTTTATCCCGAAAAAAAAAACATTATGCAATTTTTGTGACGTCACATTGCACCAAGTGCAATATTTTAAAAAAATAAACTAATGCAAATATTTTGAATGCACCAAAGTATAAAATACATAACCAAACAAGCCTTTCGTTCGTTTTATAATTCGAACTGAAGTTCACTCTTCATAGCAGTGGATTTTACTACTGGCCTTTATAAAGAACACCATTTTCCCGGATTTCCAAAACATTCGGAATTTTTCTTTGACTTTTCCTCGATATTAGACCACCTTTATACGCACATATCCAAATTTCATTGCAATCAGACAGAAAAAGTCTATTCAGTAACAAGTGGGTTAACTGAGATGCACATAATTTTTAATGTTATTTATTGAATTTTAACTTTATAAATTGTATTTTTTCAATAATATTTTAAATAAAATACTATTATAGAATAATAAGTCGTAAGTGAGTTTTTTTTTTTTTTTTTAAATATTATTACAATTTGTTTTTCATAAATATGTCACACACACAAATTTCGAACGCAACTCTTTTAATAAAAATAAAAAAATACAAAATGGCGGGATGTAGAAGTTTAGAGTTTACAGTCAAATGAAGAATGCGTTGTGACGTCATCGATAAATGCCATCTTTGTCTCTCTCTTTTGTATGAGGTAAGTGAGATGGCACTTATAGTTGTCATTTTTCTTGCGACAGTGGTGTTCACAACACATTTTCCATTTGGTTCTAAACCTCTTGGTAAAGATTCAACTAAATATTTTCAACTTAAGTTGTAAACTTTTGCAAATTTCTATTTGTGATCTAATAGTCTGTTTAATTACAAAGAAATGAGTGACCCCAGTGATGAAGGTAGTTGTCTTACGCCAAAAAAGTTGAAAGAACAAGTTTCGAATGCCGAGTTCAGCTATTTGCCTGAAAAATCTAAAGTGAAATATGTAAAGGCGTACGAATCCTTCAATAATTGGCGCCTCTCAAAAAATGCAAAAACATATTCCGAGACCGTGATACTATCATATTTCATGGAACTATCTAAAACAAGAAAATCCAGTACATTATGGAGCATTTTTTCTATGATAAAAGCTGTCTTGAAAACGAAACGTGACCTTGAAATAGAAAAATTTCTGAATGAAGCACCAGACAGTAAATACCTCGCTTTAAAAGTAAGTAAATTGATACAAAAGCTAATTTATTTCAAAGAAAACCTATCTAACTGTACCTATCTAAAAATAAGTAAACTAAATTATTGTTATTTTTTACAGGTTGTATTAATTATTGGCATAAATGGTGCGTGCCGCTCAAATGAATTGTTGAATCTTAAGGTAAACGACGTTGAAAAGCATTCGGACAAATTATTATTAGTAAAATTATTGAATACAAAGACTAAAATCGACAGATCATTCGTCATTAGTGAAGAATATGTGAATGTGGTGGACAAGTATATGGCATTACGACCCGCTAATACAAAAACTTCAAGATTTTTCTTACATTATGATAATGGAAAAAGTAAAAAACAGCCCATAGGCATCAATAAAATCGGTGATATGCCAAAAACGATTGCTAAATTTCTTCAGCTTCCGGACTCCCATCTTTACACTGGGCATTGCCTGAGGCGGACGTCAGCAACACTCTTAGCTGACTCAGGCGCTGATATTACAGTTCTTAAACGCCATGGTGGCTAGAAGTGTAACAAGATTGCAGAAGGATACATCGAAGATTCTAAAGTTATTTAATATGCTAACTTTTAAAATTTGCGATAGTGGCGCCCCGCAAAAAGAACTCCTTTTGTGAAAAGCACTCTACCTATCAGTCACAGTTCCCGATTGAGCAGAAATTTTGCATACCGGGAATCGGATGACAATGCAATAATTTTATGACATGGAAGTGATCTGAAGTCTGATGATGGAGCTGAAAGGTGAAATTTGATAGATATATTATAATAAATAGTTTGAGTACGTAGGTATATGATAGTTTCATTTCAGAAAATTTCATTTTAGTTTTTTTTATACAACGATGTAAGAAGATGAGCAAGATGCTCTCCTGATGGTAAGAGATAACGCTGGGATTTAACGAAGGTTAAATTCTGGGTGCACTGCTGAGTCATAAAATGTTAAGATTCTTCAGCCCAGTAATTTCACTAGCCACAGTGCCCTCCTACCGAAGCACAGTAATGTCTGCACATCACTGTTCAGGCGGCAGAATAACTGACACTGTTGGGGTACTAGCCGATCTCCTGCAGAGGAAGTCTACCCACGGTAAAGAGATCACCATTAAATGACGCGGAAAAAAGTCAAGAGTAACTGTACGGAATCAAGCTGTTATTATTCCGTATTTTTATTAGTTTTTCTGATTTAAATGATAATTTGATATATTTTTGTTTACTGTATTTAATCTTGATGTACTATATGTGTAAGTGGTAATTTATTGCCGTTCTAATTTGTACTGTGGTATAGGTATAACGATAGTTCTGGGACTTATCCCAGGACGTCTCTGAAATCTAAGTATTATTCACAAAAAATGTTTCATAATATTATTTACTAGCTTATGCTCGCGGCTTTGCCCGCACGGCAAAATCCTTTCTTAGCAGTGGTCTACGTCATGAAACCTTTCTATGTTCCAAATTTCAACCCAATCCATCTAGCGGTTGAGGCTGTACGTTATACAGATACATCAGTCACTAGCTTATTCTCATGGCTTTGCCCGCATGGACGGGTTACGTTTCATAATACCTACGGTCGTTTCAACTACGGTCGATATAACTACGGTCGATTCGCATAAGTTCATTTCACATATTGGACGACTCGCTTACAGTGCAACTCGCCTGCGGTTGATTAAACTATGGGCATGTGAACTAATGGGCGATTCGGCCAATGTTCATTTGATATATTGGTTAATTCAACTATGGACGACTCACCTACGGTTTATAAATTCTTTGCTACGCGTGTTTTTAGTACAGTATTCAGGGCAAACCGAAATCTGTTGGTTAGGTTAGGTTTGAACAGTGACCACAATGCGCGAGCCGAGCGAGCGAAGCGAGCGTGCCGCGGCAGCGGCCGGCGAAGCGCCAGATATTTTTCTTATTACTGAATTATTTATCCTGTGTCATGGCATCTTCAGGCATTTTGGCATCTTCTTTCATCTACCTCATCATGGCAAAGTGGCATAATAAAAACAACACGTTTCTGAATTCTGTACTATAAACAAGTATTTTTTAGCTGTCATACCTGACTAGCAGCCGGAAACGTGGTCTAAAAATACGTGAACGGTCCGTTAGTTCGGTCAAAAATAGGCAAATCGTCCAATAGTTTAATCAACCATAGCTCAATCGACCGTAGCTGAGTTAACTGTAGGCGAATCGTCCAATATTGATTTCAACCAATAGTTATTATGAACGTAGGCGAAACGTCCAATAGACATTTTGAATAGTAGGTGATTCGATCGTAGTTACATATTGGCAAGGTTTGCCAGCCTTTACTAATTCTACGCCCATTAAGTCGCAGAAAACCCGTGAATTGAATCCCTCTTTTCCGTGGAATTGGAAATCGAATTAAATGGTCTGTATCAAATTCATTAATATATGAATAATTTACTGTCACGCGCTACGAAGTGCGCGCGGGTCAGCTAGTTAATTAAATATCTTTGATGCGATGTTCACGTAAGATTTTTTAATTATTAAGGGTTTTAGCTTTAGTTTCCTCAGTATAGGTAGAGACAGTCGATGAATATTGGTTAACATAGGTAACCATATTTTTCTGCCCATTAAATCAATGATTTTTATAATCTCCTCAATTAGAGATAAAAGATAAAGCAATGCCCTGGAATAATAAAGTAGTGTTAATAATAGCTTTCCCATATGAAACTAAGAGAAAAGTTGTAGGAACTCCATCAATCATTCGTGTAAAAGTATCAAAAAACAAACCATATTTTATCATAAACTTTCACATAAAAATGTGTTCCATACCAGTAACAAAACTTTGTTCCAACTTCGTTAAAAATGTAAGCTTTTTTGTTTGGTTCTAAAAGTTAGCTGACCACGATTTAGTCTATTTCTTTTTTTTTTTTTTTAATTATAACCTCTGTGCCTTCATTGGCTGTCCAGAGAGGATACGCGAGAACTTCGTGCTAAGAATGAAGATATGGACCGTAAATAGAGATTTGGCCTCTGTATACGTTAAGACTATGAATGGGTGCTCAAACTAGAAATTCTAGAATAGTTAGGAAATTCTAGAAAGGTTTCTGGCAAAAAAAAAAAACCATTTAAATATGCAAAATTGCAAACAGGTATAAAAATGCTATACTAATTCTAACGCAATGTTCGTCCTACCACTGCACTGAAGTAAATAACATTTCCTTATATTTTAGCCAATCGTCTTTGTAGAGTAAGTAAATCACTAGAATACAAATCTATAGTAAAAGACCGCTGCTTTGGCGCGGTCACTCGCGTGCACGAACCATTTACAAGCGACCAGTCTACATCCGCAAACAATAAATAAGTCTACCAAAACGCTATTATTCAATCAGCACGAACCCTGACCCTGTTGACACGTGAGACGCTACACGGTCATCATTCAATCTACGCGGCCACCTAGGAGTGCGATAAAAAAGTTAACGAATGCAGTATACTCAGAGTGCACTATGATTCTATTATTCTATTAATGCTATTTAAACATTTTCATCAACAGTCAAGCCGTTTTTCTTATGCAAAACCGATGCATGAAAGAAACCCGAACATACGTTTGTTCATTACAACCGTCTAGATATTAATAAAATAATATACGTTTAATCTAATACAATAATAATAATTGCACAAAAATAAATGTAGTCATTCTATATTTTTATACCAGTAAGACCGAAACAATATTGTATCGATTCTATAGCGCTTCTTTCAAATACATATTTGCTAGCCATATTTGCTTTTGTCACATGACAAAAGTAGCACATTTACCAATTGACACATAAATCTCCCAGGGACTACCGAGGCCTCAGCGGCGACGGGTACTGGAGTTCGGCCCCCGACTCGCGGTCGGCCCCACTCTGTGCCGCCGCTGACCCTGCGGCCGACTACCGCTGGGAAGCGAGGGCTTGCGGCGGACCCACTGTCGCGTCCTTCATCTGTGAACTACCAGGTATGTAGGGAAATCAAAACAAGACATCAACACTTTAATTAGCAGAGTGCTGCTTTATTTGTCAGTTGTAATTTGAATTATTCACAAATTTTAATACAAGATCAAATCAAAGTAGAATTAGGCATTTCTGCATAAAACAATTTTCGAGAATGAGAAACATGTACAATAAACGAACAAAAATATTAGCTTACACTCTCATCGGATACATTTAAGCATTTTTTGTGAATTCCTTTCAATTGTAGGGTATCAATTAAAACCATCATTGCTTTTAATTACGTAAATGCGTTGAAACAATTTCTGATGACAATAATTATCAATCACGTTAAATTGAATTGCAATTGATCGCCTCGTTTGTACACAGTACCGCAATGGGCTCTTGGAAACGAAGGATGTATGATTCGAGCTCTGCCAGCATTGACGATCCTCTACCTGCCCGAGAGTGCCGCTGTTCAACTCACAGCTGATTGTGGAATGGCCGGAGTGAAAAAAGTACAATGTACTGGGAATGTGGTAAGATATTGCAAAATGTATCATTGGAATGTATTCCAAGACTAGCTGTGCCCAGAAAACCAAGTTAAAAATACCCTATGTGTTATTCTAAGTTCAACTTAAGCACCAAAGGCGTAAAGACATGATACTACCTACTGAGCACACGATACTATCTTATTGATTTATAATTTCCATGTTAGTGTGATGTTTAATACTTCATTATTTTTACAGAAACGCGAAGACCTACTCAAAGAACTATCATGTGCAGATGAAGAAGAACCTTCAACAACATCTAACTCAATGACAACAGGATCCAATTTGCCAGTGTCCACTGATTTTTCTATCACAGACCAAGATACAATCAACGAAGTCACAGAGGAAGTTATAACTACTGAACACGAAAGTGAAATTTACCATCCTGAAATTATTATTGCTACATCAAAACCAAGCTACATTTACACAGACACTCACTTCCAATCACCGACTAAATTGGACAATTTCAATAATTACAACATTATGAGTAAAAATATAAACTTAGGGGAAAATAACATTCATAGTAATTTCATTCCGAAGATCGTAGATGAAGACAATGTTCTGACTAATGATCAACTAGAAAAGTTAGAAGATGAAAGAAATATGCAGCACAAAATGCTTCACGAAGAGATTGCTCGAGTAGGCAATGTGGAAAACATCTTCACGCAGCCCACAGATCATTTCATTCCACCTTTAGTCATGGCGAAAGCTAAGATCAGTGATGACATGACAGTTCTATCTTTAGCAGAAAAGCATGCACAACAGCTTGCTGAGAAGCAGTTTAATAAACAAAACTTAAATAATAACCCGATTGACCATTCGTATCCAGGAAATTATGTAGATAAAACAACGGCCAATATTGACAAGCCTCTGATAACGTCTCTTAAGCCAAGCAAAGTCAAAGACGCTAAGAAAGAAGCATCGAAATCTAACTTACCAAAGAAGTACATAAATGAAAAACATTATGATGTGAAAAGTAAAACATTAAAGAACATAGAAACAAAAACAACGGAAGCATTTAAACCGACCGAAATTTCTAGTACAACGGAGAGTACAACTAAATATATTGACACAACAACCAAGAAAATTAGGAATATAGATGATGATCTAGGAATGGAATTGACTGTCATGTTAAAAGATGCACCATTGACCAGTGAAGAAACTAGTTTTGCGGGTGACATGGCTAGGATTGAAACTATAAAAAATGCGTATGGAAGTAACAAAGGACCTGAAACGCACAAACAAGAAAATATAAGCCAATCCAAAGATGCTAGTGTAAGTACTACTACTGAATCAATTGAAAACATCACAATGAAACATGAAGTTATTAAAATTACCCTTGTTACTGATAACCCAACTGCTACCACAAACGTTTTCGAAATAACTACCAAGATGCCAATATTCCAAGATAATCACACAAGTAATAAAACTTCAACAACTCCATTACCAGTGACACAATTAACAGAAGAAATTCATAGTTCTAGTAGCGTGTCTACTACTATGAATGAAATAACTACAGCAACGACTAAGATGATGGAAATTGAGAATACAACTTCACCAGTCACTTATTCTACTAGTACTATAAGTACAACTGTAACTGACAGTTTAGTAACTACAATACCACCAATATTTACATCAACTCCAGTGATAAATATCACTGAATCAATTGGGACAACTCATACATCAAATATTCCGAACAAAACAGAAGTGGTTCTTGAAGCAAAAACCGTTGCTAGTACGACGTCACTCCCTATAACGACGACAGAATTGGACAAAAATATAAATAACACCACAGTAGTAAATGACAATGTAAATGATTCTACAGAAAGGGCTGATGAGTACAACGGTACAGACATAATACATGATGTTTTAGACAAAAACTTGACTGATTCAGAGGAAATCGATGATTTTCAGTCACCGTTGCTATCTGGAGCAGTAGAGCCGATGCATCGACCGCCAAGGACACGGCGACCGCAACAACCCAACCGGAATAAGTTTAACCCATTTCGTATATTAGGTTAATGGACGCTTGAATTGATTGCTATAGGGCTAAAGCCGCGAATGATTTCCAATTGAGAATAGCGTAAAAGTGTGTTGCAGGTCGTTTACATCATGTTTTATAATTATCTCCACTATTTTCTATCATTATTGTGTTTATTAAAATTTCAATAAAATTATATTACTTCTTGGTTCAAATCTAGTGAAATTAGATTTTACTCACTTTGTAAATATCTTAAAAGTATGGTTTGTCAATTTTCCAGTGTAACACAAAATAACATTTGCGCCGTGCATTTACGAGGCATAAAATTCTATGTCGTGGCTTTAGCCATAGAATTACATAGATGACTGAATCTAATGCAATTAGGATAGCGGATCACGGTCACATCATATGTGATGGCACAGTGCACTTAGCTGATTGGCATATATTGTTGTTGCGTTAGGAACACCTTTACTTAGTACAGTACATATTTAATTTTAATCTGAATTAAGAGGGACGGCTCTCATAAGTAGATGATTTTTTTAAATTATATAATTAAAAAATCATACACATAACATTCTGTACACAGAATTCTGCAAATTTTGTGTGATTTCCAAATTAATTGTTTGTCGTTGGATCGATTGCCCCTCCGTGGATTAATTGATGCAATGGTTTTAATTAACACGATTTAAAGACTAAGGGAATAAGATGTCTAAGGGAATAAGACTGTTCAAAGTTTCCAATGAGGAAGCAGCTGACATAGTAAAGAGAGACTATCTCTGGACTCTTCCTTGCTAAATATTCTACATATAGATATTTGGGTACAGAAAATTCAAAGAATTATCTACTTAATATGGGAGTCGTATAACTTTTAGAACGTATTTATTTATTCAGTTCAGGCTTCGTTTTAATTAGCTTCGTTTAGATTTAAACGTAACTTAGTCAATTCGTATTTGTATTTTAGAACGTACCTACATAGTAAGAGAAGAAACGTTACGCGCTGTCGTTGCTATAGCACATACATGGGCCTGCTGGGTCCGAAAGTGTCGATTGCCGCGCAGACTCGCGCCAAAATTGTGTGCATGAACCTAAATTGGAGTGGTCCATTTCGAGACGCCTGTACCGTATCTTCTCTTTTTATTTTAATCTAAGGTATCTACTTATTAGTTAATTGTTAGTGTCGAAACCAAAT
Source organism: Hemithea aestivaria (assembly GCA_947507615.1). NCBI lineage: Eukaryota > Metazoa > Arthropoda > Insecta > Lepidoptera > Geometridae > Hemithea > Hemithea aestivaria. The sequence continues at coordinate 5,123,020 of OX382327.1, read as the reverse complement.
CATTGCATTTAACAGTTTTAGAAAAATAATTTAGCTATCACCAAGTTTTAAAAACTAGTCATTAGAATTTCATAAAATTGTTTAGACGTTCTAATTGATTAATTTATTATTATCAGATATTAAAAAATCGTACATTAGTTCACAAATCATATCATTTAGAATAAGAATATTGATTATTTTATTATAATGATATAATACGTGTATTACTTATACTCGTATAATTAACTTTAGATCATGCACAAGTGAATTTCACATTAATGTTAATCAAAGGCGTGATTGAATTTAAATAATATTAAAAACATGATAAACAGTAAAAATTATCATAACAATTATTTTCTGTCTTTAATGTTAGTCGTAATTTAGTAAGGTGTATTAATTAAGACTTTTCTAAATAAAATTTAATAAACTATTATGGATCGTTTTCTTTCTCTAAAAGATCAACGGTTATAAATTATAAACCATTTTTAAATTGCATCTGTCAGCCTAACAACATGTATCTAAATTTTATAGAAGCGACGTCAATAAAAGATTGATCGAACTGTACTGTTCAGATATTTGGTGTTTGAGTTAATGTCGAAAACGCTTACATTTCTGTGCTGATTAACGCTTTCTAAACTTGGAGTTAAACAATTTAATCAAAACAAATAACTTTGAAGAAGTTCGAATGCCGAAGTCCGAGGATAATGGGAACACTCCACAAAGAGGCGACGCTGGTAGTCTGGAAGAAACATGAATTTTCTATCTATAATATGTGACATCAAGTGAATAAAGTCTTAAAGGGTTAGCATCATACTGGCAATACCCCTGATGATGGTAGCCGCTTACACCATCAGGCGGACTGTTTTTTTTATATGTACAAAGAAGTAAGAAGACAAGCAAGACGCTTTCCTGATGGTAACAGATAACGCTGCCCATTATAATCAGTACGGTACAACACAATTATGTAAAATTCTAGGTGCACCATGCAGACATAACATGTTTGATGACTTTTCAGCCCAGTTATTTCACAGTGCCCTCCTACCGAAGTACAATAATGTGGTTTGCTGGTTTGCCACATTATGTAACATAGGTACAATTTTAAATTTCAACGGCAAACAGTCAATCAAAATCTCTTTAGACCAAAACGTTAGTTGCTCAGTAAGAGATGATAAATTTGAGCTAAGGAAATACCCAGCTCAGTTACAGAAATTTGTGACCGTTTGGCTTCGTCGTCGGGAGAAAAGTTTATTGAAGTTGATATAAGTAATATTGATAAGCACTCTTCAAAGTTGCCAGCTTCACCGCAAGCACAATACGACAATAACGGCGAGGAAACTTCACAAATTTCATATTTACAAAGTTTTGGAAGCTCATAACACTTAGGTAGGTACTGTAAAAGTGTAATTTTGGTAATATTACGAGAATACCATATGGCTTCAATGTATAACCATTAAGCGCGTAATCTTCATTGTCAGCCTATTGTAATTATTATACGAATTTATTATTATGACTTTCACACAATTCTCAATTCAGAATAGCTTTCTCAATGGGTTTTTGGTACTTGGCAGCAGTACCTTGCGTCACGCCTTGCACAACTTTTAAATATGTACATATGTATAGGCGTAATTGGCGTGCTTTCGGGCAGACACCCGACTTGCGCGTGCTACGCACGTTTAGGTACAAGAGACGCCATGTGTCCAGTTTACGCGAACTACAGAACAGCAAATGGACGTCAAGTAAATGGAACTCCAATATTCTGTTATGATATTGTTTTCTACTGATTTAATTCGTCCTTAATACTCGCGCGTAGCGTACACCCTTCTAGAGGTAGCAAATAGTAGGTACTACAAGCTATTAAATATTACTTAGTAAATGTGTTTTGCATATCCGTTTTGCATATCTTGGTGCTCACGCTGGTAATATACGGAAAATAAATACTTGGTTTTGATAGGTACTTAAAAATACTGATGATAAGCAAGAAATAATATAATAATTAATTAAAAATATACCGAGCACTGACTGTTCCAAACCTACAGGGAGAGTGAAAATTTGTTATAGACTAGCCTCTGCCCCCGGCCTCACTCAGTAACTCTGTTCCTTTCCAAACTTGTTAGGAAAGTTTTGACCTCCCGGGTATAGCGGGAATTAACTAATCAATGAACAATGGATCGAGTTCCTTGTTGGCGTCGAAGATGATACTTCACTACGAAACTGCCTACGGGTTCTGCCTTGATTGGGTTATCGAGTTTTATTCCTTCTTAAGTATTTCAATTGCTCTTAGTAAAGTGCAGGTGTATGACTAGTTAGTCTGTCCTATATGATTTGTAGGAAGCAATCGTAAGGATAAAAGTTGCAGACCGTGTAGAAATCTAGGCGATCTAGATTAGGTTAGCCACAAAATCTATTATTGAGATTGGATACTTTGTAATTAGGGTAACCTACATATATTCCGTTGGAGTAAAAGGAGTCATTTTTAGAATCAATATTTATATTTCTCTTCATACATAGGCTAGATGTATTATGGTTATATCCTTAATCATGCAGAAAGTACTACTTTAAAGTAGTAGAAGAAATTTGTGTTATTTTTTTAGTAATAAGAAGAATGCTGTGTTACTTAGGTAACATAAGGAACTAAAAAACTAGTTGAGTTGAAAACTGAAGAAAATAACTATTTAAATGTTATTGCGACTTTATTTAATTTTCTAAAACTTATAATATTATTGTCAGAATCAAAAGGTCCAGTATACCTCTATAAAAACAAAAAGGAACATCACACAAATATCATAGTATAATCTTTCAAACAAATGGGTAGCAGATGGTCACCATTGAATGGAGGATCCGGACGAATTATGTTCAAAGTTCATTCCTTAAATACGAAAAGGAAAAAGATAATCGCAAGAAACCAACCCTTTTCGCATAAAAGAACCAAGATAAGAGACAAAAAGATATTTCTTACAGAGATAAATACTTGTATCTATAGATCGTATTCCTCGACAATGGAAAAATACGGGTTTTATTAAAGAGAAGTACATGAAAAGTCCATAAAAATAATAGCCAGTGAGAGTTTTCCGGAAAATACACACCTGTTTCCACTAAAACTTTTAGAGAAAAAGGTATTTTGATAAAGCCTCTCTGTGTTCTATAGCCGATAGGTTTTATAGGCGTCCTTCAGTATTTATATAAAATAAATAAACCTGATATATCCCTTTGCTTATAATGCATATATGTATTTTGATTAACATAAGTATAGGTAGTATGTAGATGTTGTTTGTTATTCTTTCTAGCCTAAATGGAGTAACCAAAAAAAAGAATATAATAGATTACACTTTATTGAGACCAATGGTCAATTACATTCAACGAAAAGAAAAGAAATGAAGTAAAAGTGAAGATGGAAGGGAGGGGGGGAGGAGGGGGGGAGTGTTGGTGTGAGTGTGTGAGTGAAGCGAGTGAAGTGAGTATGTGTGGGTGCATGTAAGTCTTTTAAAGAAATGAATGAACGATGATGAATGATATAGAGGAAATTAAATTTAGTATGTATTTATTTAATTTTCTTCCACTTGGCTTAGCCACATAATATCTTTGTATCGCTATTAGCGATAAGACCACCGATTTAAGACTTTTTAATATCAAATGTACATTATTTTAGGATATTTTTGTAAATTTGGTGTACATATGTACATTTTATTATTTCACGCGAATAGTTATGTTTGTGTGAAATGGTACTAAGCTCAAATAATCCGCATTAATTAAAAGTTATTCAGCAATAAGACTAATTCATGTTACATAATTCCTGATGATTAAAATCTATAGAGCAGTAATGTTATGCAGCGCTGTCCATTATCATCAAACGCAGAGAAGCGTAAAAAATACATTGACTCACCGAGACACAATGCCTCGTAAAACCTCCAGCGCGAGCGGCGATGGCAATTTGTTTAATAGATTTTACTTGAAAAATAAATTAAAAGTGCTTTTTGCTCCCTTTTACTTCTTATTTTCTTTTTGTTAATTTATCAGGAAAATTAGCGAAACCACGAAGGGGCTTTATAGATGATTATGCATATTTAATCTTACCAATATTATAAACGTGAAAGTTTGTAAGAATGTATGGATGCATGAATGTATGTTTGTTACTCTTTCGGCATAGAGAAAGGTTAGACCCTGGAATAACACATATGCTACAGTATAGCGGGTAAAACCGCGCTGGGTGTAGCTAGTTTGGTTATATTTAGACCACATCATTACCATACTTTAGGTAACAGAGTGGTCAAAGGTTTACTTAAATACTGCTGATAAAATGAAATAAATGTTTTTTACTTCTGATAAAAAGATAACCTTTTTATACGGAGTAAAACTGAATGCAGGTCTCGAAAACATTTTGAGTTCAACGTTACCCGTATACATAATAAAGTGAAGGCGATATACCGCATGGGCCAAATAGGCCGTAAATAAAATCAGCTTTATTAACACCAGTGGGACTCACAAAAATCGTGCCATTGGATTTAACGACGGTGAGGCCCAACATTTTCTATCCGTAAACACAAAAAGGTTCACATTTGTCGAGCTTTTGGGGGTAGTCAGCAAATCTTACAGGTCAGTACTTGACTACCTAAATGGAACGGTCGGGCTACGAGAACAGGTACGGAGATTATACTACGGCGTAGATGTTGCTACGAAATAAAATTTATTTTAATGAAAATAGACGAGACGAGCAATATGTTTGCTGTTACCTAGATATACAACAACACACAACAACAATGAACAATATACAATGTACACACTATTTCAAAATCCTATGCAATATATTAAATAATGTAAGCTAGGTACATGAATATTGTCGCACCTAAGGATTTTAGTCGCTGATAACCTATCTGCTATTCCATAGTCTAATATACCACACCAAACATACCAAACTACAGCAATTACAATAGGTTTAGTGTTTTAAACGTGAAGAAGTAAAAAACATATTATATTTAAACTTTCACTTTTATAGTAACGATATGCCAGCGGATTTGCCCGTTAAAAAGCCTATAAATATTATCCCATTATCTAAGCTAATACTAAATTTAAGCTCAATCGTAACATCCCCTTAAACGTGAGAAAGTAACAAACATACACACATTTTTTCGTGTTCATATTACAATGGAAATACAACGCGCTTGACCTCAATATCACCTTTTATAACATTAGTGTGATATTATTATGATAAATCATAAAATCATCTAGATTAATCCAGGCTTTTGCTAAAGTTCTTTGCGTTCGCCGCCCTTAATTTTATGCTAAAGTACTAGCACGTATTCTGTGTCCTTAGGTAATCATTCTCGTACTCGTCTGGAAAGAGCTTCTTTAGGGCCTTATTTGAATAAATGAATTTTTAATTCAAATTTACATAATTTAATTAAGTAGTATCTGCTGCTACGGAGTGGTTAAATAACTTATCCTATTACTTCATTAACTAATAATTATATTGCTGTCTGCATTATTAATTAAGGTTGATACATCTTCTTGAAATAGCAAAATGTTTCTGAAAGTTAATAATCTTCTCAAATTTTTGACATATTTTTTTACTTAAATTTAACAAGTCACGTTTTAAATTATAAAAATAACATAAAACTCACTACTTATCATATAAAACTAAGGGTCTTAATCCTAGTTAGAATCTCTAGAAACTAGAAACACTTATTTAACAACGTGTCATAAAATGTTAGAGTGAATGCATCAATAATTAGGAATATTTATTTCAGGCAATGACAAAACGTTATAAATATTTTCCCAAATCAATGAGTGTAATAATTCACCTTTTAGACAGACTTTTCTTTTTTACAATAAATGAAAAGTGAATATTTTTTAAGAAAAGTTTAAAAGGATGACTGTTAAAATAAATACTTTGAAGTGTGCTTTTAAAGCCAAGTGTGCTGATAAAAATGCCAAAAAATCAATAGCGTCTGAAGCATCGTTGCTCTACAAAAGTTATAGAGTACCTCTAGGTGGAGTTGATAAAATATAGAGCAGAGGTCACACACGCGTCGGCTCGTCTCATACATTATTCAGAATTATTGACACAGGTGCTCAGTACTTTAAGTCGGAACAAAGCGGCTTTTGTGGACATAAGAGAAAAACAATACGTCAATTATGATAATTTTATGAACACGTGTACATTTTTTATGCATATTTAATTATTTTTGTTCTAGTTTCGTGCGACTACGAAACTATTCAATCGATGAATATCGACTGTGATCGATACTGTGGCCATTGACAGAGACAGAGATTTGGAAATACTTTTTTTGTTACAAAAGTATAATACTTCCTAAGTTAAAAGTGAAAAAAAAATAAACACTTTTTAGAATATTTTTGTAATTCACGCTTTTACTCGTAGACATCCGGATCTCTATTTAGGTTTTGGTATCTGTGAGAACGAATGGTGAACATTATTTCTTGCCGAAAAATTCTAAAACTTTCCTCGTTTTTTACGTCGTTTAAAAAATCTATGACAAAAGAGACATCTCTACTCGATGTTGATAAAATGACCGAGAACGAAGATTGATAAAAAGTTTCTCTGTTCCCAAAATTAGGGAAGTTTTAGTACTGTTTCCCATTGTTGTGTTATCGTTCTTACTATCGGCTTCAAACTCGATTAACTTAATGGAGATTAAGTGTTTATCGACGTTTCCTCCTCCAGTGGCTTGGAGGAATTGTTTCGATCGTTTTTTACATAATGTGAATTGACGTGGAAAAAACAAATTTAGCCTAAACGACTTCATTTAGACGAAAATCACACTAAAATTATGACGAAGATGAAAATGTTAGCATGAAAGTTCTCGACATTAGAACCATAAGGTAAGGATTTATGTTATTTCTTTACGCCTAATCGGTTAAAACGATTGAGTTTAAATTTGGTATCTAAGTAGCATTGACCCTAGAATTACACAAAGTTTGGACCGTTTCAACGGATAACACCGGATAATCCAGCATAGCTAAGAGAAAATAAAACTAACTCTAAAAATAAATTTCCATCTTATGTATTTTCTTTTAATCTAGTGAGAGGAAAGTATTATGTAGAACATTTTGTAAATATTCATAAAATTTAAGCCGTAGACATTTTATTGCGTATTGAATCTCATGTCAGTTTATCATAACATCCATAACCATTCAATGTATCACCTTTATCAGTTTTAAATACCAATATACTTATCACTAAAACATGATAATAAACATTTTGTCTATACCTGCTATATCACCTTCCAAAGGCTTAGAACATAATGTATTTTGTTCATACAGTGTTGTCGCAGCACATTTCCCGTGGCGCATATATTTCCTGTAGGATTACTTATGTAAATTGGTACATTTAACTCAAGACGGCCTCGCTGATCCGGTCGCGTATGCACATATCATTCCACTTTACTCCCTCTAGGCACAAAATATGTAAGCGCAGAAGATTGGATAGAAACTTTTTGTTATTAATTTTAAAATGATAAACTTAGTTTGGCTAAAAGCGAATTATTCCCATCCCTCCTAATCACCATATCCTTATTTGTCCTCGAATGGACAGTGGATGGGACAAAAAAGTTTAATCTCTCCTTTTAACGCCAAGAAGGGGACAGCTAAAACTAATTATTCCCATCCATCCCCCCTTCTGTTTTCTTAGAGGGACAGATGGGGAACGAAAAGCGTCGAAAAGCAACTTTTAATATATCTCTAATTTTGTCCGTATCAACAACCAATCAATTCGCTTAAAAGTTATATACCCACCTAGGTAGGTCTCTGAGTATTTATGCAGACAATCTACATTTGTTATGTTATAACCGTTCCAGTGTGACTTTCTATGTGTACTTATTTATTGCACGGTCGAAGTAACGGGTAAACGGAAAGCACATACGATACAATATTCATGCCAATACCTCTTTTACAATGTAATCTAATAATGTTAAGTACAAAAAAGTTAGGTAGGTACTCATAAATTTGAAAAGATTACCTCTCTGATTAAAGATTATATGGCTCAACGTCTTGGCAAATATCATAATCTTCGCGATACAAGGTGCGTAGGGTGCGAGGCGGAGTTATTATGTAAATTCTCGCAATTACCTGGAGCCTGCGTTGATCCCGAGCCGCTAAGCACAAATCAGTTCTCGTTACGAGGCCGCGATCCCGGCGACGTCGCGTTGAATTAATCCTCAGGTAATTGAGGTAAATACCCCAATGAAGCTAGCTTCATGAAACATGAAACTCCGCGCGATTAGATAAACCATCTCACAGAACGACATTCCGAACTCGTGTAATTCGATAACAGCAAAATTCCTTTTAACTTCATGTTTTATTAAATTCAATTTGAATGTAATGAACGAAATTCCAAGCATTTTTACAGTTCAAAGATTCCCGTGTTCTTGGAAATGTAATTTTGTTGATGGCCAGTCTCATTACAATTTTCATTGTTGATATTATGAAGTGTGGCTTCAGACTTAATGAATATGGAATTAAACATACTTGTTTTTAAAAGGAATTATAATTTGACTTTAGTGGCCCAGTGACCCATTTATTATTAATTTAGTAATCATTCCGTAAATTCTTTTTGTTTAAACTTTTTTTATAATATGAATATGTAATAGGAAAACAAAATATTATTTGTTAAATAAAATATATCTAACATTATAATGATTAACAGCCTTTATTGAGAAAAACAAACTAACAAAACTACAGCTACTACAGAAGTTGAGAACACTTTTATTAACCACAGATCGGCCACAAGAAAATCCAAGTGCTCCAAACCACTGTCAGATGATTGACATGGTTTAAAGGACTTTTATATAACGTGTTACACAAGTTAAATAAATACTAGAGACATATACGCCTAAGCCTAGTGCTCAGTAAACCAGTGAGTTCTACAATATTGTCGCATCAGATGAGATGTAAGAGTAAAAACATCAAAAATCTCCCGTATGGGATTATATTTTGCACAAAAACAGATTGCTACAACAAATAAATTCAGTGGCATGTATGCGATAGCTGCTGTTGAAAACACAACGATCTATTGAAAGCAAAACCATTATTGGGAATGCAATCCATGCATATATATTTTGTATCGTTTGTTATCTACTCCGTCTACTCGTATATGCTATAAAAATTTCAGAATCGGCTTTGCGAATAATCTTTCTTTGCGGACTGAAGTAGGTAATTGAAGGGATGCTCCAAATAACAATTTTAGATAGGTATACCTATTAATCTTGATCGTCTTCACTACAGTATCAACATAAATAAATAAAAATAAAAATAAATATTTCAGGACAATTCACACAGCGCCACCTAACCCCATACTAAGCAACTTAATGCTTGTATTATGGTGATTAGGATAAGGGTCAACGCTCACTACACCCACCCGGGACCCACTCAGCACCGCCTCGCCTCGGGTGGACGCCGCGTTGACGCCGGGTGGACGCCGCGTTATAACCCACGAACGCCGCGCGGTCAACCCGTGAACGCCGCGTGACCAACGAGTGGACGAATCCACGAATTTAATTCCACAATAAAACCTTTTAAAGGTTTAATAAATAGTTGAATTTATAATTAACTTAATTTTTAATATTAACTTAATCTAACTATTGAAAATAATATTAGACATGAAGTAAATAATAATTTATCAATTTAATTTACCTTTTCCTGCTTTTTTTCATGGCAAATTGCGTAATTTAAATAAAACTTTCGTTATAAGAAAAAAATCGTAATTAAATTTAATATTTCGTAAGTGAGAAATTAACGCCTGATAAAAAACTATTACTAAGTACATAATCTTACTAATATTATAAAAGCGAAAGTTTGTGTGTATGTGTGCGAGTGTGTGTGTATGTTTGTTACTTTTTCACGCTTAAACGGATGAACCGATTGACTTAAAATTTGGTATGAAGATAGCTGAGACTCTGGAATAACACATAGGCTACATTTTATCCTGATAAATGAAACAGTTTCTGTAAAAATCAAATATATATTAAAAAAATGACAGTTCTGAAATTTGACAATTGATTGTCATTTTGACATTTGCGATTTTCCATTGTTTTTGAAAAAATTGACAATTAATTGTCATTTTGACATATTCGATTGTCATTTTTTTTTTCTAATTTGACATATTCGTTTTTCATTTTTCTTTGAGAAATTCGACATGAGATTTTTAATTTTTTTTAGAGAAATTTGACATATTTCGATTTTAATTTTTTTTTTTTGAGAAATGCGACATGAGATTTTTAATTATTTTTAGAGAAATTTGACATATTCAATTTATTTATTTAACCATAAAATCTTAAAAGGTAAAAACTAAACACTTAAAAACTAATACTTAACTACAAAACTTAATCTAATAAACAGGTGGAGGAGGGAAAGGTGGCAAGAATGCTGGCGGCATTGCCCCGCTGAATACATAAACTTATTTTTTGAGCAAAATATAAGCCAGCATTCTTGTCACCTGAAGCCTCCACCAAACGTTTAGCGAGGTCTTTGTACAGCTCCCAAGCAGCCGGCCCCCATGGACCCAAGGTTTCAACCCCAAACGGCAAAAATATGTAAGCTCTATCTAGGTTCACATACTTACGCCGTTTGAGGTTTTCAGCCTTGTCGGCTGCAGCACCGGCCTGTGACATTGTCCCTGGAAGATGGGAAGGGGCCAAAGTATCGACACACGTAGCGTCCCAAACCAAGGGCCTTCCCAGCTTCCAGGGAATGAGAGTCATGCCGTCGGGCCTCTTGCCGTCGTCCCGCAACAAACCGTTAGGCTCCAAGGTTGACGGGACGCCGGCACTTACGAGGGCCCGACGTATGATGTCATTCAGACCGGCGTGACGCGGTATGCGGCCGGCGCTCCTCGCGCAGGAGAGCCCATGGTGGCCGGTGCGGTCCACTTGTTCACCGCATTGGCATGTATGGGGCGCTGTACAAAGAGCACCCAAACGTAATGAAACTGCCAGTCTAAAACTATTATATTTGACATATTCGATTTTTAATTTTAGAAAAATGCTGGAAATTTTAATGATAGTTTATGGTAGATTTTTTTTTATGAGTGCTTCATTTGTGGTTTATCCAATGGGCTTACTATGAGTGCTTCAATTGTGGATTATCAAATGGGCTTTCTCCATAGAAAGGGTGCTTTATTTGAAAACTAAATGGGCTCACTATGAGTGCTTCATTGGTAGTTTATCAAATGGGCTTACTATGGGTGCTTCATTTGTGGTTTATTTATTTATTTATTTATTCAGATCAATTACATTGCGTACACTACATTACATTGTATACATTAATATCCATAAAATTATTTCAATAAAAAAGATCATTTTAAATGCCGCAATAATTAAAATTGAAGACCGCATGCATTTTAAAAAAGTATTTAAACAACATCAATTATTCAAAAGTCAAATTAAAAAATTATTAAAATTAAAAAATAATCAAAAAAAATTATCAGTTGCATAATTTTAGGCAATTTGTTTGCAGAATCATGCATTACAAAAATAAAATAATATGCAAATAAAAATAAATCCGACAAACCCAAATTAAAATGATTAAGAAATACATACATAAAAGATTACACAATAAAATCAGACAAGAAAAGAAAATTAATTGTTTACTATAATATGTCTCTTAAAGACGTGCATTTTATCAGAAAATATGTCAATATCAGATGCTTTAGAAATTTTGTTATATTGCCGTACAAGTCTAACAATCGGTGCGTTATGGCCAAGATTGGAATTAGAGCCTGAGACATGGAACAGATTGAACCTTGAGGCTCTGGGCAATATTCTTGGTGCAGATATATATAACTCCGAGAGTAGCTCGGGTGTAGTCATAATACCATTCACAACCTTATACAGAAACATGTTATCTAGAAGTTCCCTGCGATGCGTAAGAGAAGACATCTTGAAATATTCTAGCCTATCATTATAAGTCAACAGCTGCTTGCCTTTGTTGCAAGAATATGTCAAATGCCATAAAAACCGCTTCTGTATACGTTCGAGTCTCTTCTTATGAACATCATAGAACGGGTTCCATACCACACTGCAGTACTCCAGAGTGCTGCGAACAAGCGAGTTAAAAAGAGTAATCTTAGTACTCGGTGAGCGAAAGTCTTTGCAGTTTCGCAGTACAAAACCAAGCGACTTGAATCCCTTAGAAGCCATGTGGTCTATGTGGACATTGAAGCGCAGTTTCATGTCAAGCATGACACCGAGGTCGCGAATCTGTTGCACATTTGTGATAGCATCCTGTTCGATGTAAAACGTTGGACAATCAAAGAGTTTTTTCCTACTAAGGCACATACAGAAACATTTCGACACATTAAGACGCATGCAATTAGTTTTACACCACGAAACTAGCCGGTCAATGTCTTCCTGTAGTCTCAACCTATCGTCGTAAGAATTGAGATTCCTAAAGAATTTGAGGTCATCAGCGAAAAGATAGCAATTGGAGTTGACAAAACACTGTTCAATGTCATTAATAAACATGCTGAAAAATAACGGCCCCAAAATAGAACCCTGGGGCACGCCCGAGCTCATTGCGATAGAATCCGACGTCACACCATTAATAACAACTCTTGAACTGCGTTCCTGAAGGTATGACCGACACCAGCCCAGCAAAGGCTCTGATATTCCGAATAGAGTTAACTTTGAGAATAAAATTTTATGGTCAACTGAATCAAACGCCTTGCTAAAGTCGGTATATATATGACTCCTATTGAAGAGCGCTGGTCAAGAGCGCGGGACACTTTATTAACGAATGTGACGAGGTTTGAAGCTGTGGATCTACCCTTCACAAACCCATGTTGTTTGTGACAGATGAGGTGTTTGGTATGCCAGGATAATATAGGACATAACAATTTTTCGAAGACCTTACCAAAAACAGGCAAAATAGATATTGGCCTGTAATTAGCAGCCAAATGCCGATCACCGCTCTTATGTAGGGGAACCACTAAAGCAGTCTTCCACGCTGATGGAAACACTCCGCCACTTAACGACTTGTTGAAAATAAGTCGCAAAGGATATGCTAGAGCAGACGCACACCTCGACGCAAACACAGACGGAATACCATCCACCCCAGCTCCCTTAAAAGAGTCAAGTCTCTTTAATATCTTGAGAACGTGATTGTCCTTGAACTGTATAAGAGCAAGATAATTACTGGTCGGGACTCTTAAACTGTCTGAATCACGACTCATCGCTGATGGTGCGTTATTGAATGAAGAACTAAAATGTTCTGCGAAAAGATTACATATGTCATTAGTATTAGTAGCTGATTTATCGTTTAAGTTTAACTGAGCAGGATAATGACTATGATTTCTTCGTTTGTTCTTTATGTAGGTCCAAAACAACTTAGGGTTCGACCGCAAATTAGATTCCAGACACGTTATGTATACTTTATAGCAAACATTCATGAGGCTGTCAGAACAAGCTTTAGCAAGGTCAAAAGATAATTGGTCTCGAGGGTTATTATTGAACTTTCGCAGTTTTTGGTGAAATTTATACTTTTCTTTCAGCATATTAATAAGTTCAAAAGAAAACCAAACAGGGTACTTTTTTGAACGTGGTCTAGATTTCGGAACGTGTATACCAATTAATTCATGAAGCCGATCATAGAAAACAGTAACCATATCATCAACGTGTCTGCAAGACGAGAATATGTTGTCCCAATCAGTACCACTAAGCTCAGCAATAATGGCTTCATAATCTGCTTTGAAAAAGCAGAATCTAGGATGGTTGTTCGGTGGTAGAGATTCCTCAGGAGAGACCACGATATGGAATTCCAGCGGAGGATGCAAAGGGTCGATAGTAGAGAGAGGAATCAAGCTTTCACATAGGTTGACGATTTTCGAATAACTTAACACCAAATCTAGAATTTTGGCCTTGACATTGTTTATATAATTACATTGCTTAAAATCATTAAGTAGAACAAAGTCTTTAAGCATAGAAGCAAACAAGCCGCTGATATTTCCCATATCTTGCGTATTGTTGTTGTTAGCATCGAAATTCCATACAATCGAGCTTAAATTAAAATCTCCTACGAGGCAAACATTATGAGTCCTACTGTGTTCAATAACGCGATTAGTATTTTCGATAAACTCAGCAAGGATGTGTTGCTTAATTGGCGGAGGGAGATAGACTACACAAAGAAGAAGTCTATCCTGATGACCTTTACTATCGCGAATATCAAATTCAATCCAGAAGTCTTCGCATTTAGATTCAAAGCATTGCATGCGTCTAGGGCTAAATCTTTTCGACACAGCAATAAGAACGCCTCCCCCGTTCTTAGAATTATGAAAACCGCTCGTTTCACGATCTCTCCGGAAAACAACATATCTGTCATCAAACAACTTTGAATCTGAAATACTATTATTTAGCCTTGTCTCGGTAAGTATTATTAAATCATGATTGCAACACACAACATTGTTAAAGAAATCATTTGTTTTCGTTCTTAATCCTCTGACATTCTGATAATATACGTTAAGGTTATTCAATTTAGACATAAAATTTGAAAATATACAAAATCTAGTTTACGATATTAACGTTAAAATAAAATTATTACAATTATTTAATCTATAAACTAGGCACTAACTAAGTTTTTTTAATGATTCAGTGTCTTTCACGTGAATATAAGACGAACTTTCTGATTTCCGGACAAACACCCTTCCGTCGCGTACCCAGACAAATTTATATTTAAGCTATACGATTTTGGAAACTACCGTGAGTGTTATCCATATTATAAATACGACACGGCTCAGTTAGCGTCGGTTACTGCAGGCGTGAACTCCTGATGAAGGACATCGTAATTGTCCGAAACCGTGGTTGAGACGTATCTCAGCAAATAGACAACGTGAGTACAGCCGTGTCGTATTTATTATATTTAAGCTGTTTTGCAGCGTGACGGGTAGCTGCATGAAGCGCTTTTATTTCCGGCGTCAAATGCTCAGCTACGAAGACAGGGCTCTTCTTTGTACCTCTAATTCCTAGGTGACTGCTATTCAACTTTTCGCTAGGATTATTCTTGTTAAATTTCGCTACATCCGCGAGAAAACTGTCACGAAGACGCCGGCTGCTGAACTTGACCAAAATCGATCGAGGACGAGGGCTTTTGTTATCCAATTTGGCAATTCGAGCGCAATACTGGATATCAGCGTCAGCTACGGGGCATTTGATCACTTTACTCAGCTGCTGCACTGTGCTGTAAATATTTTCCGTCTTATGTTCGGGTACGCACTGAATTTCTATGTTGTTAGACCGTGACTGCTGTTCAACCTGATGCAGACGCGACGATGTGAAAGGTCCTTGGTGGCGGCCCTTAGCACCTCGTTTTCAGTTCGCAGCTGTGTTATGGTGGCTTTCTGAGACGCACTTTCACGACTCAGAGTCTCATACTCGGCGTTAAAATAAGCGAACGACTCGTCTACCTTTGTCAATCTTGCAGTAATGGCCTGTATTTCGGAGTTGAGTTTCCTATCTAGTTCTTCTCTTATTATCTCACGAATGACGTCAGGCGACGCACAGCCACCGGAACAACGAGGCTTAGACCTCAGTGTCACGTTGTCGTACTGAAGCGGCGAATCCTTTGAAGACGATGCGATGTTAAGCGAGTGTGACACGGAGGCGCGGATAGGTGTATTAGAGTTGTCACCTTTCGGCAATTTACACTTGCAGGTCCAAGACTCTTTAAATTCCCTTGTGAAATTGTTGAATTGTTACTTGGTTATGTTCATACACGTATAATGGTACTTATCAGGGCAATGTTTGCAATTCAAAAATGATATTCCTTTTACCTCAGTAAGACACCCGGCACATTTCTGTTTATTCATTGTGCGCACAGCAAAAAATGCCCAGTCGCACAGTAAGAAATGCCCTTCGAATGAACGCACAGCAACTAATGCCCTGCCGCACAGTAACAAATTCCCTTCACAGGCGAACGGAAACCTTGCGGCAAGAAGGTCGTAAGCGCCGTGAATATCGTGGCGCTTACGCGTTTTAACACAAAGCTTCGGCAAACTTGATGAACGAGTAAAATATCGTTATTATCACTTTAATGCACTGATTTTTGATAAAAAAAAATTACTTCACTATATGGCCAAACAGTTTATACACAGTTTATGATAGCACTACACTGGGAATACTTTATAAAAACATTAGATTTTATAAAAAATAATTGCAGCACTTATTAACTGATGTTGTTTAAACGGCGTCCGAGGGTAGTCGACTATGAGTGCTTCATTTGTGGTTTATCAAATGGGCTTACTATGAGTGCTTAATTTGTGGTTTATCAAATGGGCTTACTATGGGTGCTTTATTTAAAACTAAATGGGCTTACAATGAGTGCTTCATTTGTGGTTTATCAAATGGGCTTACTATGGGTGCTTCATTTAAAAACTAAATGGGCTTACTATGAGTGCTTCATTTGTGGTTTCTCAAATGGGCTTACTATGGGTGCTTCATTTGTGGTTTATCAAATGGGCTTACTATGGGTGCTTCATTTGAATACTAAATGGGCTTACTATGAGTGCTTCATTTGTGGTTTATCAAATGGGCTTACTATGGGTGCTTCATTTGTGGTTTATCAAATGGGCTTACTATGGGTGCTTCAGCCCATATAGTTTTTAAATGAAGCACCCATAGGAAGCCCATTTAGTTTTCAAAAGAAGCACCCAAAGTAAGCACATTTAGTTTTCAAAAGAAGCACCCATAGTAAGCCCATTTGATAAACCACAAATGAAGCACCCATAGTAAGCCCATTTGATAAAATACAAATGAAGCACTCATAGTAAGCCCATTTAGTTTTCAAATAATGCACTTATAGTAAACCCATTTGATAAACCACAAATAAAGCACTCATAGTAAGCCCATTTAGTTTTCAAATAATGCACTCATAGTAAGCCCATTTGATAAACCACAAATAAAGCACTCATAGTAAGCCCATTTAGTTTTCAAATGAAGCACTCATAGTAAGCCCATTTGATAAACCACAAATAAAGCACTCATAGTAAGCCCATTTAGTTTTCAAATAATGCACTCATAGTAAGCCCATTTAGTTTTCAAATAATGCACTTATAGTAAGCCCATTTGATAAACCACAAATAAAGCACTAATAGTAAGCCCATTTAGTTTTCAAATAATGCACTCATAGTAAGCCCATTTGATAAACTACAAATGAAGCACCCATAGTAAGCCCAATTAGTTTTCAAAAGAAGCACCCATAGTAAGCCCATTTGAGAAACCACAAATGAAGCACTCATAGTAAGCCCATTTAGTATTCAAATGAAGCACCCATAGTAAACCCATTTGATAAACCACAAATGAAGCACCCATAGTAAGCCCATTCGAGAAACCACAAATGAAGCACTCATAGTAAGCCCATTTAGTTTTCAAATGAAGGACCCATAGTAAGCCCATTTGATAAACCACAAATTAAGCACTCATAGTAAGCCCATTTAGTTTTTAAATGAAGCACCCATAGTAAGCCCATTTGATAAACCACAAATTAAGCACTCATAGTAAGCCCATTTAGTTTTTTAAATGAAGCACCCATAGTTAGCCCATTCGATAAACCACAAATGAAGCACTCATAGTAAGCCCATTTAGTATTCAAATGAAGCACCCATAGTAAGCCCATTTGATAAACCACAAATGAAGCACCCATAGTAAGCCCATTCGAGAAACCACAAATGAAGCACTCATAGTAAGCCCATTTAGTTTTCAAATGAAGGACCCATTGTAAGCCCATTTGATAAACCACAAATTAAGCACTCATAGTAAGCCCATTTAGTTTTTAAATGAAGCACCCATAGTAAGCCCATTTGATAAACCACAAATTAAGCACTCATAGTAAGCCCATTTAGTTTTTAAATGAAGCACCCATAGTAAGCCCATTTGATAAACCACAAATGAAGCACTCATAGTAAATCCATTTAGTTTTCAAATGAAGCACCCATAGTAAGCCCATTTGATAAACCATAAATGAAACACCCTTAGTAAGCCCATTTGATAAACTACAAATGAAGCACTCATAGTGAGCCCATTTAGTTTTCAAATAAAGCACCCATAGTAAGCCCATTTGATAATCCGCAATTGAAGCACTCATAGTAAGCCCATTGGATAAACCACAAATGAAGCACCCATAGTAAGCCCATTTGATAAACTACAAATGAAGCACTCATTAAAAAAAATCTACCATAAACTATCATTAAAATTGACAGCATTTTTCTAAAATTAAAAATCGAATATGTCAAATTTCTCTAAAAAAAATTAAAAATCTAATGTCGAATTTCTCAAAAAAAAAATGAAAATCGAATATGTCAAATTTCGCGAAAAAAAATTAAAAATCTCAAATGTCAAATTTCTCAAAAAAATATTGAAAAACGAATATGTCAAATTTCTAAAAAAAAAAAGACAATCGAATACGTCAAAATGACAATTAAATGTCTATTCTTATTTTATGTATTAATTGTCAATTTTTTCAAAAACAATGGAATATCGCAAATGTCAAAATGACAATTAATTGTCAAATTTCAGAACTGTCATTTTTTTAAATATATATTTGATTTTTTACAGAAACTGTTTCATTTATCAGGATAAAAAGTAGCCTATGTGTTATTCCAGAGTCTCAGCTATCTTCATACCAAATTTTAAGTCAATCGGTTCATCCGTTTAAGCGTGAAAAAGTAACAAACACACACACTCACACACACATACACACAAACTTCGCTTTTATAATATTAGTAAGATGAAGTAAATGCATCTTACGTGATCCATCGTCGACCGCATTTTCACTTTCCATCAGGTGGGATATGGTCAAACGTAGGCCTATCTCGTATAAAAAAAAAAAATGTTAATAATTTAGTTTACCTTTATCCTGCTTTTTCCCATGGCAAAAAAAACATTTTGTTGTGTTTTGTTTCGTAGGCTTGTTTTTGTACGTATAATTTAATAAAATCATAGAAATATTCCACGCATTTTTTTCTATTCTAAAAAATGCAAAAAAAAGAAATCGTAGTATAATATTGGAAAAATTGTATAATTTTCATTTCCAAGACAATAATTTTGTGATGCTCTCAATCCGACCCTGCTCATCAACTCGGGACCGAAGCAAGGCAAGCATGCGAGCCGCGAGTGGCCCACCCGCCGTCCGCGCGCGGACGCCTCGCGGCCGAGGCGATGCGGCGGCGTTCCGGAGTTGATGTAGTGAGCGTTAGCTCATACAAATCCATATAAAGAATACTAACCGCGCGAGGCGAGGCGGTGCTGAGTGGGTCCCGGGTGGGTGTAGTGAGCGTTGACCCTAACGGATATAATACTTATATACTTTTTTTTTGTAAATACATACTTATAATAGATATTGAAAACCACCCAGACCAGAAACAAATACCTGTGGATCACACAAATATTTGCCTCATGCGGGAATCGAACCCGCAACCTTCTGCGTTGCAAGCGGGTATTAGCCCACCGCGCCACAGAGGTCGTCGGGAGGACATAGTAGATATTACTTATTTTACAACTGTAAAAGCATAATAATATGTACATATGTTTGTTACTTCATGCACGCCTAAACGCTAGTTAACTCTAAATACAATATCTTGCTTAATTTATATAAATTGACGGTATTGCAACATATCTATCAAAACTATGTATGCATCTGAAAGCGTGGCACGTAGAAAGTAGTGTGACACGGACATGCGCTAAGAAAAAAATCTTTAATGAAAGCGAACCTGAAACCATAAGCTAGTCATTCTGTGTATAAAACTCTGCATACAAGTGGCGTGCAATCCAGAGTTGCAGAGTGAGGTGAGTGCCTCAATAATTGGGTTCTCCTCGATGCGGTATCGGTATCGTCACTGGAAATTGGATTGAAGATACTAGGAAAACCTTTTACTGATTGCAACCAGATAAATAAAAAATTGATACATAATTTGGGTTTATACTCCATCAGATCAGTTTACCTTACACGGACAGAATCAAATCTCAATTAGGTACAGTTTGTGCGGCTAGCCTAATATGTTTTGCAGTTTTGCGTCGCCAAGATTTCAATGCCTACAAATAGCCTCCTAGTCAGCCGCCGGCCTAGACAGCCGGAATCCACAGTTTTACGTGCCTAGAACGTTTACGTGCCGAAACACGGTAACCGGGTAAAACCAGGCGATCTGAACCCAAGGTTTCCGAATTATAAGCTAGAATTACGACCACTGGGCCACGGACACTACACTTTAAAGTGACACATAATATAGTGATTACTATGTAATTGCTTTTCCCCAACAACACAGAAACCATGCCATTACGTTTCCACCATAAGGGTCAACGCTCACTACATCCACCCGGGACCCACTCAGCACCGCCTCGCCTCGGCGTCCACCCGGCGTCAACGCGGCGTCCACGGGTGGACGCCGCGTTGACGCCGGGTGGACGCCGCGCGGTCAACCCGTGAACGCCGCGTGACCAACGAGTGGGCGCCACTTATCCACGAATTTAATTCCACAATAAAACCTTTTTAATGTTTAATAAATAGTTAAATTTTTAATTAACTTAATTTTTAATATTAACTTAATCTAACTATTGAAAATAATATTAGACATGAAGTAAATAATAATTTATCAATTTAACCTTCTGCGGCTGACGTAGTAGTCCAACAGACACCGCGAAATATAAAATTCGGTTTATTTCCGTTAATTTTCAAATTTGAGCGCCGCCACTCTCAGTACCTTCCTACAGTGAGTTTGTGCTTCGGCCAGCGTGCGGGAAGCAGTCGCAGCGAGTGCACGTGTCCGTAGCGGAAGGAAGGTGTCTACGAGACTACCACGTCAATGTTAAGGTAAGTGTCTATTATACTACCACCTCAGTAATATGGTCATATTTTCATAGTGTCTCCTAAACTACCACATCAGTATATAAGTTTATTTTATCTTATTTTTGATTTTATTTATACTTAATAACAATCGATAGATTTTAATTTTTGTTTTTAATGAATAAACTCACTCATAGAATGCTATTTTATTACTAACAAAGGCTAATCTACAGTCCTTGCAGGTGAAAGCTATTTTTACATAATTTATTACAAAACCTAATTTTTTAAGATGGCTGACTCAAATAACAACACAAATAATTCTTCTACTCGTAAGAGAACGCCGGCTGGAAATTGTGTGATTCACGATGATCATATATTACAGTGTTTGGAAGAGGATAATGAATATGAATTTAGCGATGTTGATGATAAAGATGAAGATCCGGCATTCGAGTCAGAAAACCTTGAAGAAGAAGCCATTTCATGTAAAGAAGATCCAGAGCCCTACGTAGAAGCGCGATAAGAACCTGCCACAGTGGTTGAACGCCAGCAATCTTCAGACGAGTCACTTCTCTACTATCCCCTCTGCTCCATCAGTATTTCGATCTGTTCAAACAAATAGCAGAAAACTATGTTTTATTTGTCCAACAAAAATAAAAAGGCACACTAAATATGGTTGCTGTGATTGTTCGAAGCCAATCTGCCTTCAATGTTCCAGGCCGTTATGTAATAATTGTCAAATTAAAGCTATGATTTTGAATCTATGTAATTTTAAAATGAACCAATGAATGTTTCTCATATTTCTTAGACTGATTACTGTAATTGTTAATTTTTAAAAGGTCTAATGTTAAATTAAAAAAAAGTTGATTTTGTAATTTTTTTCTATGTCATTAATGTTTAAGTAGATATTCATAGACTGATTTCGTGAAGTCAATAAATAATGTTTAATTATGGAAATACATATTTTTCTTTTAATCAAAATTTATTTTACATTAAAAAAAAGGCTAAAGATTTAATAAATATAAGTATAATAGCTGTATAATTTAATACTATATAAATATTTGCTTTTCAAATGGTGTCTCGTGTACTACCACGTCAGTATGATTGTAAAAATTGAGGCACGTCAGTCGCAGAAGGTTAATTTACCTTTATCCTGCTTTTTTTCATGGCAAATTGCGTAATTTAAATAAAACTTTCGTTATTAGAAAAAAATCGTAATTAAATTTAATATTTCGTAAGTGAGAAATTAACGCCTGATAAAAAACTATTACTAAGTACATAATCTTACTAATATTATAAAAGCGAAAGTTTGTGTGTATGTGTGTGAGTGTGTGTGTGTGTGTGTATGTTTGTTACTTTTTCACGCTTAAACGGATGAACCGATTGACTTAAAATTTGGTATGAAGATAGCTGAGACTCTGGAATAACACATAGGCTACATTTTATCCTGATAAATGAAACAGTTTCTGTAAAAATCAAATATATATAAAAAAAATGACAGTTCTGAAATTTGACAATTGATTGTCATTTTGACATTTGCGATTTTCCATTGTTTTTGAAAAAATTGACAATTAATTGTCATTTTGACGTATTCGATTGTCAATTTTTTTTTGAGAAATTTGACATATTCGTTTTTCTTTTTTTTTTTGAGAAATTCGACATGAGATTTTTAATTATTTTTAGAGATATTTGACATATTCGATTTTTAATTTTAGAAAAATGCTGGAAATTTTAATGATAGTTTATGGTAGATTTTTTTTTTATGAGTGCTTCATTTGTGGTTTATCCAATGGGCTTACTATGAGTGCTTCAATTGTGGATTATCAAATGGGCTTTCTCCATAGAAAGGGTGCTTTATTTGAAAACTAAATGGGCTCACTATGAGTGCTTCATTTGTAGTTTATCAAATGGGCTTACTATGGGTGCTTCATTTGTGGTTTATCAAATGGGCTTACTATGGGTGCTTCATTTGAAAACTAAATGGGCTTATTATGAGTGCTTCATTTGTGGTTTATCAAATGGGCTTACTATGGGTGCTTCATTTGTGGTTTATCAAATGGGCTATTATCGGTAGAAATTAGACTTATTATTCAACCAGAAACATGTAGAATATGTTCGATGCATTTCGTGAAATTCCGGTGAAGTTCGGATTTGACAAATGACCATTTAATGACCATTTATTTTTCAAATGAAGCACCCATAGTAAGCCCATTTAGTTTTCAAAAGAAGCACCCATAGTAAGCCCATTTGACAAACTACAAATGAAGCACTCATAGTAAGCCCATTTAGTTTTCAAATAATGCACACACAGTAAGCCCATTTTATAAACCACAAATGAAGTACTCATAGTAAGCCCATTGGATAAACCACAAATAAAGCACTCATAGTAAGCCCATTTAGTTTTTAAATGAAGCACCCATAGTAAGCCCATTTAGTTTTCAAAAGAAGCACCCATAGTAAGCCCATTTAGTTTTCAAAATAAGCACCCATAGTAAGCCCATTTGATAAAACACAAATGAATCACTCATAGTAAGCCCATTTGACAAACCACAAATGAATCACTCATAGCCCATTTGATAAACCACATATGAAGCACTCATAGTAAGCCCATTTGATAAACCACAAATGAAGCAGCCATAGTAAACCTATTTTATAAACCACAAATGAAGCACTCATAGTAAGCCCATTTAGTATTCAAATGAAGCACCCATAGTAAGCCCATTTGATAAACCACAAATAAAGCACTCATAGTAAGCCCATTTAGTTTTCAAATAATGCACTCATAGTAAGCCCATTTGATAAACCACAAATGAAGCACTCATAGTAAGCCCATATAGTTTTTTAAATGAAGCACCCATAGTAAGCCCATTTGATAAACCACAAATAAAGCACTCATAGTAAGCCCATTTAGTTTTCAAATGAAGCACCCATAGTAAGCCCATTTAGTTTTCACATGAAGCACTCATGTCGCGTTTCCTACCCAGTAGGTGGGAGGTTGGAAAGAAAACAATATTACAGCAACAATAATTATATTGAGTTTAGGTTCCGTTAGCCGTCTGGTTCCTACGCCGTAGGTCGGTACTCCCCTCACGGTGCAGCCGCCGCCGGGTGTCAGGCTCGGGCGACGGGTGGTGGAGCTGGTGGCGTAGGGCTCCGGTACCGGGCAGGTGGTGTCAAGAAAGCGAAGCCGTAACTTAGCACCCTGTGAAATACGTCACAGTTAGTAACTTGTCCACTCGTCTCCGCCGAGGCTAAACCCTTTATGATGAAATTTGTGCAACAATGAGCGGAAGCCGATTAAGCTGGTGAAGGGTTTACCGTCGGAACGGAGATACGATACATTATAATAAGCAAGAGCTAATAAGTAAATGAGAGGTGAAATGAAGTGAATTGATCTACAATGTTGATATAAAAAAAATAGCTATAAGCAGAGGGCTACAAAAGAGCGGCGCACTATGGACTATGTTATGTGAGAGACATTTTACAATAGGTGCCTATAACTTCTAACTTGTTCAGCGACTTACCCTTAGGGGTGCTTGACGACACTTTTAACTTTCTAATATGTAATTGTCGAAATTTATTAAATACTATGTATTTGTTAACTTTAAAAATGGTCGGCGCGTATGAAGACACTACTTATAATAATTTATAATGTGAACGCGGCACGACTAACGCTCATCACCGAGCGAGGATTGCGGTGTAATGAGAGCTGGTTTTGGAAGCCCCACCTCGCAGGCGACGTGAGTCGCATCGTACGATCCGTGACGTAGGAACCGGTCAGCCAATCAGCGCGCAGAACGACATCAGGCCACACTTGCGGCTGCGCATAGAGATCTATGGAGTTTATTGTTTTGATATTTCTTTTAAGTAATTTTTTTTTAAAAGTTATTATTATGGAAAATATGTTAATTTTTAAAACATGTACGTGCAACGTTACATTACCCCCCGCGTTACAGAAGGATTTTATTATTCTATAATAATAAAATCCGAACTTTAAGTAAACTTTTTGTATTTTATTCTTTCAAAATTCAATCTTTCATACTTCACGCTAACAGAATAAGCTATAGTTACCATAATAAAGGCTACTAACGCGACCTAACATATTTTAAGGTTACTATATATCATGTATATTATCATAGTGACCCTTACAAAAAAATAGTATTGATGTAATAAAAGTGAACGCAAGATAGGTCACAAGTATGCACGTATTATATACTTGTCTTATTTATTTTATATTTAAATTTTAGTTACAAAAAAAATGTTTTGAATGTTTATATGTTATGTTCTTATCATTATAATGTTGTAATTTTAATTATGTTATTATTATTAATTTATGTATTTAGGCCAATTAGTTTAAGATCTTTTATATGCCAGGTGCCAATGTTTTTTCCGGACATGTCTTCTAAAACGTATACTAACGGAGACTTTTTAACAACTACGCGCCATTTAATATATTTCGGTGCCAGTTTTTTACTGAAGTACTTATCCTTGTTACTTAGGACATACGCACGCTTCATAACAACATCACCTACGTTAAATTCGACCGATTTTCGACGTAGGTTGTAATGGGTCGTATTTTTTACATGTGCATGCCAGAGTTTAGTCTGAACCTTATTAAATATGTCAGATAGGCAACCGCGGTTATCTGCATAAATATCACGAGGGAGAAACTGCAATTCGTCTCCCAGGTCATTATTGATGTAATGTGAGCCACAAGTAGCGATCTCTCTCCCGTAAACTAAGAATGAAGGAGTGAACCCAGTCGCCTCATTCACTGAATTGTTGATGGCGAACTGAACCTTCGGGATAAAGAGATCCCAGGTTCTATGGTCATCATCTACGTATGTTGACAGACAGGTGATGATCGTTCTGTTAAACCTCTCTACTAGATTTATCTGTGGCGTGTATTTGGGTGTAAAAAATACGTTTGGAACTTTATATTGTTTAAATAGAGCGTCTGTGATTTTACTTATGAACTGGCTACCATTGTCTAAGAATATAGTTTGAGGTGGTCCATGAACTAGGAAAACAGCTTCCTCTATAAACTTACAAACGGCAGCAGATGTAGCAGCTCGTAAAGGAGTAATCAGACAGAATTTAGAAAAGCAACAAGTGACAACTAAGATGTAGCTGTTTTGCTTTCGTGTGGTTGGCAGAGGGCCCATGAGGTCTATTGAAATGGCTTGAAATGGACGACTACATTTTTTCGGGCGTCCCATTTCTCCTAAGACTTGGTGATTTTGCGCTTTGTACTGAAGGCACTTATCACACGATCCTACAAATTTTACAACGTCCTGGTGCATACCAGGCCAGTAGTAGCGTAACGCAAGACGACGATACGTTTTGAAAACGCCAAGATGACCTGCAGTTGGCTCTGCGTGGTTTTCGCGAATAATCTGGTCACGAAGCTCAAGCGGAACGACCTCCTTCCAAGAAAATTCTGAACTATTTGAGTCAGTGGAGTCATGTTTGTCCTTAGTCATCCGATATAAGGTGTTGTTCTTAATGATGAAGTTAGGAAAATTTTGTGGCTTTGTGAGACAACAGTTATATATATTTTTGTACCACGAATCAGTAGTCGTTGAGAAGTAATTTGACGTGCTTATACTGCTCACTGGAACAGCTCTTGAAAGGGCGTCTGGAATGACATTATCCACGCCTCGACGATGTTTCAGTTCGAAATTGAACGCGGACAATCTAACACCCCAACGAGCAAGTCTGCCAGTTGGGTTACTTAAAGAGAGGAACCATTTTAATGCACTATGATCAGTATACACGGTAAAAGGCTTCCCGTTTTCCAAATAGCACCGCCAATGTTCCAAAGCAACAACTACCGCCAATGTCTCACGCTCAGTAATACTGTAGTTCCTTTCTGCCGCAGTCAATGACCTGCTCATATAAGCAATTGGGTGCTCCTTACCATCAAAGGTCTGAGTAAGCATAGCACCCACTCCATAGTTACTGGCATCGGTGTGTACCTCAAATGGCTGGTCATAGACAGGACAAGAAAGAACTGGTGCGGAGACCAAACATTCCTTCAGCTTGTGAAATGCAGCTTCAGCTTCTGGAGACCAGACGAATGGTGGTCCACCTTTCTTGTTGGATGTCAGCTTATTGAGAGGGCCTGCTATAGTGCTGAAATCGGGGACGAAACGGCGATACCATGTGGCAGTCCCGAGAAAGCGCTTGATGTCCTTCCTACATGTAGGTGTAGGGTAATTGAGGATAGCTTGGACTTTCTCCGGATCGGTCCGTAGCCCACTACTGTCAACAACGTAGCCCAAGTATTTTAGCTGGCTTCTAAAAAACTGACACTTGTCCAGATTTACGGTGAGGTTGGCCTGCTTTAATTTTTCCAACACGCGAAGTAAAAGGGAGACATGGGAATTGAAGTCTTCGGAGACGATAACAATGTCGTCGAGGTAAGCGAATACTTTGAGGTCGAATTCCCTGAACAACAAATCAACCAACCGCTGTTGCGTAGCTGGAGCATTGGTTAAACCAAACGCGGTACGCTTGAAACGAAACGTACCTCGAGAAGGCACGTAAAAAGCCGTTTTGTCTCGGTCTTCGGGAGCTATAGGAATTTGCCAAAACGCCTTCGACAAATCTATGCTAGAGAGGTAGCGGGCATCACGAAGATTGTCCAATATTTCGGACACGTAGGGCAAATTATACGCGTCACGTTTTGTGACCGAATTCAATTTTCTACTATCAAGACAAAATCGAGGCTGACCGTTCTTTTTGTTAACTATCAATACTGGAGAAGACCATGCGCTCTCACATGGCTCGATTACGTCAAGGCCAAGCATTTCGTCAACCTGTTCGACAAGAATACGCTGCTTTTCTGGTGACATCCTGTAATAGCGTTGTCGGATAGGTTGAGCGTCACCCGTATCAATTCGGTGAGTGATCAGACTAGTCTTCCCTAAACCCTTAGATTCGGCAGAGATAGCACTATACTGAGCGATTACATTGTCAGCTAGCAATTTTTCCGAGTCATTAAGTTTGTCATACGCATTTAAATGCGATGTTTGTTCCGTGTTAATATTGGCATTGGAAACCAAGGTATTAGAAAATACAATACTTTTGAGATGTTTTGGGAAGATATTAAACGCATGCCAAAAGTCAATACCTAGAATGAGGTCTACCTTAATGTCTGGCACAACAAAAGCCTTGATGACATGTACTATGTTTTCAAAAGTAATGGGTAGGTTCATATAGCCTATACTAGTCATAGACTGACCACCTGCAGCTGTTACGGTTATAGTCTGTCCCTGTTGGACTTCTAGGCCTAGCTGTTCTAAATTACGATGACTGTTATGGCCTAATATCGTAACGGCTGACCCAGAATCTAAAAGACCTAACATCTGGCAATTGTAAATCTGTATTGGGGCATATGGGCAGGGGTCATTAATTGGTTGGTTCTGCAGAATTGTGTCGATTCTATATGAATTAAAATAGATTTTAATCGTCTTTAGCCAGTTGGCCCAATCTTCACTATCGAATTTACTAGTATTTTGATTGTCGTCACAGTTCTGCAGGCTTACTAGTTTTTTGAATGACCTGGTTTATCTTTGTTACAATTTGGACATTGCGGAGTTTTGACATTCTCCATGCCACAAATGAAGCAAAGTATTTTGTCTTTGTTTGCCTTGCACTGGCGTAAATTGTGGGTGTTGTTACGACACCGAGGACAATATAACGCTTTAGGGGTAGATGCCTGCATTGCATGTACATATTTATTATTATTTGGCTTAGTGTTGTTGTTGTTATTTGTATATGGTTTATTTTTATTGTAATTATTTGTGTAATTATTTTTCTCATAAGTTTGATTTGTATTATTTGATTTACCACTGTACGCGAATTCAGGCGCCATGGTATCAGATGTCCGTTTGGGAGGTTCATGATATCCAGCAAGACGTGTCTGGATGTTTTCGTAATTACGGCATAAGGATCTCAAGGTGTCTATATCAGTGATTTCTGTTGTTGAAGCTAAGGTGCTAGCATATGCTGGCCTAATATTATGGAGGAGAATCTCCAGTTTATCTTTATTTGATAATGGCTCCGACAAACGGGAAAATAGCCCAGACATAATAGACAAATAAATTGTTATGTTCTCTGATTCACCTTGAGTCCTGGCGCGTATTTCAGTGAGCAACCTATAATCGTAATCGGCTGGTACAAAGTCTTTCTTAAGACGCGCGACTAAATCATCCCAATCGGATAGCTGATGTTGGTACTGTTGTTCACGGTACCAATGTAACGCATCGCCGGTGAAAATTTCGGTAGCCAATGAAAGGAGCTTGGGTGACGAGATGTTTCTGGCTTTGCTAAACTCGGTGATACGCTGAATAAAGGAAAGTACGCACGACTTCCCGTCAAACCTGAACTTGCTTAGTTCGCCGGTTATGCCACGTTCACAAGACACGTTAATTTTCATGGGGGACGCTACTGATTGTACATCTGGATTGCTAATAGCACTAGACGCAGCTGCCAGCCTATCAACGACTGTAGAATCTTTAATAGAATTAAAACGTTCCATTAGAGATCGATAATCCGCGACACAAGTTTTATGAGCAGCCTGCGTTGTTTCATCAGGTATCATCCGATTAAGTCGGTGATAAATATGGTTTAAGTAATTTTGGGCACGTAGAAATACATTCCTATCCGATGCTGATTCTAATAGTGACTGGACCTTTGTGATGACGTCACTAGTTCCTAACAAGTCATCCTCAGTATCCAGCGGACTTTCTAAAATGTCCTCAGACGGAAATAATGGGCCCAATTTAGCAATTTGTTTACGCAATTCCTGTACATTTACAGCAGGAGTCGTGCCTCTAATCATAACTTCATATTCTAATTCGGCCTTTTGAAGCGATAAAAATTTTACCGGATGAGTCATGTTTACATTTAATTGTTAACCAAATAAAAAAAAAATCGCGTTAAAAAATTATTATTAAATTATTGCACCACAAAGAATAAATTGCTGAACAAAGTCTACTCTACTACTACTCCGTTCCGTTACAATATAAAAATGAGACAACGTTTTGGTTGATGAAATGTGCAAAATAATAAAATGTTAACAAAAATAAAAATGAAGCATTAAAAAAGAAGCATTAGATATTATGTAACTATAGTGCACAACAATAACTATGACTAAGAATTTACACTTTAAATTTCTTTTATTAATAAGATGTATGAAACAATTTTGTATTTAAAATATTAAATCGAAACAACAAAAAAATATGCTAGGAACTCAGTTTACGTATACAGTGTGTTTAATAAGACCAAAATAAAATATAATTAAACAAAAACCATTGTGTACACTTTAGTTACGGCAACCAAAAAATAACGTTTTACAAAATAAAATAAAACACCAACTTACCCTGCGGCGTAGAACCAGACTTTAAAAAAAACCACGTTAAAGGGCGCCAGTGTCGCGTTTCCTACCCAGTAGGTGGGAGGTTGGAAAGAAAACAATATTACAGCAACAATAATTATATTGAGTTTAGGTTCCGTTAGCCGTCTGGTTCCTACGCCGTAGGTCGGTACTCCCCTCACGGTGCAGCCGCCGCCGGGTGTCAGGCTCGGGCGACGGGTGGTGGAGCTGGTGGCGTAGGGCTCCGGTACCGGGCAGGTGGTGTCAAGAAAGCGAAGCCGTAACTTAGCACCCTGTGAAATACGTCACAGTTAGTAACTTGTCCACTCGTCTCCGCCGAGGCTAAACCCTTTATGATGAAATTTGTGCAACAATGAGCGGAAGCCGATTAAGCTGGTGAAGGGTTTACCGTCGGAACGGAGATACGATACATTATAATAAGCAAGAGCTAATAAGTAAATGAGAGGTGAAATGAAGTGAATTGATCTACAATGTTGATATAAAAAAAATAGCTATAAGCAGAGGGCTACAAAAGAGCGGCGCACTATGGACTATGTTATGTGAGAGACATTTTACAATAGGTGCCTATAACTTCTAACTTGTTCAGCGACTTACCCTTAGGGGTGCTTGACGACACTTTTAACTTTCTAATATGTAATTGTCGAAATTTATTAAATACTATGTATTTGTTAACTTTAAAAATGGTCGGCGCGTATGAAGACACTACTTATAATAATTTATAATGTGAACGCGGCACGACTAACGCTCATCACCGAGCGAGGATTGCGGTGTAATGAGAGCTGGTTTTGGAAGCCCCACCTCGCAGGCGACGTGAGTCGCATCGTACGATCCGTGACGTAGGAACCGGTCAGCCAATCAGCGCGCAGAACGACATCAGGCCACACTTGCGGCTGCGCATAGAGATCTATGGAGTTTATTGTTTTGATATTTCTTTTAAGTAATTTTTTTTTAAAAGTTATTATTATGGAAAATATGTTAATTTTTAAAACATGTACGTGCAACGTTACACTCATAGTAAGCCCATTTAGTTTTCAAATGAAGGACCCATAGTAAGCCCATTTGATAAACCACAAATTAAGCACTCATAGTAAGCCCACTTAGTTTTTAAATGAAGCACCCATAGTAAGCCCATTTGATAAACCACAAATGAAGCACTCATAGTAAGCCCATTTAGTTTTCAAATGAAGCACCCATAGTAAGCCCATTTGATAAACCATAAATGAAACACCCTTAGTAAGCCCATTTGATAAACTACAAATGAAGAACTCATAGTGAGCCCATTTAGTTTTCAAATAAAGCACCCATAGTAAGCCCATTTGATAATCCGCAATTGAAGCACTCATAGTAAGCCCATTGGATAAACCACAAATGAAGCACCCATAGTAAGCCCATTTGATAAACTACAAATGAAGCACTCATTAAAAAAAATCTACCATAAACTATCATTAAAATTTCCAGCATTTTTCTAAAATTAAAAATCGAATATGTCAAATTTCTCTAAAAAAAATTAAAAATCTAATGTCGAATTTCTCAAAAAAAAAATGAAAATCGAATATGTCAAATTACGCGAAAAAAAATTAAAAATCTCAAATGTCAAATTTCTCAAAAAAATATTGAAAAACGAATATGTCAAATTTCTCAAAAAAAAAAGACAATCGAATACGTCAAAATGACAATTAATTGTCAATTTTTTCAAAAACAATGGAAAATCGTAAATGTCAAAATGACAATGAATTGTCAAATTTCAGAGCTGTCATTTTTTAAATATATATTTGATTTTTTACAGAAACTGTTTCATTTATCAGGATAAAAAGTAGCCTATGTGTTATTCCAGAGTCTCAGCTATCTTCATACCAAATTTTAAGTCAATCGGTTCATCCGTTTAAGCGTGAAAAAGTAACAAACATACACACACACACACACACTTACACACATACACACAAACTTTCGCTTTTATAATATTAGTAAGATGAAGTAAATTGTAATTTAGTTTACCTTTATCCTGCTTTTTCCCATGGCAAAAAAAAAACATTTTGTTGTGTTTTGTTTCGTAGGCTTGTTTTTGTACGTATAATTTAATAAAATCATAGAAATATTCCACGCATTTTTTTCTATTCTAAAAAATGCAAATAAAGAAATCGTAGTATAATATTGGAAAAATTGTATAATTTTCATTTCCAAGACAATAATTTTGTGATGCTCTCAATCCGACCCTGCTCATCAACTCGGGACCGACGCAAGGCAAGCATGCGAGCCGCGAGTTGTCAACGGGTGGCCCACCCGCCGTCCGCGCGCGGACGCCTCGCGGCCGAGGCGATGCGGCGGCGTTCCGGAGTTGATGTAGTGAGCGTTAGCTCATACAAATCCATATAAAGAATACTAACCGCGCGAGGCGAGGCGGTGCTGAGTGGGTCCCGGGTGGGTGTAATGAGCGTTGACCCTAAAGCTTTAGTGAAAGGGTTTCCCAGTATTTCGAATCCAATTTCCAGCCGCCGGCATCGATACCACTACGCGGAGAGAACCCAATTATTAGCACACTCTAGAGCTTCGCAACTTAATACCTGTGTTACCCTTGACGTACCTATCTAAAAGCTTTCACATTATATTATAAATAAAATATTAGACTACATGGAAAATCGTTTTAGAAGGAAGCAAACTGTTATTATAGAGGTATAATATACCTAATTTTAAAAGGTTGACGAAATATTACGTTAATTTCGAATGTTATATACTCGTAGGTACCAATGAGTCACAGAAAATCATGTCGTATGTAATGATTTTCGCATTGTTCTAGCAGAAGTGGTAATTTATTACAATGTGCTGCATCCATCACCATAGTCCATCTATCCATCCATCCATCCATCATACCCATCCATCCATCCATCTTCCATAGTCTTCTTCATCCTATTGCTGGACATAGGGCTCCTTTAAGTTATACTATTCCTCCTCTGTCATGAGCATTGACGGTTTGATGTATAATATTATATTATGATTTCTGGAAGTTCCACAGATGTGCATATTTACTGTGCGCAAAATGGTCGCCTCAGTTGAGAAATAAACTTAGAACTAATCAAATATTTGTGTTCTTTACTGCTGTAGTATTTATTGTTTGGTTGTTTTTGTTAAATAAAGGCATTTGCCGCAAAAAAAAAAAGATCTAATCTTTAATCAGGTAGGCACATATTATGTAAATATGAATACTTCAACACGGCATAACTGTCCGTCCATCTGTCTGCGAGTAACCTCGAGAATCCATCGAGAGTCAGATCGCTGGAGTGAGCCAATAATTGGGTTCCCTCGCCTGGAGTGATATCGATGTCGGTTCAAATTCAATTCTAGGCAACCCTTCGCCCTTCCACTTAATTCATTTAGGTTCTCGGCCCTGATGATTTTGTTAACATGATTTAGCTATATGTTAGCACTAATTGAGCCCTGCGGTTTTGCAGCAGCTGGTTCTAAAGTTCTAATATTGATTTAATTATAATTTATGGGTAATAATACGATAACTGTAATTGAATCATCAAAATTATTTTACTATATTATTAAACTGAAATTGAAATTTGGGATATGGTAGCCTATTGGACAATGGATTAATATATAGAGGCCTGTATAAAATAATATTAAAATACAATTAAGAGCTATAAAAAGGACAGTTCAAATAATATTATAACCGCGGAAGTTCTGATTTCTGCGTAAATATAACTACGCTTTTTCGTTTCCCATTTAGAAATACAAAACATTTTATTAAATAAATTACGGTTCGCATTGTCACAAACGAGATAACATTGTAATTGTATTTAACAGTTCCGTTGATTTTATTCCACTTTCCGAATAGAAATTCTAGTAAAATGCGAACGAGAAAATTAAAAACAAAAAAGGGACGGAAGATTTAATTACAAAGGAGCTTCCAGTTTTTTCGTTGAAATTATTATCATGGAGTTCACGGCTCACGGTGCTCGTTCATTGAAAACCTTCATGTTCATTGTGAAACTTTCATAGTACAACACTTTTTGTAATAAAATGAAGCCCGCGCACTTTTAATTTATTTCATGTTAACAACGTTAGTTGAAAAGTCGAATCATAAAAGCAACATACAGCGCATGCAAGCAAAATATAGATTTATGAGACCTTTAATGAAATCGTAATGTTATTAGATAAAATGTCCGAGAAGTTTCGTATAGCTATTATTCGTAAACATGTGACTTTCTTTCTTCTGTGATATGAATTCCTCATATGAGGAAATAGTATTGTCATTGATATATTTCCCCTATATTTTTGTTGCTATATTCCAAGCTTTGATAAATCTTTGAATATCAACGTTGAAAAAATCAAGTCTATGTAATCTGGCCAAGGCGAGACGAAAACGGGTTTACCCAACCTTTTCTCAAGTTCGATTATTGGAGGCCCAACAATGCTCGCTCCTTTTGTCAATCTCTGACAAAATATGAAAGCAAAGAATCGAATGCGAGATGAAAAATATTCCAATTGTACCGTTTTGTAGATGAAGCATCACAAATGTCTAAAAAGCTATTTTTCCCTCGACATTCCATTATGAGAAATAGACGTAACTCTGTCAGAAGTTAATTCATTTCCAAATATTTTCATAAGCACATTTGCGAAATTATATTTGCCATTTCTCAAAGACGATGAAAAATATGCGGACTTAAGACTTTTATCTGTGTAAAGGAACAGTAAAGGATATTCCTTTGATATAAAAGATTAAAATCGTGCTAACGGACCCTCGTCAAGTTTCTCTTGACCGTGCGAACTCGGAATCCAACCGTGGGCTTTCTCCTGTGAAGTGTTAGATATAAAGTTATTAAGGACCCTTGTTCGCTGCAAACGTTAGAATGTTTGAATTATGATCATCGTCACGTCGGATTTATTAAAGCTATGATAAAGAGTAAGCCGCTACCCAGAAGTAACGGGGGTCAGGCAGTTATTGACTAATTGCCTCCCTGTGAGATTGATTTCATTTGTAATTTGGTCATTAACAAAGAGACAATATCTCAATATCTTCGAAGGCCGTGAAATTACCTGAAATTACTATATATTTGCACTCATATAAAAACCAACTTCTGAAGCCAACTGTCGCGCCATAATTCCTCCCTAACACCTAATCTAATAAAACACAAGCTTATCTCAGTAGGTCATTGCAATCACAAATTTATGTCGACTTATGATTGCTATTATCAAAAGTAATTTTTTATTTAAGCCTCTATTTAATAGGTGTGGGATGCGGAATTCCTCACAATTAATTTGTTTAGCAAGATATCACAAAACACATCAATGTAGAGTGGGCACTAATATTCACGTGTAAACTGCTATCAGAGTTAAATATTATAGTTTACGTGTTCGAAATTAGTTAGGACGATATCGTTCGGTTCTGGAATCCAACTAGTCCCAACTATTTCGTTACACGTACGTTGTGTCAATCTCGTCAAATTCAGCCTATAGCCACAGGGTTTATTCAAACACGAGCCAAACCTAAACTAACACTCGAAAATGCTGTGTAAATGTGTCAATAAAATACAGCTCCGAGTTTATGTTTACAGACTACAATATATGTACTTACACTCTACACTTTGCCAACACACAGCTCTCCTGATTATGTTGGATCGATTTCAAAGATTTATTTATAGTGCTTGTAAAATAAATAAAAACACTGGAAAAATCTCCATATCGCTTCTTTATATTATATGTATGTGTGTAGATAATTATTTGATTGCAGATATAGGTAGATTATAATTAATGAATAATGTATAATAAATCAATAGGAATAGAGAAAACAATGACAAAAGAGAACATTTTCACAACAAAGAAACCTCCTACCAGAAAGTATCAACTTAAATCAGGTTCCTTCTCAAATTAAATCATTGTTTGTCACAAAAACTAAAAGTCCCAAACCCCAAGTAGTACAATAAACTCTGTTAATCCGGTTTCAAAGGTGCTATGTTATTTCGGAACATCCTTAGAACAAGGCTGCTCATTAAAAGTTGCCCCGAGGTAAGTAGCTCTTTTACTTAAATATTCGGTTTAATGTTTATTTCTCGAAAGCATCCAAACTTTCACCTCCACTCAAAGACGCGATTACAACTTTCAAGATTGATGAATCTCAGACTCTAATGTATTTCTACTAACTTTTTCTCCAACGAAAGGGGAAGAGTTTTTAAATTAAGTGACGACTCCAAGTTAATTATGGACTAGAAACAGTTTATCCTGGACTTAGCTAACTTCATTATCTTGGATCTTGATAGCCTTTTATTTGGGTTTTGTGTTAAACAATGAAGAGGTCTATTTTACTAAAGTCCAGTGTACCTACTGACAGAGGAAGCAAACAATAGAAGTTGTGTTACCAAGCTCTATTAGTTACTCATAAGCGCAACCTAAAAACCTAAAATTTAAAAACCTAATTCGGAAGAATAGGTACTAGTAGCAATAATATTAATTATAATATATAAATGTACCTACCTGTCTTATACTTACGACAAACAGATCTTTATTCATATAGTAAAATATGTTTTTAGAGCGTTTTAAAATGACAGTAACTCTAGCGCGTCAGAAAATCATATTATGGGGAGAAAGCTTGCACCCTGAAATGTACCCCTTCCATTATTTTTCTGACGCTCTGAAGTATCTGCTAAAATCCCCTCTTCGGCTCCCCTACTGTTATAATTGTATAAGATGAACGTTGTCAAAGCTCGCTTACAATTCGGCAAACAAATGTCTCCTCTATTATGAGCCATATTGAATCTATGCCATAATCTCACACTCGTATAAATCCAACGATAACAATAATTACCTGCCGAGATACGCCATCGGTGTAATTTGTGTAATAGCATGCAAATTTTATGGGCACACAACAAAATACAATATGTACCTCGGTAACAGCCCCTACTATAAATTTAGTCATTAACATAGAACGCTGTCTACTAAATCAGTCAATGCGGTTGTAAAGCGTGTTTTTCGAGGGTGAATAGGGCATTAAATGGTAAGGAATTGCTTTTTGAATGATGTGAAACCGTGTCGCTTAAAGGTCATTTTGATGGTGTGAAGGAAAGATGTTAATGCCAACTGGCTCGCATAGTTAACCGACAATCCGTCGACAAAGACAC
This sequence comes from Hemithea aestivaria, assembly GCA_947507615.1. Classification (NCBI taxonomy): domain Eukaryota; kingdom Metazoa; phylum Arthropoda; class Insecta; order Lepidoptera; family Geometridae; genus Hemithea; species Hemithea aestivaria. Next base: position 5,085,754 of record OX382327.1, on the reverse strand, counting down.
TGCGTCATAAAACTCATGGTGTAGAGGACTACAGGCGATGGCAGCGGTCAGGCGGCATAGGTACCTATATAGACACAAAAACTAATAAAACTAATGTATGTATACTGTTTGTTATGATTTCATTATTTTATGTTTTTTAAGTATTCTTGATTAATTAGTGTAATTGGCTATAGAGCCGTCTAATTAATAAATAAATAATAGACACCCTAGGGCCTAATTTTTATTGAATATTTGGACCATGTCAGTTCAGCTATTTTTATTAGTATTATACCAGCGCCCTAAACAAGCGCCAATCGTTTATCGCTATTGATAAAAAAATGTACTGCTGCTGCTGATTACAAACTATTTATATATTAAAAAGCAAACGAAAACGACTGTCATCTCGGTAGCTTTTTTATCGATAGCGACAAACGATTGCGCTTGTCTAGGGTACTGGTATAATGCTAATAAAAATAGCTTTACTGACATGGTCCAAATATTCAATAACAATTAGAATTTGAATAAATAAATTAGATGTTAAAAAAGCTGGTGTTCCACTGACTGTCTGACTGACTTGCACCGCGCAAACTTTCTCAGTAAAAAAAATTGCATTATGTTTTATGTTAGAATTTGACACGTGAATATTTGTGCGACGTGCAGCTAGCCTATAAAGACTACAGTCAACTACAAAGAGATGTATCCATGTTAGGCTTACAAAATGAAGTAAATTTTCATTTGCCACAATGCTACCCTTGGTTCGTGACATTTCTAGTAGCAATCAAACTTTATATTATCATCGACTCGTTTAATATGCAACAATGATGTATCCCACTACTTTTTCTTAGGTGATACATAATAATAGCATTTAAAATGAATCGAATATAGTATAAGATTTGGTGGATACTGAAAATGTCACAAAGTAAGAGTAAATAATTTTTGCATACTAAAAGTTCTTTCATTTTGTAAGACTAACATGGATACATCTCTTTGTAGTTGACTGTTCCTAATAGATATATTCACTTGCATTAGATAGCTAAAGCATTAGCCAATATGGTTGTGTTTAGCCACAGACTAAAGCTTAATAAACGTCGAATTCAATGGAAACCGATGTGTTTGCGGCGGCGCTAATATGTTATCATACAATTAATTTCTACTTCGACGATCGCAGGATATTAATATAATGATTGTGTTGGTAGGTATATATGCTTACGTACCTAGTTTGTTTATATATGTATGTCACAGCTCAAGTCCGAAGTGAGGCTACACCTAGATTTAGCCGGTTAAAAAAAGAAGGTGTGGCGGACCACAGTCGGTTAAAGTTAGGTGTAGAAGATTTATTTTCAGCCTCACGCGTTTAAAACGTGAGACAAGTTGTTATCAACATGTTTATTGTTCTTATTGTTCCTAATTAACATTAAATATTCCTTAATAATGAATTGAGAACCTTGAACCTAACGAATTGAGCCTTTCATTCATAAGTAGATACATACTTGTATGTATCTATATATTATAAACTCTAGCTGCGCTCTTTAAAGTTTTCCATGGATAATTCCATGGTTTAATCTATACTCATACTAGTAACATACCAAATTTCAGTGCAAATGGTGAGGTATTTGGTTCTGAAGTGAAAACAAATATACACTCTTTATGTGTGTGTATATTCTCTCAACGTTTAAATCATACTAGTAACCTTTGTATTGTGCTAGGGTACATGCAACCCACATGCTTAGTTTAGGCGTAAAGGAATAGCAAAATTGTGCATACAAACTTTCGCATTAATTGTAAGTATGTGTTTGTACCTATATGTAGCTCATATCCAAAAACAACACCAAGGCTACTTTTCAACAGTTAAAACCACTAGGCACAACTTATTCACTAGAGCTATTGTAAAATTAATCCTACTTAGTTGCGTAAAACATGCCTAATTCCACGTCTAACTCCAAGCTCAAAGGTTTACGATGCTTGTCTAGCAACTGACCAAACTAATTAGTGTAATAGCCTCACTTTGCTCGGGGGCTGTTTAGCAAACGAGAAGCTATCATAGTTCGTTGACAAGATTAATGTACAGGCTCCCGCAGTTGGCACAGCTAATGCCCTTATCTTGACCCCCAGGCTACACTGATGAAACACTGACTGCTCGTAGGTAAACTTATTTGCAGGGATTGCTCTACAGATTTTCTTCTCAACGATGTTGACGTAAATCTCACGAAGCTTTGTTTTTTAAAAGACGATCCTTATCATTATCATTACATCGTATAGAACAAAGTCGCATCCCGTCTGTCTGTCCCTATGTAGGGGTAGATCATTAAAACTACGCAACGGATTGTGATGTGGTTTCCTTTAATAGATAGAGTGATTCAAGAGGAAGGTTCATAGGTAATACATGTACATTATAGTAGAGCAACACTGATCATTTTCTGTTAGGTGATACGGAGTTCGCGCGGGTCACTAGTATCACTAATAATTATATATCTTACTTAATTTGGTCTTAATAAGTACTATAAGTATATAACACGCCTGGCAGGAGAGTTCGCCTGTTACGCGATGTTAATACTATCTACGCGTATTTTAAACAAATATCGTCTATAAATTTAATCTAGCAACACTACGACGCACCTAGCAGCTATTTCCGTAACCATTCCCATATTTAATCGGAGCAGTGGGAGTAAAATACTGTCAATCGAAATGTTCCCATGGAAACAACTTATTTTTTCATTAGCGTGACCGGCAACAAAGATTTTCATAATTATGTTTTGTGAAATTAATATTTTGTTCCATTGGGTACTTTTTGTAAATGCACTACGCACTACCACCCAACGTGCAGAGCAGGTAACCTATCAGTGATCAGATTATCTCTTGCATGTGTAGTTTACTTAGGTATGGTTCTGTATCTAAGCTCATCAATCAGATTAAGGATTAATTAACATAATCTTGTCTAGATTAGTAAGGACTACAGACACTGGGAGTCTATAATTTATACCTATGTACTTGTATATATGACGCATCTGATCGACTTAGGTAGGTACATAATTTGTACACATAGATATGCATTTAATTTGGTTTATGGATTTCTTTTCATCAGCGCATCAAACCAAATGGGAATGTAACTTTAATATACATATGTATGTACAAAAAGTATTAAGTTGTATGGACGCCGACAACATTAGAACGGGTGTTGTTGGATGAGTTATGTGGAAAAGGTTTTGGACAAACAAAATTAGGAAAATCAACAGAACACTGTGAAAAGTACCTAATTATTATTTTTTATTTTATTTAATGAAAGGTAAGAGTAAGGTGAAAGGTAAGGTTTATTATTCAGCATAAACTTCATTATTAAAATAATTGTTCAATATCTCATTTATTACTACCATAGAATACAGGAAAGAATGATAAAGTGCGCAAATTCATCTTCTGATTTTTGAGCTTATTAATCCTTAGCCTCGAATGAGCACTTTTAAATTGATTTCCATGCGAAATAGAAGGTTAGATGAATAAAGCTCTACCAGATTTCATTTGAGGCCATTAATTAAGCAATTTCTACATTTAATTATGATTTTCTAATTTATAATAGGTATACATATAATATGCTTACGTCTATATGAATAACTATTATATTATAATAACTTTATAAACTTTTTCAAAAGCTTTTGCAGAAGAACGATATTCATTTATTTTTCGTTAAACATAAATTATATGGTGCTGGTATGTACAGGTACGTAATAATATGGTGTCATTAAACATAAATGTCCATAACATCTTGCTTCCAATCTAATATTAAACCTAAAAGCAACCTTGTCTTAAATCCAATTAATTCAAAGTCACTTTGTCTCATGTTCCGCCTTCCCACCTATATGAGACGTGTTCTATCAAATGTAGCACATGCAGCTTCCGAGCTGACCACAGGCCAGATACTGCGTGTTTAGTGGCCTCCCTCCGATTCAAGCCGTGTTTAGTCGTTGCGAGCAATTTAGCTGAGCACTTAGCCCGTGGTACTCCGTCACGCCACGTTAGCACCGTCTGATGCCTCCTCTAGCGTAAATGTGAGCATCATCTACGCCGTACATCGCTCCATGCGCGAAGCACATTTGTTAGCAGCACTTTTTTCGCCAACAAATTAGAGAGAGAAAAATAGAATTCATTTTTTATTCCGTTTTACATTCCTCATTCCCTTCCCGAGCTAACGTTCTAATCCATTTAGCTAAAAATATTCTGTTGGTATGCTCACGGTCGGAGAAATTTTTTCATGTAAATTTAGGTTTGCAAAACATGGAAAACAATGCAAAGTTTTTGCTGTAACTGTGTATTTTGTAATTTATTTATTTTTGGAGAACGATATCTCACTGCTAGGAAAATTATACGCAACTTCCACGTTTATAAAGAACCTACATAATATTATCTTTGTTTGTTATGTAAGAAAGTTCATTTTAAAATATAGATCTAGCAACGTATTGTATCTTGCCTTTAGCCATAAAAAATAAGTTGTACGACTAAAAATAAAAAAACTAAGAATAAAAAACGATTCTATTCATTCAAGTACCTACATATTATGTAAACATCATAATCTTCAGCAGGAAAAGTTACCACATTTTCTTATTAGCCGCACTCAGCGATTCTTTACATTTATTTCTTTCAAAAGAACATTATTCCCGATGAGAAATGGCAGTGCCGGATGTATAAAACGTTACGTATTACGTAATTGACTTCATCCATAAGCTGTTAGCAAAAATCATATAATTGGTATGCAGTAGCTGATCTTTATATAAAGCACAGAAGACATGTGTTTAATAGTCTTTTTTTTTTACCCAGGAAAAATGCGTTACGCATCATCATCCCACCATGGGGGGCGCGGGGCGGTATGTGGGACTCCCCCGCCAAAGATGGGAGCGGCGGGGATACCCACTAAAAAACCTGGGGGTGTTCCTGCGGGACGGCCATAGTGCCGGGGCAACGGGTACGCCGAAGCACTCATCCGCGGCCCCGAAGGCGTTTGGTCCTCACTGACAGGAGGACTCCTCCACGGTGTTTAATAGTCCTAGGCTTAGATCTGTATCTCATTATCAAATTAGAAAGCCCTACGTAATTCTTCTTTAGAGACAATTCACGTGTAACGATTGTACTTAACTTATAGTTCAGTCCAAATAATAAGTTAATTTATATACGCTTTATCCCTATCCACTTTGGTAGTAGTACTAAATATATCGGCAGGGTAACAGTTCACATACGAATAAATTCGTCAAGAATTTACTATATTATATGGCTACGTATCTAACAAGTAAAACAAGTGAAATTTTAAAAATACTTTTTAAAAACAAGCTTTATTTATTATTATTATCTTGCATCATAAATTACTAGTCAAGACAAATCAAATGAGCCCAAACTCGATGGGGTTGCGTTGTTTTATGACAAAGTTCCTATGGCCACCTTCCAGCTCCATCATCAGATCAGCTCGATGTCATAAAAATATTGCATTGTCATCCGATTTACACACGCATGCAAATTTTCAGCTCAATTGGAAACCGGGAAGTGGGTCAAATTAAACTTGCAAGATTTGATTACAGACAGACAGACAGACAGACAGACAGACAGACAGACAACAGACAGGTGAAAGTAATATAAAGCTTGTAACAATGCTAGCGTTTGTCTGGAAAATATCGTTTTTAAGATTCGTACGTTCTTAAGACAATGCTAGACACATTTTGTGAAGACTTTATTTTTGTCGCTTAGTAGGTATGACGGTAATCTTTTGTATTTACAAAAGGAAAGCATGACTGATTGATGGGCTGACCGACCGATCTATCAATGCACCAACACACACAGCTCAAACAAGAAAACGGATTTTAGTGAAACTTGGCTTAGGTAACTGTGACAGTTTACTTAAGAAAGATTTTACGAGCTATTAATGAAAAAGAAAATTGTTTTAATACAAGTGACAAAACAAAACCTTTTAGGGTTTGAAAAACACTTACTACATTTTTAATATCAAGTGTCTTTAGGTCGCAAAGCTGTTGTTTGCAGGGCGCGGCGCAGGCTGTTTGCGCTCGGTCACAAATATTGACACAAACACCGACTTACGCGACGGATCGACCTTGCAAAACCAACTTCTTATTACTTACTCACTGTATACGCTTTCTATTTCACATATACATATGTAGTTTCAATAAATTATACTAGTTCTGTAATATACATTCTCCTAGCAATATCAAAGCAACATTGTAAAAGTCGTAAAACTTATTGTAAGTCGTTGACGACTTAGAGGTAATATTCGAAAGGAAAAGTTAATTTAGCGTTAAAATACTTGTTTTTGTAGTAGTTCACTATTATGCTATTATCTGATCAGTGTTAATATTTACTGTTTTCCATAGTATATCCTTTGTTGTTTTTATAGTACTTCCGCATACATTAAATTAGAAAAACGGGTACTTACGAGTACACTAGCATATAAGTGATTCCCATACTCTTTTCTATTTCCATGAAAAGCTACTTCACTTAATGTTTCCGCAAAGTCGTAAATCCAGCGTGAAAAGCTTAAGTTTTTATTTTAAGACATTACGAGTAGAAACGTACAAGTCGTTGAAACTAAACGATTATACCTCTAATATAAAAATCCTGTTAAATGATTTTTATTTAAAAAAAAACACTTTCTTATTAAACAGATATTATTTAGTATTTTATGTTGATTAAAATCTTATGCATTAAATGAAAAAAACATAAGAAATCGCTTTTCTGAGAGAGAATGATAATTTTGATTAAATAATAAGACCGGCATGAATCATACCCCGGCAATATGGCGTCCCGCAGGAACACCCCAGGTTTTTTAGTGGGTATCCCCGCCGCGCCCATCTTCGGCGGGGGAGTCCCACATACCACCCTGCACACCCCGGTGCTGGGTGACGATGCGTAACGCATTTTTCCTGGGAAAAAAAGGCATATTATTAATCCCATCCTTCTACCTGATTTGTTCCCCTAGGGGGACGGATACGTGTAGCTAGATATATTTTAAAGTAAACAAGTTGTAAAAATAAGCGCCCAGTATTTAAGAAAGAAAAAATTAAGAGACAGTGAAAAGCTCTTAGAATTAAATTTTCATTCGCCACGTTAAAAAGGGAGCACACTACGTAAGCGAAAAGTCCGTGACTGAGAGCGTCAAGACGGAAAAATACTAGCATTTACACGCTCCAAATGCATTCTATTTTCTCATCTGTAAAAAGAATAAACTATTTCGTTTTCTTTACAAAAACAAATACATTTTTTCGTCTACCAAGACGTGCCAGTGTTTCCAAACGCAGGAAATTGAGAACCCCAAGAAAAACGCTCAGCATTAAATGAATATAAAAGAGATCGTTATCGCCCTTTGTCATAATTATTATCGCTTTATTCCAGGTATATGATTAAGTGCCCGCGCAGCTCTTTAAAACTCCAAAATGTGCTCGTAAAAGCGCCTCTAGAGTCCCATTATCGCTCACTAATGAGATTAAAATCCAATTACACAGCTTACAAAATTATGATACTACGAGGATGTTCACCCTTCGTCGGATTTTTCTGGATTTGGTGGAATTTTAATATACTTTAGAGAATAAAGGTAGGAGGGAATTTTCGAAATAAGAAAATGTGTGACCACTTGTGTGATCCTATTGATGATTGATTTTATTCATATTAATCTCTTGTGCTCTATGTCATGACTTTAACAGAGCACGCACGTAACTTACATTATGGACAATAATACCTAGTAACATACAGTCAAACATAGGTAATTATTATAAAATATTCTTAATTATTTGATTTCATTTACCTTGGGTAAAAAAATCCTACTGATATGTATGTTACTTTTTCAAGGTAAAACGTCTGAACGAATAGTTACAAAACTCACACCAACGAGTAAAGGAAATTACTCGTACACACTGGTGAAGTAAAACGATGTGACCACCAGGGCTTAGGTTTCAGCATTGAGCTACAATATAGAAGTTTAGACCCTGAAATAACAAATAGGATACATTTTATCTCCATTTTCCTAGAGGATCTTACGCGGTAAAACCATGGGGCGCAATTAGAAAATAACTAAATACTTACAAAATGTCCTATCTTCGAATTACATAATATTATACCAAGATAACTAACAGATTGTTTCCTATACAATAAATGTAGGTATGTATACTAATGTAGACATATGGAAACAAAAGTTGAATAGAGGTGATATAATTTATAGCGTGTATTATCATGGCCCAATTACCGCTTCATTGCCGTTTGTGATTGTGCAGCGGTTCGCAATAATTAGTTACGTTCCGGCACTGTGTTTAGTTATTCTGGCAAATCGATATTAGGTATAACTAACTAAGATGGCGCAGCGACCCAAATTGATTCTTGGTTTCCGACACAAGAAGACGCCACTCCTGCCTGTCCTGCGCTGTCGCTTCCCAAGACTCAGCTTGGAGCGCTCTCAGGTCTTTCACTTCGTCCTTCCAGCGGTACTTTGGACGCCCCACCGACCGCTTGCCGGTAGCCCGTCCCAAGTACGCCCTTTTCACTCCCCGTTCCTCCCCCATTCGCTCTACGTGGCTGAGCCAGCGAAGCCTGAAAAACTAGTGGCTGAGCCTAATATCATCGGCGAGATAAAATCCCACAGGCTTCGATTAGGTATATCACGCAGTTAATCTAATTTTCGTAGTTTGTAACCCGATGCGTTGGTCTGACCACGTCCGCAAAACTCTCGACACTCCACTGCACGAAGCTAAAGAATCGCTTCCAACCGTTCCAGTTGGCGCTCTATCATTTATGATCGCATCCTGAAAGATGTGGGTCACGACCCTCAGTAATGGGGGTACGACTCAAGGAGGATTCTAATTTTGTCAATTTTTTAATTTGCAATAGGAATCTTAATTAGGAGGGTATAGCTACACTTTAAACTTCCGCGATTTCATTTCATATAAATACCTACGCGATAAGTCCTGAGTCCTGACTCCCGACTAATAAATGTCGGCAAGAGCAGTAACGTAGGCAGCGGTAACCATTTACCATCAGATAGACCTGCTTGCGTTGTCTTCCATCTATGACATTAAAATCCCACCTAATGGTGTATGCTGCCACTGCAACAACTTAATATAATCTGCACAAACAACGATAAATTGACTCACTGACTGATCTGTCAACGCCCAACGCAAAACCTAAAGCAGTATGAATTGGGTTGAAATTTGAAATATAGATAGGTTTTATAATTTAGACCCTGGTCTGAGGCCGCAAGCATGATCTAGTTGAAGATAGCAATGTCATATTGCAAATCCTTGATAATTTTGACTTACCCTTGGAATTTCGTGAATATGCAACCTTCACGCTCGTAGACTAGCAACTAGTATAACTGTAACATTTCGTGTTTATTAATAAAGTGGTTTTCCATATAATATAAGAAATGTTCATATAGTTCCCTTAACTATATACGTTTCAGTAAGTTTTCTAGTTAGTCCGAAACGAGTAGGCTCTACCTGAGCCATTGTCGGGGTATTCTTTATGCAGGTCCCTGGAGCGTCACTAAAGATGTCTCGCGCTAATGACGGTGAATGCCCTACGTGGGGATTCACTTGCTGCGAATATTATACGAACATATCTAGAGTTAAATATAAATACCTAGATTGATATATTTACGCCCAATGATGAAAATTATATAACCTCTAGAATATAGTATGTAGAATAGAATAGAAAACACTTTATTGTGACACCACAGTTATATATACAAAACCTTAGAACTAAAACAATTAATGTATAAAAAGTGTAACAATAGTATGAACACAGCGTGAATATAGGAGTATGTACAAAAACAATAATAATAAATGTACAATGTATATAACTTATATGCACACGTAATTTTAGGACACTCAGCAAGATTCAGCTTAATCTGTTCAGCTGCTTAAACGTGAAAGAGTTAAAATAACAAACACACACAAACTTTAACCTTTATAATATTAGTATGATGTGTAAGGTTCATAACTCATAACATGTTATTGAATTTACTTTTTATTTGAGCGAACTTCCATTTTATTATAATATTTATCTAAATAGAAGTGTGACAGTCGTATGTACACTTTGATACTGCAAAAAGACAAAGTCCCCACTTTAGTGTAGTTAAGTTTTTTGTCACGAGTGTTTTATTATTTTGTCATCAAACCATTTACAAGCTAATCCATTGATTTATCTAAGCTCTCAATCTCTCTATAACTTAGTCTAAAATTTCACGACGTCGCCTAAAATTTGACGAGGCCATTTACCTGTGCGTTCGACATAATACGAGTACCTACATATTATATGTATGGAACTAAATTGCTGAGATATAGATGCAAACCATGAATCGATAACTGGCATGTAATGAACTGCATCAAAATCAACTCGATGACCACACGTGGTCAGAAGGAATCATTAAGTCGTGATTCCTTTTGCCCCAAATTTTGTCAAAATTCTTTGAGTGATCTTCGGGCTATGAATTAAAACTTGCATCTCTTATAAAAAAGTGAGCTTGAAGTCATTTTCATATTTAATTTTTTAATTCACATGTTCTACCCAGTATTTTCCCAACTACTACTTGGGTCTTCTTTCCTCTGTCCCTTTTCCACTTCCCAGGAAGGTCTACCCTAATTGCAATTAAATAAATAATTAACTAAATACAGGAATTGTATCCGGCGACAAATGGCAGAAGTTGGCTGTTACTGCCAACCTATAGGGAAATTAATTAGAATGGATGGCGTACATTACGTTCCTTAATTAACATGAAACAAATCAATAAATGATTCAAGGCTAATTTGTTTAATGAAACTCCGATGTTTGGATAATGTAGAAGGTAACAGTAACAGTAGGTATACGATGATGCCATTCTAGTATATCTAATTAGCACCGAAATAGTGCTGTTACTTGAGATATTAAAAACACAGGAATCTAAGTTATCTTTTCACAAAGACGATTTACAATAATTTTGATGAGATCAAAATTATTGTAGGTAGGTACACCTACAATAATTTTGATCTCATCAACAAATCTAATAAAATCTTTAAAAGCAGACCTACGGTTACTAGCAAGCTTATAACATACTATTTACTTGTTATTTGCAAAAGAAAAGGCCAATTATGAGTCTTGTGAGCGTATTTTTTGTGTCCAATCATAGCTAACAGATGCCTGGGCAATGAGATTGGTATGAGTTTCGCTGTAATTACGATATCTGGGGGCACGGTAGTGCCCCCGCCAAGTCGAGCGCGAAGCAAGCACTGCCGTACCATCCTTTACAGGAACCATTTCGCCGCATTTTCAGGCCCCTATTTGAGAACCTCTGGATAAGACCAGAACACAGAAATTTTCATCATCCAGTAAGCTATAATTACATACTTAAAATCCAAAATTTCAAGTCTGTAGGTCATTAAGTTCCGAAGTTACGCGAAAGTAAAGTTTCGCATTTATGACACTCACTCACTCACTCATGATCATCAAAATAGAACTAGTACTTCCCATAAACTCAGAGAGCTGAAATTTGGTACATACTTAGAATTCATTGTATAAACCATAGGAAAACTAAAAAACATTCAATTTCGGTCTCGTTTTCGAGATAATTAATCTGGATAAATAACTTTGTAATCTCATATAAATGTATAGGATTACAAAGCTACATTTGCAGTCAATGGTTAAAATTGTGTAATATCCAACTTATTAATTAAAAAAATATATAAAGCCATAGTATATGTATATGTGTGTGTGTGTATATGTGTCGTAAATCGTCAGTTATGATCAGGCGATATTTAGCGTGGTCTAAGGCTAACCTATAACGAATCTATCACAAGAGCCCAACCAAACTATTAGAAGAGATCGACAATCGACATACCGCCTTTATTATAAGCTTTTATTTAATTTCACTTGTCTGTCTATATGTCTGTCGGTCTATCTGTATGTCTGTAATGAAATCTTGCAAATTTAATTAGGCCCACTTCCCGGTATAATATTTAATGCATTGGACTAAGAGTGAACGCACACGTATCTAGATGGCGCTGATTGTATTTTAAAGCGCGCTTACGGTTTGTATTTCTGATAACCTTATAATATAGCGTTTTTACAAAAATAAGTGAAATCCCGCCAAAAACATTCTGTAAAAAACTAGCCAAGTCTCGATGGAGCTGCTTGTTTATCTCTAAAAAGTAATGAAATCTAGACAAAGTCGTGCCAAGTATAAGGTTCCTTACTGCGATTTCTTTATTATTATAGTTAATGTTGTGTGACTTGGCCGTTGAAGGGTACACAAGGGTATTATACCAGGTGCTCCATGACACTATTGCAACAATCTGTCCGCTACCCATTCACGGTAGAAAATTTCCACTTGGAAAACATCGATTGAATAACCAGTCAATTGTAGGCTTGATAAAGCTGCGTATTTCAATAATACTTATGTTTAGGCGATCCAAGTGTCATGGAGCATCTGGTTTTGTACCCTGGTGTACCCTTCAACGGCCAAGTCACACAACATTAACTATAATAATAAAGAAATCGCAGTAAGGAACCTTATACTTGGCACGACTTTGTCTAGATTTCATTACTTTTTAGAGATAAACAAGCAGCTCCATCGAGACTTGGCTAGTTTTTTACAGAATGTTTTTGGCGGGATACCCTTTACATCTTCATCTCCAATTCTTCAAACATAAACTTGTTTTGAAATTTTGGATATAAATTCAAGATTCAAATTCACATAACTTTAATAAACCACACAGGAAACCCATTTCAAGGAAAATCATTTCATCGCATCACACCGTCTCTGCGATCTTCATTTGCATATTATGAAAATTTCCAAGTAGGTTTAACTAGTATAAGTGAAGTTATCAGCAAGACCGTCATACGGTTCGAACTAATAAAATTATTATCCCTCATTTATTATCTCCCCGGGCCCTGGAGGCCGTCACTGAGATATTACTAAAATCCTGTGCTCATTAATTTATGTCTCATTCTTCAATAAATCTTTCTTAAAATCGCTCAAGCTCGACCTGGGGCGGGTCTGCTGGAGTGGGGCATGAAACACTTTAAAATTAACATAATTTGCAAATTAATTGAGACTTACTACGCGAGAGAGCTGAATGATGACTGAGTGAACGAGAGGGAAAATCGCGTCGATAGAAGAAAGAAAAGAAAGAGAATAATCGTTTATTTGGATAAAAGACCTTGTAGAAAGAAGAACTTTGTAGTGTGGCTATAATTTTTTTTCATTCACTAGTCAAACGGCTAACTTCAGAAATTCAGAACATTTAAAAAGATTTGCGTGGAAAAATATTACTGGGCAATTTTTGTAATTGGGAATTTTCTCACCCCCACTAGTATGAGGTTACAATCTAATACCGATAGACAGATACTAAAATATGACATTATTAATATTTTATACCTATCAACAGAAGTAAAATTCCAAACTCCTAAGCTCAGCATAATCATGTCCTAAAATCTATCTCAGTTTCACATCGGCAAAGGTCCTTTCAGAGGTTGCGCTGCTTAATTTCAAGGCAGAGATATGCTAAACCCAGATCGATGAACAAAATATATAAACCGTAAACCTTCTCTTAATAGCAGATGAATATTCAAGTACAATTTCGCGGGTGGAATATATAGGACCACATCCAACGCGGAGGAAAGACGCGAATAAATTAAAGCTACTCGGTCACGTCATCTCGCGCCATCTTAACGTTTCCTTGTCAAGGATTTCTGTATTTTTTTATGAGGCTCGAGGTTTTTAATTAGAGAAACTTTCGTTTGCATTTGCAAACTAAGGATGGTAGGTACCTAAAATAAAGACTGATTTATCACGAAGGACTTTGATATTGGCTGCGATATCAGACTCTACATATTCGTAAACGCCTTTCGTTTTGTTCGGAGCAAAATATATATACGAATACAATGTTATAGGTACATATTTCAATAAGTTGGTGTTCAAGTCCTTGTTAGAGAGGTCATTAGCTATGAATCGAGCGCCGGAAATACGTTTCGTAAAAACTGACGGTTTTCTAGATTTGTTTTAAATTTCGAACTGACGCTTTTACAATTTTATAATGAAAAAAAAATAAGAAACTTCCCCTTATTTATTATCTTGTTTCGAAAAATAGTAGATACATAATAACAATAACTTCAGGTATACATTTTATTCAGATCGTTTCACGAGTAAGTGTCTTTTGGTTGTTACGAAATACTAGGTGACGAAAAATAAAGACTACATAATATTTAAAAAAGTAAACACATCTCGTTTTATGCATAGTTTACAATAAAGTAATAACCACAAACTTTTATAGCAATTGGCAATTACGTTTCACATTTTACATGCTTACGTCGAGTTCTCGCAAACATACCAAATGAAAATGGCCGCTGAAGTACAAACATTAAATAATATTCATTTTTCTCGTGTACATTTTTTTTACTGCAATTGCAGTATCGCGGCAAAAACTTTAATCCACAAAACGCTGGCCAGGTTATGTAAACAAGTGAAATGAAAAAATTCATATGAATTTTTAGCAAGAACGCGCGGCCACGTATTGGACTTGTTTGTATAATAGTGTTTGTGGAGTTAGGTCTTCCAGCTTTTACGTTTTCCTCGGATCTGCCTTGATGCTTTCGTTAACTATGCAAAACAGTTTTATGAAAGTAAGTAAAGGGAGCGATGTAATCAAGATTTCTGTTCTTTAGAAGCCATAGAACTGAAACTGAAAATCACTCGTTGGCACTCCACTCGAGTAATCTTTAACCTATGGCGTCCTAGCAGAGGACTGAGAGATGAAAAGTGACGAATAAAATATCAGTATATCATAATTGTTTTAATTTATTAATTGTAAGCATAGGTACTAAGTTGGCATATCTAATCATCACGTTTGTCTCAGAACGTGTCTCTTACTTAGCCATTCTATCGCTTATCACCGGTTACCATCCGCGTATTGAAATATCATATTATACCTCTTTACCGAGACTAAAACTCTTATCGTTTCTCAATGTCATACTCATAAAGTATGACATTGACCAAAGACCGTGTCTATGTTCCAAACTGATGGTTAGTGAAGCAAAGAGGGATTTATTCCGCCTTCTAGGTTCAGTCTTCGGCCGTATCATCGAATTAAGATCAGGCGAGATCGTGGTCAAGGGCTAAACTAAAGACAATAAATCATCACAAAAACAATTTTATGTTTATTACTAAGATACACACCGCAGTTACTTTTTGTAGAGAAACAGAACACAATAACAGAAGGTAAAATTCTTCATGTTACCCAAAAAGTAGCTACAGTTTGGACGCATCTTTATTAGAACCATTTCTAAGCAGTGTTTCAAAGTCACAGAGTAGAGTAATTCAATCAACACATTTGTCTCGGCTCGTGTATAAAGCTGGCGAGCCTACCTGATATCACCGACCGGCATCAACTCGACCTGCGCCGCGTGACGGGGACAAATTGACGTGACCTGTCGCGGACTGTGCCCGTGACTGAATACTAAACCTCATAGGGAACGGTATTGTGACGTGACTATGTGGTATACAGGGTTAACACACATTTTACTAGCATACAACTGCTTTATGACCGACTGGCTGCGCCCAGCAGTTTACCCGCTGTACTGCAGTAGCCTACGTGTACTGAGCTATCTTTATACCAATTTCAGCTCGATCAGACTACCCGTTTAGGCGTGAAAGAGTACAAACATTCATCCAGACATCCGTACATTCTTACAAATTTCACGTTTATAATAAGGTAAGATTCACATAAGTAAGGAAGTAATAATTCGGCGAAATCATTTATTTTCGACTTATTTTATGTACAACTAGTAGACCCGTGCGATATGGTCTTGGTATCGCCTTATAGATAAAAATATTATATGTCAATGTTGCTCTACTATAGAGGTATTATGCATATATTGTGACGTACCTATAAATAAACCATCCTCGAGAATTACTCTATAATATATTAAAACCGCGTCCAATTTCGTTGTTTTAAAGATACATAAAGACAGACAGACAAACTCAATAACACATTTTTCACTAAAACTGCGAATAAAATTTGAGCCATCGTACACAAGCGGAAATTAATGCTTGATAATATTATGAGTACATGTAGATAAGTATTTATGTTAGTGTATTGATATTATGAACTCAGGAACTATATTCCTGATTCCAGTAAAAATAGCATATCTTACTCATACAAACAAACAACTCTTCGATGAAGACACATTCAACAAAAATATGTAACACATTCAATCAATTTGTTTGTCTTGCCACGTTTGATGTCTCGAATGATAAAAATAATAATCTGATAAGGTTTTAACAATCCAAATGATTTTCATTTAGATAATAATACCTCTAACTACAGTTCGAGATTCACCTCAAATAAAAAAATAAAAGCAAAAAGGTATTTGGGCTCGTCCGGGATTTGAACCCGGGACCTCTCGCACCCTAAGCGAAAATCATACCCCTAGACCAACGAGCCGGTGAAATGTAGTTCGAAATAACAGAACGCCATCTGTTATACGCACACTAATGTAATGATGACGTCATCGACTCATACGCACCATAAAGTGAAAGGCGTCCGGTTATTATTGGTTCCACGTGGTATGGTGAAACTCTTGTAGCGAATTTACATTAAAAATAATATTGTAAAATAATGATAACTTTATTTAAAAATAAACTTTAGAAATTCTGTCGATGGCAATTTGTTTTGTGTTGCACATGGACAAAGAATAAAATTGTTAAAAATGAAATTATGAATGACAAAAAACTCGGGCTCGTCCGGGATTTGAACCCGGGACCTCTCGCACCCAAAGCGAGAATCATACCCCTAGACCAACGAGCCGGTTAGGCTTTGACGCTGAAAGTATGCAGTGCGATCAACTACTATTTAATAAGAGATGTTTATTTACTTAGTTGCGACATGGTTTGAAGTTTGAAGTTTTAGATGTACACGAGTATGTATTGATAGATCAGTCAGTCAGTCAAATTTTTTTTAAATTTGTATTTTAGTAATTATTACTTGCTGACCGGCGCAAAACTGCGTCTTTCCTGTTAAAATACTTTATGCCTATTTTCAGACCTACACAAAAGCCATAGGATCACTAAAGACATTAGAAAGAGTGTTTACTACCCCTTTAACACGAAATTTTTATAACATAATAATAGATACCTATATTATTTTTTGCGTAGTTCTAAACGTACAGAGATGCTATAATAACATGATTAAGATAATTAATTTTTTTCCATGAAATTAATGGTAATAATTAAAGTAACTAGGTATTATGGTACTAAATATTGAAATAGGTAAATCCTTTTACCTCAAGCATACACCTATCATGCGTTGAAAGCTTGAAAACACATAAATTACTCAAGATTTATTATTGAGAATAACCTTTAGGGGCTCTAACCAGTAACTGCCTCGACACCGCAGCTCTCCTCGCTTAAATCCATTTACTCCAACCTGCTGATCTAATATTAACCTTATGCTATTGAAATAGAGTGGAATAAAGCTTTGTTGGATTTGGTGAGGTTATGTATCTGTGTTCAATTTATTCATGCAGTTACCTGCCGAAATCAGGCCGTGAGATCGAACTTCCTAAATATCTTCTGTACATAGCCTAGATCTTAAACACTGGTGCAAATTTTACTTTTGAAAAACTGCAAACGCCTACTGAAATAGTAATAGCATCAGAAGGTTCTGGCTCTCAATGTGTAATCTCCAAATATAATAATCCAGTGTATCAAAATGCCCAGTGCCTCATGACGTCCAGTCTCATAATGCCTAGTGTGTTAAAATTACTGGTCCATTTCCCAAAACTTCCAGAGTCAATTCCCGTAATGAGTAACGTCAAATGTGTCAAAATGACTAATCTCGAAAAGTCTATTTAAGTGGCAGACAGACAAATTTTATATGCCATTATATTATAAATTCAGAATAAATGGAGAGTCAGTGCTCGCATAGGAAAGCGGTTGAATGCTAGTTTAGAGCTGTGCAAATTCTATCTCCTCATTGAACTAGGATAGCAATAAATATGCAAAAGTTAAAGACTACTCGCCGTTTGTTACATAGGTAAAGTTAAACAACTTTTAACGTACATTTAGTTTTTATTTATTTAATTATTCAACACAACGCTAGGACTTAATGCTAAAGTAGTATTATCTACTAGTTGTCCTGAAACTGGAGAAAAGGTACCGGACAATGGAATACCGGAGGAGTGCAGATAATTTTAAGGAAATGAAGCAATCTTAAAATTAACATACCTACGATTAATATTTAAACACTAGTACTACAAGCTATACTTGATACAAATTAAAAAAACTTTAATTAAGAAGCACTATTTATAGACACTATGAACATTTTGTTTGATAGGTGCTATTTAAAAATGGTTAAGCTTCACCTGAATATTCAGTACAGTATTCCCATAACATAGTACTTTGAAGCGCAAACACCATAAACCTACCCGATAAAGTAAGCCTCCAGAACTCCATATAAAGTGTATCCGCGTTCGGGACATCAGATAGGATGAAGTTTCCGACGCTGCCTCACAATCATAGCACGGGATCTTTGCGATTTGCTACATCTACTTATATACAAGCATTTATATCTAAATAGATAGGCGTAGTCGAATACGAGTACGTACTTACTAGGGCGTTTTTGAGATTTACATCATGATTCTACTCGTATAGAGCAAAATGTATTTTAATACTTACTTGGTTATTATAATACTAATGTCTCAGGGTGAGGGACAGTGCAGTGTTGCGTAAGACTTTGTGATTCAAGACATCGGGTGACACTTGGTCTCTATATCATAAAAAAATAGAGATGGTGACAATTAAATATTTATCAAGCGATACATATACAGAAAAGGAAGAATACTAATGGTATTTTTTTATTACTTTTGTTAGTACTTTTGTAAATTATGGGTACTTATATGTATTTTAACACTAAAAAGCTCAACCAAAGCAGAATTTCAAACAATCAGACACTTCATTCTGAAGAGCATAATTTTTGTAGCAAACGAACCAACAATCCTTGATAAAGGACTCGAGATATCACGGAATGGTTGCCAACAAGAGATTCCTTCGCAAATTGTCAAAGGAATTTCAGCACGACCGTAGTCATTACGTCGAACATTCCGAATATGAAGCAGACACTGATTGTAGTAATAACGGCATATGCCACACACAAATAACAATAATAAAGGAGATATTAAGTGACTTCAGGACAGGAGGAACCTCCTCCTGTTTCTGAAGTCGCAATTCACACCAATTACTTGAATACCCGATAATTGACTGACTTTGAAAATTGTGTACCTAACCGAAAAGACGGAGCGATTTGGCGCAGTATATATCTAAAAGTAACTAATTTCAGGCATCTATGGAGTTGCGTAACCACGCATTTACCCTTACCTACATTTTCTTTTACCTGACAATATTTTATACTAGAGCAGTATTCTTGTTTTTATATCCAATTCGATCAAGTTGTTTGACGGACTATCAGAAATGTACATTGTGTTCATCAGTACGATCCTCACAACATTGAACTTCGAACTGAACTGTTAAATTTAGATACTCTTTAGAAATAATTGCATCGTACTAGTGCTTTTGAGGCGCAGAGCCTGCCTTTATTGCTTTAGTCTGGAAGCAAATATGAACTCACTTTTGCTAGTATTTCACTTACGCGGACTTTTATTTGTTGGGAAACATAGGTATCGTTCGTCCAGTTTTTATTAGAACCCATCTGTCTAAATGTTATCACAGATTAACTTCGCTAATGATTCTGGCGAAATAATTCATAGAGAATTCGCCTTTTCTCGACAAGGTTTAATAAATTTATAGTCGAATGAGTTTAGCAAATTCGTATTCCTTTTAGACGAGACGAAATATTGTTAGTCTCAATTTCTTACCAACTCAGATATTCTAAGAACTTCCGTTCCACAGATTTTTTGCAGAATGGCATGGAGAGCGGAGAGAGCGAGACTCAAGTCCCGCAGCGTAGTGTACCGTCCAATGAAGGAATCATTAGAGCAACGTTTATATTCCTCGTTATGAAGACCGCAACGGTTATTCAAACGTTTACAGCTGGAAGGGTCATTACTCACGCCATTTGTCGCGGTAATGGCCAAGCCTCGCCTCGCGCCACTCCTCGGTTTATATCTCGTAAACGTATTATTTTATTGTCAACTTTTGTGTTAATGACAAATCAATGGCTATAATCATAAACATGAGGTTAAAGATCCCTATTATATCTCGGTAACGGCAGTCATCTTCAGCTATTAATTGCTACTGCTTTTCTTTACACTTCTAATGTGCTTCGCGGCCAACGAGGCAATGAGTTGTCTACAATCTTGCCCCAGAAATTCCTTTGAAAACACATTAATTACCTGTGTTAAGAACAGTTAACTATTTCTTCAACTAGATGCCACTTGAAAATAAGTTTTACGTCTGAGACTTGGTGGTTTTGATTCTACTTGATATCGTTACTATGAAGATGATCTCTATAAATTGACGGGATTGAATCTCTATAAGTTGACACGGCGAGTTTATCGTTGCAATATTTGAAGGGATCGGAACCCTCACGTTCACAAAACTAGCTCCTTATCCTAACAATCTGCTCCAAAGAAACATTGAAAGAGAAATCAGGGCACGATCCTGGCAGCTCGTGAAACAATCCCATCATAAGAAGAGCCAATTAAAATAATGAAACAAGAGCATAATTGAGAACAATCCCAACGACGCTATTTGGAAACAGCCTTTGTTTCGTCCTGACAACACTTCCTTTACACAGTTTGTGAAAATTAAGGTCGAGAGCCGAGGAAACTTTCCAGAGATATAAGTAATGTGATTTCACAATCTGTGGGATATTTCTGGATAATTATTTCGTTGTCTGATTTTGAAGTTTACGTTTTATGCACTGCATTTTCATGCGGTAAATGTACTTATATAATGAGTATTTAACTAGTTGTTTTCGGGAAGAGATAACATACAAACAAACTGTTGATGTGTTAATTTCCACATATTAAATTACTGAAAAAAGTAGAAGAATAGGATGTCTAAGCGAAAATTTAGCTCAATCATTCAATCACTTTGCTCAATTTATCTTGCATTCGTAGAGCACTCCAAATAAACAAAAACCATTTTATCTAGAGCAGAAATAGGTTTTTCGCAGAACTGACTTTATTTGAAAAACCCGCATGAAAAATCTAGTTTGAAATCCAATTGAATCTTTATATTTACAGTTCCGACCAGCGGAAGACTGGAGTGGTGGTTGGAAGAGAAATAGCGTGGATCGAGGCGGGTGGGTTTTCATACATTCAATGATGAGTGCTAGACTTTTTGAGAAACATTTTTATTTGAACAAAATCTAGAAATTACTTTCGACAAACTTAACAAAGATATGAAGTAAACAAAAAGATACCCACACAAAAAGTTTCAACAAGTTTCTTCGTAAGAATTAAGAAGTTTATTCGAACTCTAGCTCAAATTATACAAAGCGACATTGTTCGTTTGCTAAACAAAGACTGTCCGACGGAGACGACCGGCAGACTGAATTATTCGGGCGAATTTTCTAAGCCCAAAGCTCACATTACGTAATCCGTGAAAAGCCATTATATCTGTCGGGAAATCTCATTTCCGGTGGAGAAAAACGGACTCGCGACAGCGAGGTTCGGAAGTGGGTCGCGGCTACATGCTATACCTACATCTAGATTAGGTATGTACCTATATCACTGGCCATATGGCATGCTGAGCACATAATACTCAGTGTAAGCAGATAATTGGATTTGTTGACGTAGGCACATCTGGAAGTTGAATATTTCTATCTTGTATGCCAAGGAAATGATTTCGAAAAGACAGTGATGTAGCACAAAGTTTGCTGGATTAAGGTAAAAACCAATTTTATCATTCTATTTATAAGATGTAAAGCCTTCTAACGGAAGCTCAAGTGGAGAACAAACAGCAGCAGCGTGCGCCGTGCAAGGTTTTATTTAGCTTTCTAATAACACAATAAATACTGTAGGTACATAAAAATATCTTAATCATTAGTAAATTATAAAAAATATCTCCGGAAACTAGGCGTCTTAGATATCTTAGAGCAATATTATTTTGTGAGAAATAAAAATCTAAAATGTATAAGATACGAAAGCTACGTTTACAGATACAATTGTATGAAGAATTTAGGTGTCCATCACCCGGAGCCTCGCCCTCACCCATTATACAATTTGGGGCAAAATGAAACAGAGGCTTTGTAGCCTTACAGTCCGGTCACAAAAGGCGTCAGTCACAACAGAATGTTGAGATTGACTTTAGCTTTGTAGACGAAAGCTTACGGGCACCACCCTTCTACGGAGCACTTAAGCTACTAAATAGCAGTTATTTGGTTTGCTGTGGTCGGGAACCTAAGGCAAGAAGATTCTTAGCTTTATGCAACATTGGTTTACAATGAAATTTTTATTTCGACGCATATATAGGTATAATGGAATGGCGGGGTTTATGTATGCGAAGTGATTATAGTTACCATGGTTTTAAACAATATACTGCCGCAATTCATTCCTATTTTAAGGCTAAAGAAATAGACAAGCGTTGTCGTTTAAAATCAGGCGAGCGTCGTGGTCATCTTGTTCATCTTCTTGCATAAAAAATGTCAAGTCAGAGGGCAAGCTACACTCAATTCTTTCGTGTACCAACCATGTTCATGTATAGCCCGCTTGTTTTTTACTATAAACTTTGACGGAATCGAATGTCGACCATTGCTTCTTAGAAAAGAGTAGAAATATGTGTACATGTTGCAGGATTTTAAAATGTCTTTCTACGACAAGATATGTAATTCAAGACAAAGTTCAAAAGTCCAACACTCAAATTTCCCTTTTGATTTCATGAGTTCAGTAGTTTCCTTCATCCTCATTATTTTAATCTTAACCATTCAGCCTATAAGGCGCAAAGTCCCTCTTACATTTTATAATGCCATTCAAAAGCGAGAACAAACACATTACAGCCGGATACAAGGAAAAGCGCTACAAAAATTGGTGAAAGTACGAATCTCTGGGTAATTATTTGTCGCGGCGTTATTACTGCCCTGAGGGACCCGCAGATAAGCTCTGAGCCGATGCGGATTTTGCGTAAGCCTTAATAATGCCTACTTCCAGGATTTGTATGATATTATGTTAGTATCTTTATACGAGTAACTATGAATAAGGGTCGTCTTTTTAATTGCGATGTTGTGTTTTTTTTAAATAATTTTAAAAGAATTTAAAAGGTTATAAAAACATCCCACAATATAAATTGTTACATGAACTCTCAAAACTGTTTCAAAGGCCAAATTGAAACAATATAATATTTTATTTAAGAAACGTTATTCACAATAATTGCCAATCAAAGTTAAAAGTATAAAATGTTATATTATCGCAAAAGAAAAGAGAATTCGCTTACATAGAAGCATTCATAATCATAATCATAGTCATTTATTTGCCTTTAACATGGTATAAAAGATGTCCAAGTAAAATAGTATGCGAACGACATGTTAAGCCATTATAATATTATAGCATGCAAATTCATTTTCCGCCATTCACGCCAAAATCCAAAGAACTACGAAAAACGACCACCGATGCATCAAACATTAACGAAATGTGTCAAAGAAAAAGCAATATTCCCAAGCTAACAAAAACATATAATTAGCATAAGCAAATTAACGAGCTACACCACTAGCAAATCCGCTCGCAAAAACCTTCGGGGATAGTTAGATAAGTAAAACACCGAGGGCCACGGGATCAAGAGTAATCTGTTTAAATTCCCGCTCCATACAGATAAATTCTGTTTAAATAACCGTAAAACTGTCCGTGTGCGGAGACCCTTAATCCGGTTGATGTGAATACAGTCACGTTTGTTTATCCCGATGTTAATAAGTTCCATGATAAATTGGTTGATTGTATCTAATTAGGTTATTTACCCTGTAATTCTGTGACAAGAGCTACTGGAATTATTAGTGTGAATGATGGATGATTGCGAGGAATTTTGTCACCTCTTGACGCGATATAACCACTTTACTTCAGTGCTATTATGTTACTTGATAAACTAGCCATATTATATCTATGGATGAATTGAGATAGATACAGACTCCGATAAGTGTCATCCATTATTTTATATTAAAGGTTCAATAAATGTACTCGTATCTGCTGCATTCTGCTTGTCTCCGAGGCTCCCGGGCTTAGCCAGAGTTCGGGTGAGAAATAGTAATGTTTTTTTTTTATAATTAATAGCGATAATAATAATAGACACGACATGACATGGCCCAAAACATTATATTTTTATAGAGATTATTTTTCTTTTAGAGAAAGTCAGAGTACAAGAACATCATCAGTAGTAAACTCTTAACTCAATCAGATTTCGCGAAGTTATCTTGAAATTCCGTGTTCATACAGGCGTAGCACTCGGCAGACTAGTTTTCCCCATAGTTTAACTTGTATCCCAAGTTTCCCCGAAGTTGGTACACATTCGGCTTCTTGTCTGCTCGCGTTTGGAAAATTCTCGGCGCCTGTGCATTGGCTGGAAGGGAAATGTGAACGAAAATAACCTAGGGTAACTTGATTTTGGTTGCGTTTATTTTCGTGAAGATTTCGAACGTGCTTCTGGTGAGACGTGTTTCAGATTTTATATGCAAAAAGTTTTATTATAGTATTTGAAGTCTTTTTTTAATATAACGTTCTAGTGCACACCCAAATAAACATTTTTTATACTTGCCAGCTTAGCTAATGTACTTCGACTTAAAGCTCTAATAAGTCCATCCATAAATGAAAATTGCAAGTAGGTAATAATAGAAACCTATTATATTTTTAGTCAAAATCGCAAAAGGGCTTCTATATGTAGGCTTCGGTTCCACGCCAAAGGACCAGGCCACTATTGGCCCGTGAAGGTAAACATACAAATAATGATAACAGATAGAACGAGACTATAGAAGTAACTCCTAGTGTTCAACTAAACAATCAACAAATAATCGACAATCCCAATTCTATAAACCAGCCTTTATCAAAAATGTTATACCCAAGTGAGCATTACATAGTGGAACCATTAGAAGGGACCCTAATGTATTATCGATGACACATTACTAAGGATATATGAATATAGCGTTCGTTTTATGTGGTGTTCGTGATAACGATATGATTTTCGCCTTGTGAAATTTGGCTAACGTGAAACTCAGCTTTTGTGTTTTTCATCGGACCCAAGCTTTTGTGTCCGTTCAGGTTTTTTTTGTGTTTTATTATATTGTTTTTGTGCTATAGGAAGTAGCTAAAATATTCTTTAGTTATTAATACCGACCCTACACCTTTTATGTTCGCTTAGTGACTTCTTTTTTTTTATACTAAATAGGCCTACGTTTGACCACATCCCACCTGATAGAAAGTGAAAATGCGGTCGACGATGGATCACGTAAGATGCCTAGAAAGGTACCTATTCACTCGTGCCTTGACTTTTTTTCTTTAGACACATGGGTATCATAAATTTTCTCCTAATAATGAAGGATTCCAATGTGAGACAGCTGAAGATGTTTAGTCAATTTTAAAGCGCCAACAAAAAAAAACGAGGCATTTTAATGAAATGCATGAAGTACCTTCAATGTTCTGAAACCTTGTAACGTAACAATAAATTTCAGTGTTAATGTTTTTTTGTACTGCCATTGACGGTAATCAAACTAACGGCTCACCTTTTAGTTATTTTGAACTAATAGACGATAATAATTTCAAAACAGACCATTCAGCTTTATTGTGCACTAGAAATCACGTAGTCACTTTACCGGTTACAGTTTTATCTCTAGGCCAAAATAAACCGTCAAACGCAAGCATAAAATATCAGCATCAACATAAATATTTTAGCACCAACATGCTCTTTATAAGTTATCGTGACCTCGGCTTCTTCATAAAGTTTCCCAACGTTATTATCTTTCTTACCTGGGAATATCGAAGTCATATTTGATTTGATACGTTCCCGTATTCCGATCATGTCAGCTCCGGTTAGTCTCCGGCTGAATGCCATTACTGTCTCGTTGCTTTTAGGAGTTATATAAAAGAGGTTGTGGAAGCTCCTAATGGAGAAAGTTTATACGTAATTTTTATCTAGAAAGCTTTTCAGACTCGCCAACTGACTGTTTTTTATAAGCGGCATACAGACAGCGTCCTTTTAAAGGTATTATCGATAATATATTGACCCTTCCAATACTAGAGGTGTGATTGGAAAATAATCTTACTAATATTATATAAACGCGAAAGCTCGTAAGAATGTATGGATTTCTGGATGTCACGATGTCTGGATGTATGTTTGTTACTCTTTCATGCCTGAATGGGTGGACCAATTCAGCTGAAATTTGGTATAGAGATAGCTTAGATACATTTTTTATTAGATCCTGGATCAACATCGCTTGGCTCAGCTAGTCGTTCATTTTATACCAGAACAAGAACATCATATTTTATCAGTCATAATTAGATAATACAGTGTTAGTAGTTGCTCTTCAGTGTAGGATATTCTATAACACTGGTAACATTATAGCATAATTCATCGAAGTCATCGAATCGTGAATGGAAGAATATTTCTTTCATCGAATCCAATGTAGGTACAGTATTTACTCTTTAAAGTCGGCAGCCAAAAGAAAAATACCAAAAAATAGAAACAACGAAACAAAAAACAATTCGCCATATGAGATTCATCAAAGCTAAATGTATCCTCAGGCCAATTAGGAACACGGTAAAATTAGGACACTCAACAATAGCTCCCAAACTGGTGCCAAAAGTGGAGCGCTAAGGATGGTTATTGTGAAACTAGAAACCAGTTAGTTGGAGCAGAAATGAGTTAAACTGGGAACTAATTTCAGGTGTTCAGCGCGCGAATGAAAGCCTAATTGGGCTTGGGAAACTGGATATATTGCAGCTTTAGATTAAAATAGATATTTGTTCAGTTTGTTTTATTCATGTGTGTTTTAATATTTTAAGGAAAGAACAGACGATCCATAACTTGATTGGAAGCAAAGTTATTAACTTTATTTGACACCTAGCTCCTGCGCTTTTTTATCTGTTCTAAAGTAGCCTACGTGTTATTCCTGGCTCTACCTACCTATACTTTCGCATTTGTATTATAGCTTATAGCTGCACCCAGCGGTTTTTCTCGCCGTACTGTATAAGCCTGTGTGTTATTCTAGAGTCTAAGCTATACCAAATTTCAACTCAACCGGTCCACCCGTTTTTAGGCGTGAAAGAGTAACAGACATCCATATAACCACACATCATTCACATTTTTAATATAAGTAGGATAGGTACTTAGTTATATAAAATTTGTCTAAATAAAAAGATAAAAAAGTACCTCTACTTTGACAGTAAAATGGTTATAAAAATACTCGTTACAGCAGATACCAAGTAAATAAAACCGATAACTAAAAGCTGGAAAAAATCAGCGTCATCGTTACAGAAATCATTGATCATACGGAGAAAAATTGCATGGTTTTCACGTAGAACGAGTGGATCTGAGTTGGCAAGACTGCTGAGTGCAGCAATATACAAGCGGTAAGCCGTGTTCGATTCATCACGCTTCGGTCTAGTCAGCAATCGCCAGCGTTTTCGATGACACACACTTTAGGTGAGAGTGTGTAGACTTGAGAATTTCTCTGTGCTCGTGCGAATGTTCGACACTGCTTATGACGTAATGCTGTTATACTTACACTCGCTGCGCCCAGCGGGTTTGTCCACAGTACTTTTTTTTCCAGGGTCTAAACTTAACAAACCAATTGTCAGGTCAACCGTTTCCCCCGTTTAGACACAACAAACATCCATACATAGCAACTTTTACATTTATTGTAGTAGTAGGATATCTTTCTATTTCGTGTAGATAAACAAGGCTGCGCGTTATCCTCGTGCTTGTATTCAATGACACGTTATCAAATCAAGGCTTCCGCGCGTGAAGTATGCCAGGGAAATAACAGTGCTTATGAGATTTAAATAGTATATCTCAGAATGACAACGGCATTGCAATGTTGCATGTTGCAGTTCCTATAATTTATTTAATTTCTTATGCAAATAAGTAAGAAGACGGGCAAGACGCGCTCCTGATGGTAAGAGAGATAATTAGTCCAGTCCCACCCAGGATTTCACAATGATATAAAATTCTAGGTGCATTAAACTAACACTTCTTACTCAAGAGAATTTACTGTAATAGTGCTGTGTATAGCCTTGAAGGGCTTAATTTTCGGCGAGCATTGAGCTCATATTGTACAGCAAAAAGCAACGGTAGAAGTAATGTAATTCATGTTCGAAAGGAGACATTTAAAGCGAATGTTCTGTTCTGTTCTGTTACGACTGTCCTTAAGTGTACACACACCTTTTGACAGAGACGTGTGGACTCTAGTGCGGGTGCGAGCTGAGTCAGCACGTTTCTTATTACTTGTCGCAAATGTGACAGGATGAGGTGAGACTTTTTGCTTTTTCGAATCAATCGATTGATTTTTCTATGTCTGCTCTATTTAAGAGAATATGTTAAGGTGGTACTCCACATCGCTATTCGTGTTTGCGTATTCGCTCTACTAACACAAATATGGCGATGTAAAGTGGCTAATTCTCTATGACATTTTTATGACTTCAGCACGTAGGTATAATAACGAACATAGCCGATAAAAAAACGTGAACACCGAATAGCGCTGTGAAGTGCCGCCATGACTGTATTAACTGCACTTTGAAAATATCGCGTTTTAGCTCAACAATGTACTCGTACTTTTTCTTCTTGTCGAATCGTATGGCCATATTTATTTATAATTAATTAGCATTTATATTCTATTGATGTAAGAATTAATGTTTGAGCCAGTATTGAGCCAGTCCTACAGAGATGTATAAAAATCTGTAGAATAATAAGTATAGATACCGACTAATAAAGGCTTGTAATGATGATTGTTAATGTGATACATCGTTGGCCGAAATGTGCTGTGGTTTTGTAATCTGAACCATAGAGTTCAAATCTCAGTCCCACAGCAATTATTGTTCTGTGGTTTTCATTGGTAGGTTAGATCCATTAGCAGTTAGGGCCGCTACAGCTGTTTTGAAATTATCAGTATCCCACAGCACTCTTAAAACGGTGCTCTCAGACGATATTAAAAATAAATATTTTTTAAATCACTTTGTTATGTTAAACCTCGTATTTATATCCTATGTTTCAGCTTAAGTCCGAAGTGCGGCTACACCTAAGTTTAGCCGGTTAAACATAGGTGTAACCCGACCGCGGTCGGTTAAAGTTAGGTGAGAACAAAATATTTGTAAAAAACTTGTTTTTTTTTTACGAACTTCAGGGCAGACTGACATCTGTTGGTTAGGTTCGAGCCGAGCGATAGAAGCGAGCGTGCTGCGGTAGCAGCCGGCGAAGCGCAAGAGTGAGAGTCACCATTCTATTCATGTTATGAGGCTCTTAAGTTAGAACAAGAAGTTGAAAGAGACGAACCCACGATACACCTTCACTCAATCGTCACTTAACAAGTATTAGAGTGGTCGAAACCATAATACTTGGAGAATAACAAAGACATAAAAACAAGCTTTTATGTTACGTAATCTACAAGCCTACAAATATAACACAGGTAGGTAGTGTTTAAAATCACCCTGGCTACCAGAGCGTACAGTCCCTGACGCTTCAATGAGGCTCATCAGAGGGATGGAAATTATTATTGAAGCGTTAATTGGACTCATTCATCGGGCTGGGTATTGGTGTCGCATTTATAAACTAAAAGTGGATAGAGGTAGTATCGCCCTGTGTATTTATTTGCATTGAGGCTGTGTATTTCTGAGCATTAGGGCGCCAATACATGAAAAACTCTACAGCACAAGTGGAGAGAGTACTTTAATGGATCCCTAATTTTTTAAGTATTGCCATTCAACGTGGCAATGCTGCCAGCATTCTGGGCACTCTGCCAACTGACAGTGGTTTGGAGCACTTGGATTTTCTGTAGATCGGCTTGTGGCCGATCTGTGGTTAATAAAAGTGTTCTTTACTGCTGTAGTAGCTGTAGTATTGTTAGTTTGTTTTTCTCAATAAAGGCATTTGCCACTTTAAAAAAAAAAAAAAAAAAAAAAAAAAAAAAAAAAAAAAAAAAAAAAAAAAGTAATAAAACTTTAACTTTGTTTAAGGAAGCCAGGGCGCATTACCTTAGTGCATTTGCCAGTGTGAAGTTTTCAGACAGTAGTTAAATAATACAATTAATCAAGTAAGCCAAAATCAAAGTTAGGTGTTACATAAGTTTAGTTCTTCTTTTTTGCAAGCAAGTTTAGTAATTTTCTTCTACCATGCTGTCATATTGGGACAAAACATTTCTAGAGTAACGTCCTAAAATATACCAACTCGTATTTTCCGTGAAACAGGAAAATGTAGGTAAATATTATGTACCAATTTTTCATTTGCTTTTAGAGATTGCAATTTTGCTGATTGCGTGCTTTCCTTTATAGAATTCAAATAGCGACTTCTAATTTCTGCAAGGTTTTTTGTCACACTAAAATACGAGTATGTATAAAATACTGTCACTGTAAAAATGTCCATAAAAAAAATTTTAACCGCCAAAAATCATTTAGAAAATATGTTCTTTGAAGCCTTTCCTCATGATTTTTGAGAGATAGTTAAGTACTTTTAGATTTTTTAGAAGTTACCTATATTGTTGTTGTGTTCTTATAATATTATGTCTATTTAAGAGTACAAAAATTACAAAAGCTTACCCATGCTCGATAATGAAAAGTTTTGCTTATTCAAAATTCGTGTCATTTGAACATTTATTTTTATTTCTGTGTAGGTTCAAAGCGTACTATTAATTTTTCTGATAGTAGAACCGCAACAAACTGGTTTACGAGTACATGTTCCATACAAAAAATCCCATTCAAAATGTGGTTAAAATATGTTGTAATGGATATCCGACGTATCCATTTAGCGAACAAACCAAGCGGAGCGTGTAAGCAGCGTATCAGACCGCTTCATTGGCGCTCACTCGTTCAACTCAATTATATTACAGTTTATTATTTCATTTCAATCTATAGGACTTTTTATTTTAGGCAAAGCGACAGAAATAAAATGTTGTCATAGGCGTAAAATGGCGATAAAAATTATTTACATACCTAGAAATGTATGTTGTCAACATTGTCGCATATACTCGTAATAAGCTGACCGTTTATATGACGCAACAGAAGCTACAAACGCGTGTTAGTTTTAATCAAACTCAAACAACTCAATTGAGGGTTCTGTTTCTTTTTAGATTAATATCTAAATAGGCTGTCGTTGGGTCATGTTGCAGGACTTGTAACCTTGTAAATATCTTAAATCTGAATCTGCAACATTTAGGTTGGACTCACAACATATAGCTGCTCCCCTCTAGCATGGACAATGCGTGTAGACTTGTCTTGCTGTTAAGTTAAACTGTCATTCCATACATTCATAAAAGTATGGAATGACGTTTGACTTGACAGCAAGACAAGACTACGAAACGTCTGTGCTTGGCCCACTGCTGAGATTGTTATTGAACTCGTAAATATGTTGTTAAAGCCTATGAACCTCAACTATTTATACTGGGTGCCTATTTATATAGGGAAAATTACGGCTAAGTAGGTACGTAATATATAAGTATGAACCATCCAACAACTATAATACGGGTTATTATACCAGCAGAGCGGATTACCGGAATGAACCGATTTGAATACTGATTGGACCAACCGTGCGTTCAAATTTCGCGTAATTCAGGTGAATCCATCGATTGTTATTCCGATATGTTAATCCTAGTGTAACACAAACAGAAACACGGCTGAAATAACATGCACTTATCTATATTTAACGTTGATTTTGGTGAGTAATTACGCAGTGATTCGTTGTTAATTTTAAATTAAAAGTAACATGCGCCCAGTAGGTTTTTAAAGGAACCAACATATGTATGATCTCGCGTGATGTTAAGCGATGATGCGGCCGTAGATGGTAGCAGACTAAACCTAGAAGGCGGGATAAATCCCTCCCTTTGTCAGCTTCTCGACACGATTTTGTCCAACGGGTGGTAACTAGCCACGACCGAAGTCTGCCACCAGTATGACGTGTACGTGCTATTATTCTAAAATCTACTCTACCTATACGGCCTCAGACCACTGGCAGGTAAAGAAAGAAAGACCTCATACTAGTGTAGGTGTACTAGTACTATTATATACTGATGTTGTTAGTTTATTTCTACAAATCCATTTGCATTAGGAATTAAACTCTTACCTGTGACTGAAGTTCTATCGGAATTAAATAGCAGCTTCGTCCGAAGTGATTAGAAATCAATCATCAGGTTAGATAGGCCTTGACTATCAGACATTTTTCTAATAATTGTGTAATAGCATTAGCCACGAGTAGTTACGATCTTATTAGGTTCCTCGAACCCATTCACCCGGGAAAATTACATTTATATTGAAAGCGAAGGGTATGGGAAAAATGTTATTAGACAGGGTATTAACGGGATATAAAACTTACTATCAGGATTAGATATTGGGCATCATACTTTTATATTGAAAAGGCTCCAGTTTGATACTCCAAATGATGATAATTGTGCTCTGCGCTATCTTATATCACTTGGGCATAGAAAGGATTCCGAAGTAAGTAGCCATGGTTCCTTAAATGTATAGTTATAATATTATCTTATGCGGCCATTACAACATCTAATATCGGCAGCCGTCAGGGAAGAAGACATTGTTTACATGAATAAAATGAGACGAAAAGAATTTTAATAGGTACTCTTTCGTCATATTCTTCTGTGTTATATCTGTGCGACATATTAATTTATAGTAATTATAGTTACGCCCAGCGGTTTTGCCCGCTGTACTGTAGCCTATATGTTATTCCAGGGTCTAAGCTATCTCTATACAAAATTTCAGCTCAATCGGGTGAAAATCCATACATCCATAGATATTTACAAACTTTCATTCTTATAATATTATAAGTAAGAGAGGAGGGAAGTAAGATGCCGTAACTATACGAGTATAAACAAAATAGTGTTGGATAACAATTTTAGATATTAACACAGAAGTTGGAAGAAATTTTATTAAAGATGCAATAAAAATGCTGGAAATGAAAAATTCATAATTTAAGCCGCGTAGTTTATCTTGCTTATTTTCCCGACTTAAAGCGCACTTTTAAATAAGATTTCCTTCTGTACACGCAAAAACTAAAGTGCAGTTTCCAGGAATCGTTCCGTGAGAGTACAAGCACCAATTTATGAAAGACCGGATTTTATTAAGTAAATATTTTTCCTCAAGTTTTAATATATTGAATATGTGAGAATCTGTGCACCACACTACAGTTTCTTATTTTATTGAGAATTACCTATTACAAGTCGAATTCGTGTAAGTCGGGATTCAACTTTGCACACAAATAAACTTACAGTTTGTGTAACCTGGACTGAGATTCCAACAAAATAAATTAACGAACTTATCGTAAATCGAACACGAAATGCGCGTTTTGATCAAAAAGAAAAACCGCGTAACTCCGAATTCGCGTAAAATAGGGTAGCGTAAGTCGGGGTATTACTGTACACTGTATACACTATACTAAGGCACTTATAGACGCAGGGCTAACTAAATTATGTTAAGGTATTTCTACGGATTAAACAGTTGGACGCAACTTGTAAATGACAGCAACCAACCATTTAACACAGTCGTTTAACGTTTTTGTCAAGTAAACTTTTTAAACCTAAGAAAAACAAAAGTTTAAGGGGTTGTCATGATTATTTTTTTTTTATCAAATTTATATTAGATAAGCCATAAAATAAAAAATAAAAAATCACTTAGAGTTGACAAAACCAAATCCCAATGATCGTTTCCCAGTGATCGTTTTACCAAGTTGCTATAAAGTACATAATATTTGTAATATCAATACAAATAACTATAATTTCGCACTAATTTTATAATTTGTCTTTTTGTTTTGACAAAACTTTGGAGCTTTACCTAAATCATTAATTGATTAATTACCAGTGAAAGTCCAGAAACTTTTCTGAAAGTAATCTCAATTAATCAAAGACGTCAGAAATAAGCCTCAATACCTTTACTTTCAAATTAACTCAGTTCTATAGAGTTTAACTTTCCAGACTGGGATAATACAAGTACCTACTTATCTACTTCTACATAAGTTAGTATTTTACTTTAATGTTTTTGAACATTCAATAAGTTCTACATAAAGTGACTTTAGGTCATATCGGGCGCCTTAACTTTTCTATTTATTTTTATTTCGAACAAATGTAGGTCGTAGATAAATACTTTTCGCTGGTCTTACCTATTGTGTAAATTTACGGTTCACGACACACCTTGACAAGGCTCTCGTCGCTTGTGACCTGTGGCCGTAGCATGGTAAGCCATGACTGTCATACCATACATAGTACTTTTGTGAATGTATGGGATGACAGTTGACTTGACAGCAAGACAAGTCTACGCAGCGTCTGTGCTTGGACGGCAGAGTACCTCTATTTGACGTATGAATTGGACACATAATAATAATAATATTATGACCATGTATACAGAGATTGCGGTTGACCACAGTGCACTCATACGTCTGGCAACCGGAATCAAACTATTATGCTAAATAACAGTTAATATTATGCACTGCGGCGGCCAGCCAAACGGTTGCTATTCGAAGTACGTGGGTACGTAGTAATAGTATCTATTCTTTGACGTGGGTAAACTATGCGGCTAGCCGCAATTACATTCTCGTCCTGCGCCCAGCCGCATAATTCGTACGTAACTTTATTAATTACGTAGTCTATGCAAATCACTCAAACCGCCGAACGGATTGAGTAACAATCTCACATAGAGATGAATATTGTGACGTAAATTATAATCTATCCGCCGACAGAACAAATAGAATAATGTTACCAGACGAAGCCATACGCGTAAACTAGCCTTAAATATTAAGGAACCAACAGCGGAAAGGAGCAGCAGGGTTCGGAAGACCAGCGTCGGTCGAATGGCCGGCAATGTGCTAAGTAGCGGCCGTTTCGTGTATAAAAATAATCCTAATTAATATAATGTAACAAAACATAATTAATATAACCTAATTAATATAACAAAACATAATAACTATGTGATCCTTTTATGTTTAGTTTTATAATTGGTTGTTTTGTTTTACCAAAGATGTTTTTATGCATGAATATAAATATTTCATTCATTCAATATTTTACTCTTTACAATTTCTTAACTCAAAATTTAAATTTGTATCCATGCAGCGAACCTTGTGTATACTATTTAAGTAAAGAAAGTCAAGCATGTGAGCTGAATACTAAAAGATCAGAATCGAATAAAATTGAACCCTTCACTGTAGCACTTACCGAGTTCGGGTGCAGTCTTGCAATAAATTTTCAAAACATACCGATAGAAAGGAGTCAGAAACACCTAAAATCTACTATTTAGAGATAGGTTAGCGCCAAACAATAAATATAATGGCTCTTCATCATCATCATCAGCCTATATTAGCCACTTAACTCTGTCCTCCGTCTTTCTCCTCCAACCGCAATAGCTCTTAATGAATTATTTTTTTAAAAATATACTTGGTCTTTTCTGCAGTAAGAAGCAGCCATTATGCTCTCATAATGGCTGCTATCTACATTAATAATTATAAATTTCATTTCCAATCTCTGAAAAACAGAACATGAGTTATTTTTATTAAAGCTCCACAGAAGTGAAAATGAGTAAGCTCTACAAATTAAATTTATTAAAACTTTTGAATGTGTGACTGTTTCTTTTTATATCCATGAATACGTAACTCGCACTGTATTATATAATACCAAACCGTCTAGACTATAGGTAATAGGTACCTATAGGTAGGAGATATAGGTAGTAGGTAGACTCCAGTGAATTCCAGTTGGCTCAGTTTTTGTTCCGAGATGGGTAATTAGCGAATTTCGAATAGAGCGAGCGAGCCGGCCAGTTCAAACAACTTGTTAGGCTCGACTAGTACCTGAATACAGACCTATCTATATACCTATAGATCTATATATAGGTCTACAGGCAGTTATTTTCATAGTCGGATTAATTAGCCAGCGGAAGTTTTTGATAGGAGAGAAAAATAAAAGATTTTCCCCCGTTATGCTTCCTTCCTAATCAGCGGTTTTATAAAGAAAAACGGATGTGTTAATGGGACCTTGTTTGAGACCTCACCCTCCCTTTCTAAGGGATATCTTTTCATTAGAAGTTAAAAAGGGACTCGGTGTTAGAAGGTCATCCCAATCTATGTAAAAAAAACTCTGAAGCCGAATTGCCTAATTTATAGGTACTGGTGGCAATCACTGGAATCCGACAAAAATAAATTATTCTGAGAGATATTAATATACGGTTGGGTTATGCAAGAACGTTTAGAAACGCCTAATACTATGTTTCTTATCCGTTATAAAACATCTATATAATATGATATATTATGTAGACAATATATTATAGTAATTTCCATCTTTAAATTAGTCAATAGGTACACTATTAAGTCTTATCTGATGTCCATTCGCTGTTTGTCACAAATTTTTGTTCAAAATTGATCTTTCATTGCCGTTTAATTTCACGTTGAACTCTGGTCTAAATCAAAGGGTGCACCTTGAATCATAAATGACTAAAGGAATATTTCTAAGAGAACCCTTGTCATATTGATGGCTTTACAAGTTCTTGTTTCCTGTTCCGTGGAGGGCAACTACAAAGTAAACAGCCCGACGTTGAGGGTAAGCGGCAAATATTATGAAGCAAGTGTCAAACGCAAGGTACAGCACCACCAAGTTAACTGTCCCACTTAATGTGTCGCTAGTGTCGCTGTAAAATTGGAGTTGAGCGTTTAAATTTTGTAGTTCTATTTTTGCCCACCGGACTATATAAGTTGGGGCAGTAACGTCAGTTTACAAGCCATTATGGAACGGTCATATTTTATAATGGTGAATAAATAGAGGAGACTTATTTGTTTCTGAGAAAGGAGCATTTTCAAAAGACTGTAAGACAGAAGTTAAGGTGAAATTGTTGTTTCAGAAATAGATAATTGTAAACAGATTACAGGGACATGACTATTGAATCTACGTGTGAACGTTGGACATCTACATCTAATAATAATTGCTTTACATCTAGTTGGCTAATCGCTTTGCTTAGATCATCTAGATGATCATAATATTGAAACCTGAAACAATCAAGACCATATCTCTTCGTGAAGAATACTAAGAACACCCTCTATTCCCCTCAGGGTACACTAAACCTAACCTTTCTCATACATTAAATATTTTACCATATCCTCTAATACACTGATAGTTCGCGGAAATGTATTATGCCAAACTGCGCTATCTCCATAGTACAGACAAGTCCCCGAGGCGATGGTGCTCGTAAATCCAGGATCGAATGCTTGTTTATGCATACTACCATCCACTGGGGTCGGACGAACGGGTAATAAGCCAAAACAAATAAACCCATGCTGTAGAATTTTCAGTCTTGAACCACTTTTATGACGTGGTAGAATCCTTTCTTTACTGTTATTGAGTTGTGAGAAGGGTTATCACTTGAAGAGAAATCGTAGTTTTATGATGCTTAACTCTGGACATGACAAGTGGTATACGAAGAGCTTTTAGTTTTGTTTCATTTATTTGCCCATCTTCTGTTATATTATCGAATCTGAGCCTATATTTAATTGCATTAGAATGTTAATGATCCTAATGCTGCTGCAATAAAACAATCATTTAAGTTCTCTGAATATCCTCCAGGAGACTCTAAGGCGCTCTGCAGAGGAATCAAATATTGCACTAACTATGGCAACTTTCTAGGAACAGCTGGTTTATAAAACTATATCCATATATTTTGACCGCTGCCGAACTTTAATTGATTTAACTTGCTCATTTGAACCCTGTTGGATGAAGCTATAGCATTAAGATTATATATTTGAAACAGCTAGTTTCCAATGCTATTTACGCCAATAGTTGCCCTGTGCAATGCGCATAAAAGTTCATAATACTCATGTGTCTGAACCATATTTTTCATATATACGAGTCTTTGGAAAAATAGTGGGTAGTTACAAAAATATGTTGTGGGCTTCACCCACGTCACACACATTATATATGTATGTTTATACTGTGTATATATTATGTTCTTCCCATATTATTTATAATATTTATTGTAAGTAGTTTACAAACATACATACAAACATACATGCACACATACATTTACACACATACACACTTATTCACACACAAGCTACATTATAATACTTAACAACATACACACGCTTTGTTTACAATAATGTAGTGTAGTGGACACGCGCCGGCGCAGGGCACGCAGCGAGCGCGTGACGTGCGAAACAGCGCTGTGACCTTGAGCCGCCCGCCGGGCGACTCGAGCAGTGTGATTTGACTCACGGCCCGTCCGCACGTCACTCGCACTACCACCGCTCGCTCTTGCCTACTTACGCGCCTCGCTTATTCATTGTTATTTGTATCTCCGCGTTCATATTATACTTCTTCCGTCTACCTATAACTCTTTGTGTATGTGCCGAAACTCTTATCTTCCTGTGCTGTGCTAATAAACTGTTGCTTCTGTATATCTGTGCCTCCTTCAT
Source organism: Hemithea aestivaria (assembly GCA_947507615.1). Classification (NCBI taxonomy): domain Eukaryota; kingdom Metazoa; phylum Arthropoda; class Insecta; order Lepidoptera; family Geometridae; genus Hemithea; species Hemithea aestivaria. The sequence goes on along the minus strand of OX382327.1, from coordinate 5,047,236 downwards.
TTATTTAGTGGAGCTTCCCCATAATTCACTCCATACTGGTGACCCCGACGTGATGCTGTGTACCGAGATTGTTCTTTGGCGGTGTTCACTGAATAACCACTGTACTCACTGCTGCTGGTCATAGTGTCCAAATGCGGGGCAAACACAGGCGCACAACCGCTTACCACCCGGCGTGCAACGGCATGGTGGAACGGTTCCACCGCCAGCTCAAGGCCGCCATCACCTGCCACGCTGACGCGAACTGGTCGGAGATATTACCTCTGGTGCTATTAGGCGTTCGGAGCGCCTTCAAGGAGGACTTACAGGCCTCCCCTGCCGAGCTCCTATATGGTGAGCCACTTCGACTTCCCGGCGAATTTTTCGACGCGAACACGCCCTGTACCACTGACTTGTCAGATTTCACTCCATAATGTCATAGGCCGTTGCCAGCTCAATAAATTACTCAAGCTCGTAAATCCTAGTATCTGGGCTGTAATAAAAAGCCTGGTGCGTGCATATTCGCAGCCGGCGCGATAAACAGCGCTGTATCCGGAGCAATCGACCGGTAAGTTATTGCAACATAGATCGACACTTCTCTACCTATAGCATAGTAATGTCAAAACGAAGTACATATTTGGTAAATATACCAACCGGACGAAGCGATTTGCTTCGTCTTTCATTATCATAACGGCGAAGCTATGGAACTCGCTACCACCCTCAGTGTTTCCCGAATGCTATAACGAGGGTTTGTTCAAATCAAGAGTGAATAGGTTCTTACTGAACAAGCGTGCTACAACTTCGAATGCATCGTCACTTACCAACAGGTGAGATTGCGGTCAAACGCTTGTTTAGCTTGCTATAAAAATAAAAAAAGTACATGAACAAAATGTTCGTGTTGTGTTTTTGTGAGAAATGTTTCAATTTTTATTACATTTTATTAGACTATTCTATATTGACCAACACGTAAAAATATTCAAGATTAAATGCATTAATTTTATTTGTTGTTTCCCGCAGTTGCAAATTTAAAAACTACTTTAATAGATTTTTAATTATAGATTTTATTGTACTAGTAAAAACGTATGCTTTACAATGAATGTATGAAAATCAGTAGTCAGGTTAGCCCCAGTTAGGTAACCTGACGAAACGCTGAGCCTGCTCCCATTGGCGAGTGTTGAACTTTGTTTCGCTATACATCATGAAAACATAGGCATAGAGAGAAAGAGCCAATAAATTATTTTCATTTCTCGATACAAATTGTGACCTACAGGTACCCTGCACGTGGTCAAAATGATTGTTAATATGTCGTCAATCTCTTTCGCATATGATTAGAATTTTCAAAGATTTTTGACATTCAAAAATTCCTTACACCACTGCTTCATATGAATACGTCGTAAACAAAACGTCCATATTTCACATGTAGAAAGCAAACTAAGGTTATACGAATAACATATTCAAGAGTCCTCGATGCCATCGCCCTCTTGATCTCTTCTAGTCATGAATAAGTAAACGTAGACAAATTTCCAAACTTCTCGACAAAAACCCAATACTCCGCTGATCCAGCATTATTTTGCTGACAGGACGACCGTGGAGCGGCGAAAAATCGAATGTCAAAACATGATTGATGCCTTTCCCGACGCTTGCCAAATTCATCCGAACCACCCAACGCTGTGACAGGCAAAAACAAAAACGACCCTGATTTTTACTTCTCAATTCTCTTGTGACTTGCAGAAAATGCGAAAGAAAATAGGTAACAAGAATGTTGAAAGATAAATGAGAAGTAACTGCTACAGTGCTAATAGACTAGAATAAAATAGAAATACTCTTTATTGCAAGTTACAAAAAAAATTATGAGTGAAAAACTTGAAGTAAATATATAATCGGCGGTATTATAACATAAAGCCGTATTTTACCGGCGACCAAAATATAACGTAGTTGAATATTCTCTTTGAGTGCTAATTGAACTCGTAATACCAACGTATAAAATGTCTAGTTCATATTTGACGAGCGTTTTGGAAACGTAATGCTAGCATTTTTACTATGTACTCACCCTAATAATAGCACTTTAAATGTTACCTAGGCTTTGCTCGTTCCAAAACAGAATTACTACGTTGGTTTCATAAGATTAACAAAGTACCTAATTAACGCTATAATGCAATTATCACCACATATTTTTAATAAGATTTCCATAATTCTCTCATATTTAAATCAATTTCATCGGCAAAATGACAATAACAAACATAATCGCGTTAATGGCTGATCCCCTCTCAAAGTCAAACACTTTCTTGCAAAGCGATTAGAAATTCCCCGGAATAAAGAGACCGCTACAAAATTGATTGGCATTTCCCAAGTGTCGATCAAATCAATACGAGTACGCCCTATAAGCACAAAGCTTACAAAATGAGAGGTGTCAAGCGAAAACCTCTTTTTATAGAGCTACTTGAACAATATTTGTGTCAAAACATGTGATTATGTAAACCCTGCGGTAGGCAGGTGGTAGCAAATATCGCTCAGGTCACAGGCACACACGAATATTAATAGGCCTTAAAGCTTTCACTTACGTGAGCAAAATGTACTTTAACACTACAGTTTTAACAAGAAAGTGCATAATTAATAATTATATCCGTTCATTTATGGCGCCTCTAGATTAATTTGACTAAGATTTTTAAACTCTAATGTCCTAAGAATTTGTATCCCAAACTCGCTGCAATCCATGCTCGTAGAATCCAAAACTATGGGACTGCTCACTGTAATACACTATTATTAATTGCATAGATAGTAAATGTGATTACTGGTCAAGCAAAAATCGGCTAATTTTCAGTTGGAATCGTTTGGGCCCATAATGTCAAAAATTCAAAATGACAGATTCCCAAATCGTCAGTATTAAAAAATGCCAGATTTTCAAAATGCCAGGCGTCTCAAAATGCCAGCTGATGTATCGTTTGCTTTTTTACTTGAATTTGATTTTTAGTACTAGACAGCTCCCTTTTTAAGTCCCGATTGGGGACTATAAAGAGATATAGTCAACCAATAGAAGTGTTCAATTGAAAGCTCAGCGCTCCGGCGCGTGTCCTCATCTCTTTGTGTTAGCTCCCTTTGATCTACACTATATTCCAAGTGTCTATTCCAAATTCTTTTCACCTTTGACCAATCTTTGTGAAGCACCAACTTTTATTTTTGATGCGAGAAAATTTAATGGACTACGTGGAAAATAAATATTATTTGTTATATATTAAATTGTGAACAACTTTCATTTTGCTGCGGCTTTCCTAACTTAATTATAATATTATGTGTGTACATATTCTTTTTCCACTCCCTGTTCATTTTTTTTCTCAAGGTATACTTATGTGGTGATAATACATATATATAGCTTTCTATTGGTGATTATTATTTAAATAGGATTAGTAGTTACGGAGATTACACCTACTATTATTACATACATAACAAACATTACCCACATCTCACATCAACATACCAGTATTATTAGATGAACTGTATAAATAGAAAGGATTTTTTAAAATTAAATTTAGTCGCCCACGACGCGTTCAAATTAAATCCCTTTTGTTTGAATAATTTTGTTGACCTTTTCCCGATTATGATTTTCCTTTTGACAAACGAATTTGTTATCTATTTATTTTTTGCTAAAAGCCATAGTTATTTTTTTCTTTAATGGCTGTTGACGTTCATGACTAATTTTCCTCTGATCCAAGTCAATGACCCATTCTTTGATCAGGACTGAGTATATGAGAACATTTCCATTTAGCTGGAATTGCACTAATACTAATTGAGCATTTCAATTATTTATAAAGCCTCAGAGGTAATTAACAATACCACATTCCGCCAGTATATCCAACAAGATAAATGGCACCTACGAATGCAGCTGCTTCTTCGCTACGTCAGCCGTCCAATGCGGTCTCGCTCCGCACTCCTTTCTACTAATTGAAGTGAGAGAAAACTGTTTTCAAAATCCATTGCTGGTTTATTGCCAATTCAATTCTTAATTCAAATACAAATAAAGCAATGGCTTCTAAAGTAGTAGTTTCCACACGCCTCGTTGCAAGTCTGAGATGCGAAAACATCGCAAGGGGCTTGCGGCTGTTCGGTTGAACTGACACTTTGATACCAATAGTGTTTAGACCTCTGGGAAGCAGTAGCTAGACTTTGTTTCAAGAGAAATGTAACAGTCACAATTCCAAGATCTACCTCTAGAGTTCAAAAGCCGACGTTCCTTGAATACTGAACTATTTATTGTTTTTGTTCAATAAAAGTGTCATAAGAAAATACTGAACTGAAACTTGTTCTGCGAAGTTTTGGTTTTTTTTTTTTTTTTTTTATACTAAATAGGCCTACGTTTGACCACATCCCACCTGATGGAAAGTGGAAATGCGGTCGACGATGGATCACGTATGACGCCTAGAAAGGTACCTATTCACTCGTGCCTTGAAGATACCCAAGTTGTTCCTCTCGGGAAACACAGATGACGGCAAAGTGTTCCAAATGCGACCAGTTCTCATTAGAAACGACGAAGCAAAACGCTTGGTGCGGGCTGTTGGTAGCGCCACTAAGTAGGGATGCCGCATTGCCGTCTGCCGTGACGTCCGTCGATAGAATGGGCATGGAGAAATTAGTTCATGTAATTCCTGCGCACACTCTCCAAAATGAATCCTGTAGAAGACCGATAGCGAAGCGACCATTCTACGATGTTCAAGGCTCAGCAGCCGAGATTCTGTAAGCTTTATCTTTGCTGTTGTTATACTTTTTTGACCTCTCCAACTAAAATTGCACTGTAGATTTGCAAAACTATGAGTCGGTATTGCGGTCACGTCCTACGAGTGCTCGAGACTTAGTGAGTCTCTCGGCTCTCGACAAATATCCATTTTACTCGCTACTGCCTTTATTCCCCGAAGTTCTTGCCGGTTATCCAGAGTGCGAGACAGTGATAAAGTTCCTGGCAAACTATCACTCACTTAGCTCGCGGTTCATTAGGGAAGTAGGGCGGTTTTTAGCCACCGACGAAGATTGAAGGTTTTTTTACTATGGTTTTTTTATTGATTTGTAACACTGATTTCCGCATAAAGAAATTCATTACCATATAAGATTTTGGAGGAAACTTTACTAAGTCTGAATATCTGAGAGAATTGAACATAATATGTTTAAGGAATTAAGTAGAACTAAAACGAAAATAAAAAAAAAACTTAGCTTTTCATACGAGTATTTTTAAAGGTATATTAATACGAACTTTCAGTCCCAGCTTACGTACTATTTACCCGAGTGATGTGGCCTAATGGACGCTGTTGCAAAATACCAACTACAGTAACAAACTAAAGTTTTTTAGCACTACCCTCACAACTCGCAGTTTATGACCACAGCCAGTTTAGTCCGCTTTTATACACTGTCCTGGATTACATGCAGTGTTTTTATTATTTAGAGGCTGTTTAAAAAGAAAAAGAGCATAGAAATAGCGCTAGTGTATTATAAAGAAGAACAATAGGTATAGAAACATCAGAAGTTCAATAACATGGGATTTTTCAAAGTGAAAGTGAATAGTATCTTGAAAGGTCGGCAACTAGTAATGTCTTTGGCATTGCACTTTATAATAAGCAACGGTAAATGGTTAATCCCTATGAGTTTCTTGCTCGTTCTTCTCATAGAGGTGCCTTGCGAACGAGCGGTAGAGTATTAAAATAGAAAAAATGTAAAATTGACTTGCAAAAGTCCTCCATTGTAGCCTATTTGAAATAAACGAAGTTGGAGTTTGAGTTAATATTATGATTACCATCGTGAATATTTTCTCCATGTTACCACAATACGAGGCCTGCTCGGTTGCCATTTGTGACATTAAAAAACTGAACACCACATTATTGAAAACAATATTCCCTAACAAAATATAGATAAATATAGTCCCAAAATGATACGATGCTTCTCTTTTTACACAGGCCGTTTTTGACTTTAATATACATTCCTACCTATGGGTCGAGTCGTACAATGACAAACATATCGTGTTGAGGGAGCATTGGACCGAATAATATGTTGTGACGTAGGGATCGTGTCCTAAGTCCGTTTGGGATTCTCCAACTTTGTGTAAAGGTTAAACTAGCTGATTTGACAAAAGAAAACAAAACTAGAGCTACCCACGTTATAGTTATCTAGGGTGATAAAAATAACTAATTACAGTAATATTAAGAGTGATAGATAATGTTAGGAATACCTAATGTCATTATAAAATACAGAATCGTTTGTATTGAAGATAAATAGTAGCTGTGTGTGTATATGTATAAATAGAGGAAATATGTAATACAATTAAATGTTGCTAGACTTTTGTCTAGCAACATTTAATTGTACCTGTACGTTTGTGTTACAACTCCTACGCTACTCTTTTAGTTAAAATATCGTCCGATACAGAAATCATGAATGTGTATTCCGAACGCAAATAGCTCTGTTATGAATATTGAAACCGCAACAGCAAATCGTCTAAATAAAACAATGCGGTATGGTCGGTGAATAATAAAGCAGAAACCCTCGACCCGGCCCAGAACAATACGTGGCCGCCGAATTTATGAAAAAAACCTTGTAAAAATATCAAAATTTTAATCATCAAAAGGGTCGGCGTTGTGTTGCTTAATGAAAGTCTTTTGTGAAGAGCTGAAAGCGTCTAACGTTGCGTAAAACGCAAATAATGGACAGGCTAACAGTAATGCTGAAATAACTTTGTTTTGGCTTTCCTGTATGTGTATTTTTGGCAAGGTACGGACTAATTACAAATAAACGCGGTGAAAACGTTTCCCACGCTGCAGCATCAGTTACTCCATTGTGGAGTGGAGCGGAACCTTTGAAAATTTGCTTTAAAAGTGAAGTGTTGTTCTGTTGCAATATGAAACGAAATGGAAGGGAGACGCAGCATGACTCGGATGGAAATTGCAATATCCGAGTGAGCCGAATTAGACACGAAGATAACAACCACTAGATATTCTCTGTAGGCTGAAGTGAGCTCGCTATTTGAGTAAAGCTCCAGCTTAAGCCTCGACCATGATAAGGAGGAAAATTTTGAGACTGGATATGTATGAAAAGGCTTCCTTTTTTCTCAGAAAAGATACCGTGTTTGTTCCAAGCTGTTTTGCCGATCACGATACAAAGCTTTATAGGATTAGGTACTTATGTAAATCCGTATTTTCCGTAAAGTAAAGGCTTATTTGAACCAATATACTATTGTTTACCTAATCTCACAAAGACATGGGTAAATGCTTGTTAGGAAGTTACACGCTAGATAATACCGTGATTCTGTTCCTTGTGCTTTTAATGAATCCTTTTATATCTTCTATTTCTTGTCATCTAGCCACCATTACAAATTACAGCAACATAGTTGCTTATCTTGAGGACTTGGAGCTGGCGGTGCTCTGTGAAATTATGTCCTAAAATATATTTTTTTATTTTATTTATTCTAATTTTGAATAACTGTCGCATCCAGTACGCCGTCTACATGGATCCAGGATTAGGCCGAATGTGAGATTGGATCGCACGGGGAGGCCTAACTAAACTTCATTAGTCAAGTTTGGATAACAGCGACTGCGAGGATTATATCGTTAGCTTCACGTAAATTGTCACATGGATTTTTAGGCTCGAATTTAGTTATTAGGGTTCGCTTTTTGAAATTTCACATTATATTTTTTCCATATTTTTATTTATATTATATTATTATTAAAAAGATGGCTAAATTTAACTATCAAACTGAGCAACTAGGAACGTACTTCGTAGAAAAAAATGAACTTTTAATTAAACTTTCCTACATCAAAAAATATATTATAAATACCAGTTATGCGTTTGATTCATGTGAGATGAAGAATAGATTTTCGGGCGCCTTGAAATTTGTTTTATACAATTACCACTAAGGTTAAAACTGAACTTGAACTGCACCCCTACTAATCTACCCAGAACCACAATCAGGATTTACCTAAACGTTGTCTATTAAGTTTATTTAAGTGAAGTAGGACCTATGTGTGTGATTCCGATAAGAACGAAACGGTCCCACATATTATTTTTGAGTGCCCACAGTTTGACCGACAGCGATTTCAAATAGAACAGGCCCTGGAAGTTAAAATTTGCAAAGAACAGACCTACAGTATTATGGAGAATAGTAAAGTAAAAAATAAATATATGTGGAATACTGTACAAAAATTGTAAAAACTGTAACTAAGCGAAACAAAACTAACTAGGTTAAGAAAAGATGATAAGACTCAATATTATACATATTGAGAAGCTATCATCAGAAAACAAAGAATTATTTAAAATGAAACAAAAATAGATAAGATAGAATAATAACAAAAAATGTAATAAAAATTAATATGGTACTTAGAATAGACCTTGAAACTTTCAGAGGTTAGACAGAAATAAACAAAAAAAAATTTAACCTATTGTGAGAAATGTACAGATTATAATCCATTCTATATTCTATCTGTATATTAAGAGTATAATAAAATTATACTTGCAACTCTGCTCCTAATTTGTTCATCCTATTCATACGCGTCAAACATGTCAACAGCCAGTGTGACAGAGGACACCCTGCAGCAAACCTGGTCTCTGCCATTCCGAAGACAGTCTCCCTTAATATCAGGCATGATCTTGCTCCATTCGCAGGCTATACTCGCTACGCAGATGCCTGGCCCTCCAGCTGAGCATTGCATCATCAACGGTTCTGAAATAAATAAAATAAGCAATTATAATATGGTAGGTCAGAAAAAAAGTTTGAAACCCCTTAATTTTTAGTCGTGTCCCATAGAAAATCGTGTCCTTACCCTTGAAGTCGAAAAAATAAGCTTCTGCTCGGCCAATTCTTGAATTTAGAATACGCTTTCTTCAAAAATAAAATGTGTTAAGACTTAAAAATAGAGCGACTAATTTTCCGCAGAATGTGCTTATTATTCGTAATTTCTTTGCAGTTATTGGGCCCGTATACCGACCACAGGCAATAAAGGTCTCTTTTACATCGAGAATTTAATTGTGCCCAACATTTTGTACATAAACGAGATAAACCTATTAGTAAAGAAAATTACAACCTATTCACTGATTGAGCGATGATTTACAGTTGCATGATTGTCACAGCAATATCCATTACACAAAGTTTCATTAATAAACCTACCAATTTTCCACGATTATTGGCATGTTTTAATTTATCAGTTAATTGAAAAGTACGATAAGGCAAATTAATTTTAACGCCGTGCTAATTTACTGGCTTTAAACTTTATATGTACTTGATTATGTGAAGGTTGTGAACAAATCTTACAATTTTGGAAAATTTTGAAAAAAATCATTAATAAAACATAGCTATAGATACACACATAGGTATTAGATTTTAATTATATATTATAAAACACACACTTTTTTTTGTCATCATCATCATCATCTCAGCCGTAAGACGTCCACTGCTGAACATAGGCCTCCCCTTTGGACTTCCATATGTACCGGTTGGAAGCGACCTGCATCCAGCGTCTTCCGGCGACCTTTATAAGGTCGTCTGTCCACCTTGTGGGTGGACGTCCTACGCTGCGTTTGCTATTCCGTGGTCTCCACTCGAGCACTCTTCGACCCCATCGGCCATCCGCTCTCCGCGCTATGTGGCCTGCCCATTGCCACTTCAGCTTGCTAATCCGCTGGGCTATGTCGGTGACTTTAGTTCGCCTACGGATCTCTTCATTCCTGATTCTTTTTTTTGAGTGTTGAGATAATCTCACCAAAAATTAGTACGTGAATAGGTACGGTATTAAAACTTACTTATTCTACTTTTTCTTGAGTGATCAGGTTTTTCCTTTATCTTCGATAATTTCGTCATACTGTCTGTGTGTAAGTTCCAGTTCCAATCGTAATAATCTTTACCAAACGGGTCTGTCTTCGTCCCGGATATATCATAAAATATGAAAAATAGAAGACAAAACTTCAATAACTCAATCATGTTGCAAAACTAAATGCGTCAAATAGTTACTTTTGCAGATAATAGAAACAAAAAACAAATTATACGATTCTGAAAACTGCCTTGAGTTTAGTCGGTATTTTCCATTATTAATATTATTTTAAAACAAATTGGCTTTCAGCACTCATGCATTTCATCGATAAAAACACGTGTCGTCTAAATAAGCAATTCAAAATAATATTTAAGTTACGATCAATTTCTTTACAACTAGAGATGCCTAGCGACTTAATCTAGTGAGAAAACTATACGTATTCATCATCATCATCATCGACAGCCCTCTACGCAGTGTCGGTCGTCCAGCAGATGATCTACGAAGAGCAGAGATAGATGGACGGTTTGATAAAAATGGCGGGTCGCACATGGACCAGATTGGCACAGGACAGGGTCGAGTGGCACAACATGAAGGAGGCCTATGCCCAGCAGTGGGCGTATTATAAATCTAAATTTGGTGTGAACCTTGCTTAGAATAAAATATAAAACTCTATATGCACACCAGATTCTAAGCAAAGTACAACATCACATTGCAGATCAATCGGTTCAGCTATTCAGGCGTGAAGAACTAACAAACACACGAAGAAACACAAAAACTTCGTGTAAATATCTTTTTTTATATAGCAGACTAAACAAGCGTTTGACCGCAATCTCACCTGTTGGTAAGTGACGATGCAGTCGAAGTTGTAGCACGCTTGTTCAGTAAGAACCTATTCACTCTTGATTTGAACAAACCCACGTTATAGCATTCGGGAAACACTGACACTCATAAATCGTATTTTAACAACCATGTCGTATAATAGAAATATTTTAATCGCACTAATATTATAAATGCGAAAGTTTGTGAGTATGTGACTGTGTATGTTTGTTACTTCTTAACGCTTCGCGTAGATCAATTGAGCTGAAATTTGGTATAGAAATAGCTTAGGCCCAGGAATAACACATAGGCTACATACATAAACATCGTGTAAAACCGCTGGTCGCAGCTAGTTTGAAATACAGTCTATAGAATCACTTCCGTCCAAGCTGCTTAGATGTTTTAAACCATTATGCATACTACTTGCCCTTTCCCCACGCACCGTCCCTGTAAAGGGTTACCTACGTGAGACCTTTTCTAAACGGCCTGGGCCACGATAGATGACCATCAATATTTTATTAGCAACTACGAACATGTATTTTAAACAAGCTGAAAAATTCTAAGCACGTTGAAAGGAGTACCTAAGTCACATTCATAAAAGTCAGTTGCTCATAAACAGGGTGAATGCAACGAAACGGTCTCCAGGATTTGCAAGTGAACGGGCGAGGACGAAAGCTGGCTGCATTTAAAATGTTATGCCACGTTTGGTCTGAGGACGTAACACGAGCACGCTGATAAAATCAGAATCTGCGTAGCTGGTGTCCTAAAATTAATGAAACATTTGGTAGGAGACGACTTTATCTACTGATCTATTGATATCACTCTAATATTATTAAGACGAAAGTTTGTGAGTGTTTGAGTGTGTATTTTTGTTACTTTTTCATGCCTAAACGGGTGGACCGATTGAGATGAAATTCGGTATATAGAAATAGCTTAGACCCCGGAATAACACATAGGCAGTACAGCGGGTTGCACCGCGCAGCTAGTCCTTAATATTAACCTAATCTTAGTCTACTATACCTAAGTTTAAAATCAAATATTTTAGAGGAAAAATAAATGTCTAAATATAATTTGGTAAAAAACTAGCCAATTTAAGAGCTCTCTCAAGTCCTATTGATATAATTAATCAATTAATTAAGTAATAATACGGTTTTATGAGCCGTTCAAGTCCAGCAGTCCTAGACTAGTTACTTTTAATATAGTACGTAACGTAAACATCTTCATATTCTGAAAATGCTATAGTCGCAAGCCATTGGAAAATGCGTAATATCGTTCTCGTTTTAGACTCGCACCTCTACTATATGAAAGTTTTCGACATGGAGCGAAAAAGTCTCTTTAGACGCTTTAAAGCACATGGTACACACCTTGACGAGAAATTTAATAAATGCAGAAAATTTTGTGCAAGTACATTTGCAGAGTTCTCCCAGCTTAAAATTCACTCTGCAAAACAAAATTTTCCCCTAAGATTTTTGGAGCGACATGCACATAATGTAAATGTACCTACTGTATTTATACGGGTGCCTTGTTCACCTTATGTAAAAACAAATTTCGTATCTCGGTATAGGTCACTCCTCCCAAAATTACTGGACCATTTTCAATGCTTTTTAATTTATTGGTAATGCTCACAGCATTGGTCATAAAATATTTTAAAAATAACAACGTCGACGTCGTCATAAGCACTCACTTTAGTATCCAAAATCGTATAAAATATATATGACGCTGACAAAATTGCGCTGGATCAGCCAATAGAATTATAAATATACTCGTACTTATAATAAGTTCATTAATCTTGTTGCGTTTTTATAATATTTACGAAACAAGGTCGACACTCACCTGATGAGAAGCGATAAGTCGACCTACAGTTACTGTTGGTCCCATCGTTATCCTTACCACATAGAAAAACGTGGTTACCTTATTTACTATCAAGATTCAAGAGATACCATATCCAAATCCCATTTGAGTTAACATTCGCGATTCAGATCAGCTATCCGAAACTCAGTGCCTCTATTCTCTATGGACGAAGGGCCAACACGCTTGAAAAATTTACTTCGGTCGAGCAAACCATGTTTTATTTAAGGCCGAGCGCATTGCGGCCCGTTCAAATATTTAGTAAGTACCACTGAGACGGAGTGTTACCTTCCCGACACTGAGGTCGCTATTTGCCACCGTTTTTACCTTCGTGACATGTGAGCACTAATAATATAGACTGTAGAGTGTTATGTTATATGTTGTTCGCTGATATATGTACACTCCAAGGATTTGTCCTTGACTTCTCAATAGATAGATAACGCTCTATTGTACACAAAAGTTATAGAACAAACAATATCTAACATTAAATTAATAAATTTGAAAAAGTGTTACAATTGGCGGTTTTATCGCTAATAGCCATGGGTTCTTATGACTGGCCTGGCCCATAGATAAGTCATTTAGGGTAAATAAGATCCGGCCGAAATTAAAGCCGTTATTCTAAAGCTATAAATGCCATGATTTTCTTTTGTCTTCAGTTTTTCGTCGTTTGGAAAATAAAACTTACTACTCAAGACTATATTATATTTCTTATTCCTTGTGATATTCTTCCATTTCAGCTCCATTCATCTTCAAATGCATTATGTTTCCGGTTAATCCATCATCATAATTACCAAGAGTACTCAGAAACCCTTATCCATCACAAAAGCTACTAAGTTATCAATGATGACTATAGCTTAATAAATAATATGCTTTTTCTAAAAGGTACCATGAAAGCCCACTTATATATTGGTATTTACTTACTTTAAGATATATTTTATTGTTGTTTTTTGGTGCTGTCATAACCATTTTATACACACACCATAAAAGGCAAATCGAAACCGCGGAATACGCCTTTTGCAGCCATTTATTTTATATCCTTTCGTAAAATACTCGTTTTGTATTTTATAATTCACAATTTAGAGATTTATGGTTTTAAATTAAGTTAAATAAGTCAATAACTTCAAAAAAATCAAAAGTCACACATTTATTTTTATTGTATGTACTAATCCAAATAAACATGTAAAAAAAACAACTTTCTAATCCATTTAAGCTACCATTTTGTACGGAAAGGTTTCCTCACGCACGGCACCTATCACTCACAAAAGTGCCTTCATTAACACCTCCATAGGTGTTAGAAGCCAATCCAGAACGAAATCTCTATCTTTGCTAATAAACCGCACTGTAAGACTATAAAATACCGAAATTACGTTTGGGAAGCTCCACAATTTCTCCGGTAAACGTCTTTTCTCAGTTCCAGTCTCGCGAGGTAACCGTAAAGCAACATTTTTATGTACCTTCCCTATTACAAGCGCAAATAGAGTCTGTGTAAAAAGAGAACGGTTGTGGTATTACGGTGAATTCTGAATTAATAGTACAGCAACAAAATATGTGGTTGTCCCACTCATTATGAGTTAAATTCTTGGTCTTGGCTCGAGATATTGCTTTTACGTAAGCGCTGTCGTATTAAGTTCTTAATGTTTGATTCTTAAAAACTTGTGATGTCAATTTTAGCCTACGTTAGTACCTATATATCTAAGCACGATAAGATCCGGCAAAAATCAATCACTAGGGGGTATTCAGGTATATTATATTTTTTACGCAATCCATACAAAAGGACCTACCTAGTAATTTGTGCTAACGAAGGGTTTCTATACTTAGATTATCATCAGGTTTTCTTTTATTAGTACTTAGTGCCTAAATCGATGAATTTTATAAACATAGAGCTACAGAATATCGAAGAAAGCAAAACCTTTATGTAAATGGAAAATTAGCGCGCTCATTTCCTACACTCCATTTTGTACAGATTCTATAGGAAAATTTTGTGAAGCGGGGTTTTAAAGCGAGCGATTTGGAAGCACGGTGTAGCGTCGGTGCCCTCTGAGCCGTGAAGCTGAACCGATCATGCGTGCTATTGGCCACCGACCTGTGTTGAAACTGGAACCAGTAGGGAAAATAGCGCAAATTTCGAATAACATTGCTTACATTTGCATGCATAGGACCTACTCTTTCTACCTCTTTACGTATTGGATTAGGTTATTTAATTGTATTCTTAAAATTAAATGCATGGGTTTAAAATTCTCGCTAAGTTGTAGAAACATATTGTTTCCTAATTCATATACCTAGGAGAATGTAGGAGAAAAATGGAATGCACTTATAGTTTTGAAAAACGTACAAATACTAGCTCAAAAAACTCTGAAAACAATTTTTAATAAATAAATATTTCAGGACATTTCACACAGCACCATCTAACCCCAAGCTAAGCAACTTAATGCATTACACATATATGTGTAATATGCATAGATACTAACTACATAATAAAATTATACTTAAGAACTACCTTCAACTGACTAGAATGCATCTAGGTCTCTAGGTCTCACTTGTGCACTATCGTTCCATATAGGTATTCTAAAACTATCACAGCCGAAATTGCTTTCATCACCGTTCCAACGTCTACCGTATATACTCATAGACTACTATTGAAGTGGATCTGGTCAAATGAGGAACTAAAATTCTGCCATACTAAATTGCAGTCAAAACAGCGAAGTACATGGACGCTAGCTCCTTCGCATATCTATTTGGGCAGTAGATAGAGTGCAACACAGAGTTATATCAAGATTGAAGCCGTAAGTTTGCAGACAGCGTATCTGAAGTTAATAGAAATACTTTACTTAGCACTTTCTATTTTGGCCGTCTTCGCAATAGCACCAACGTAATAACAATAAAATAAAAATATATAATAACTTTTTACTTCATAGTAGAGAAAACGTGTGA
The DNA here is from genome assembly GCA_947507615.1 of Hemithea aestivaria. NCBI lineage: Eukaryota > Metazoa > Arthropoda > Insecta > Lepidoptera > Geometridae > Hemithea > Hemithea aestivaria. Next base: position 5,031,892 of record OX382327.1, on the reverse strand, counting down.
TATTTCCACAAGCTTTGCCGCCGGAACACAATAATTCTACGTTTTTTATGATTGACCTTCTACGTCGCTTCCGAACGAGCCTTGGACGATGTCATCTAAAAATATCGAATTAATTAAAAATGGACGCTGTTTATATATTTATATACTAACGGCCCGTCCGAGTTTTGTAAGGGCGAACATTCATTAAAAAAATATAGTTATTTTAGGTTTTAGCACGATTGGGTCGAGCCGCGCTCAGCACACATCCGATAGACCAGTAGAGGTCTCAATCGGAGACCAACAGAACAGCGTAGGTAATTAAAAAAAATATAGCATAAACCATTATTACAAAAATCCGCAATTTCATTTTTAGGGTTCCGTACCTCAAAAGGAACAAGTGAAATTTTAAAAATACTTTTTAAAAACAAGCTTTAATTATCATAACCATCTTGCATCATATAGTACTCGTCAAGACGAATCAAATGAGCCCAAACTCGATGGGGTTGCGTTGTTTAATGACAGAGTTCCTATAGCCACCTTCCAGCTCCATCATCAGATCAGCTCCATGTCATAATAATATTGCATTGTCATCCGATTTACACACGCATGCAAATTTTCAGCTCAATTGGAAACCGGGAAGTGGGTCAAATCAAACTTGCAAGATTTGATTACAGACAGACAGACAGACAACAGACAGGTGAAAGTAATATAAAGCTTGTAAAAAACGGAACCCTTATAGGATCACTTTGTTGTCCGTCCGTCCGTCTGTCTGTCTGTCAAGACCCTTTTTACAAGCTTTTATTTACTTTCACTTGTCTGTTGTCTGTCTGTAATCAAATCTTGCAAGTTAAATTTGACCCACTTGCCGGTGTCCGATTGAGCTGAAATTTTGCATGCATGCATAAATCGGATGACAATGCAATATTATTATGACAAGGAGCTGATCTGATGATGGAGCGGGAAGGTGGCTATAGGAACTCCGTAATAAAACGACGTAACCCCATCGAGTTTGGGCTCATTTGATTCGTCTTGACGAGTACTTTATGGTAATAATAATAAAAGCTTGTTTTTAAAAAGTTTTTTTTTTAAATTTCACTTGTTTAAAATAAAGTAAAAGCGCTAAGACCGCCAATTGTTACACATAGATTGTGTTTTTATTTTAAGTTTATTTTTAGTGTTTCAATAAAGTGCTATCTCTATCTATCTAAAAGGCCAGTGATGATAATGAAGAATAGTATAAATAATAATGAAGAATAGTAGAAAACATTTCAAAACCCCATGCTTGGTCTTTTATAAGTTGTATTCACGGCTTCCACTTGACTCCAGTTCTGTGTATGCAGGTCCGTTGATTAAATAACCAGTGCACGGCTGACGACGCGGTAGCCGTATATTGCATTTTGCCGTCGGGAAGCCTCGCGTTACGGTCACTTGCCACGCTAATTGTGTAACTGAATATTGCTTCTGGCCACATGTATTGGATTTTCGAATAATTTTCTAGCTGTGATAAAACTATGCTGTACATGTAAGCTGTGATAGATGTGTAGATATCTATAACCCGAGAGCCTTTTGAGAGCGACGACCTCTGTGGCGCGGTGGGATTATAAATTATAACCGCTTGCAACGCTGAAGGTTGCGGGTTCGATTCCCGCATGGGACAAATGTTCCACACGTATTTGTTTCTGGTCTGGGTGGTTTTCAATATCTATTATAAGTATGTATTTACAAAAGAAAAGTATATAAGTATTATATCCGTTATCCTAACCAACATAACACAAGCATTAAGTTGCTTCGCTTGGGGTTAGGTAGCGCTATGAGAAATGTCCTAAAATATTTAGATAGATAGTTAACACTTTATTGCACACAAAAAAAATACAAAACAATATACAACATGAAATACATTTGAAAATGAACCGTGTTACAAGTTTTATTTATTTATTGGCTATCGCGAACTGGCGACAATCAGTACTATCCGACATAGAAACGGTAAAGCTATAAATATAAATTTTTCATTTTGTTACGTAATCCACAGGCACGATACAAATTCAAAAAACGTCTTATAACCAACGAATTAGGGAAATAACTTATAACTCTGTCGCGCTATGACTCTTAGAAAATTGTATTTTTGTCGTATAATAGTGATCCAGTATTATAGTGACCAGTGAGATAAATATGTAGCCTAAGTGTTCTTCCAGGCTTCCTACTACATTCTTGTCGTTCAGTTTTAACGCAATCTGTTCAGTACCTAGTTTTTACGTGAAATAGCAACAAACATACCCAGTCACATAATAAAAACTTTCACTTAATATTAGTAGCATTGTAAACGAATAAACTTGACAAGCCTTTGTGCCTCTACGAGTCGTAGTGGTCATCGTAGACCCGCTACGAAATACCGCTACATAGGGCTTGTTCACGTTGTACGCGCGGGCGCGGGCGCGAAATATCAAACATACGACGTGCTATGAAAGTGTTCTCGTACAAACGCACGTGCGGTGCAAGCAAAGTCTGTCGCGCCCGCGCCCGCGCGTTCCAACGTGAACAAGCCCATAGAGTAGAATAGAATAGAATGATACTTTATTGCATACCAAAATACAAGAAATAGTTGTGAACATAATATGACTAACATAAAACTAGAGGTAAACAATTGGCGGTCTTATCGCATAAAGCAATCTCTTACAGACAACCTGGCTGGAAGGGAATTTAAGGTAAAATATAGCGGCGGTGTGCAACAATGACTTCGGATACCTAATACCTATTACTTAAATTTTAACGTTGTGTATACCTTAATAAGTTTCTAATTATTATTAGATATAAGTATATCGTATTAAAATATCGAAAGAAAGAAGTAATACAAAAATGCATTGTAGTTTATTTGTTCAAGCGATATCTTGCTTCGGTCCGTAACAAAATCCATTTAATACCAATACTATAATAGTAATAGGGTTTAAAGGTGGACGCACATCTATCCGCATAAAACGCGCAAAAATAATTTTTGTATAGGAAATCTTCTTCCGAATCGGATGATTCGACTCCAGCAAGTGTGCGAGGTTTAATGGGATTTCATATAAAACAAGTCAAAATTCGATTCGTTCGGCGCGGTCGATGCGGATAGATGCACGTTCACTTTAAACAGTAAAAGCTAGAACGGTGAACATTATTGGCTTTGATACGACAAAGTATCGCAAAGCGGCTTACGAGGTCGCGAGCCGGACAACGCTATCGTATGTTTGAAAAACAAAAACAAAGTTTAAAACCGTTGGGAGCGTAGCTGCAGGAATTAGCGCGTTTTCACATTTACAGCGAAACACCGATAACAGTGGTTTATGTTATTTCAACTAATGTCCGATTTGCCCCAGTAATAGATAATGATTCTAGAAAGAAATAAATACATTTATTTGCACACAAGACATATCTACAAACAAAAGATAGTGCCAGTTATTCTACCGCCCCTGTATTCTACGGCAATGCATTTTTTTGCTTCGGTAGGGTTCTGTAGCTAGTGATATTACTGCGCTGAAAAGTCTTAACATTTTACGACTCTTGAGTATGAAACGTTGGTGTTGATGCAGTGCACCTTGAATTTTACATGATTGTAATATCTTATGCAAAAAATTAAAATAGGTAGATCCTGTCGCAAAGGTACCAGTTAAACATGTGTAGATCTGATTATACGCGCTGGTCTTCTGCTGGTATACTATCTAGTATACGATTTGTAAAATACTTATATAAATAAATACTTACTATATTATACGTAGTATAATATAAAAACAGGTAAAAACATAATGTAAGTACTTAGTACCTACTAACAACATAGCACACACCGCAGTGAAAAGAAAATCGGAGCTGTCCATTACAGCAGGTGTGAAAATGCTTAAGTTATGAACTGCTATCTTCTTTTTAGTTGAAAAAGTAATTTTAAACAAATTAAATTAAAACATTATTATTACCAAAGTAATCAAGACGAATCAAACGACCTCAAACTCGATGGGGGTGCGTCGTTTAATTACGGAGTTTCTATGGTCACCTTCCAGATCTATCATCAGATCAGCTCCATGTCATAATAATATTGCATTGTCATGTGATTTATATACCTACTTACATACATGTAATATAAATAAGTATAATTTAAACTGTTATTATAGTACTAAGTATATTAAGATACTTAACTATTTCCATCTAAATACTTTTGTAATAATTTTAAGAACAATTGTAGACTGGAAATAAATAAATTTATTATTATTATTTGTTTGTCAACCTTTAGGTATCTCGGGCCAATAGTGTCCTGGTCCTTTGGTAGGCGTGCGTGGGGCCGAAGCCAACACGTAGAGGCCCCTTTGACAATTTGCTCTAAATTGTAATGTGACAATAGCTGATGATTAACCCCTGTATGCACTATAAAAAAAAAACCCGAGAAGTTATTATTATTATTACATGGATGCAAAATTTCAGCTCAATCAGAAACTGGAAAACCGGAAGTGCATAAAATTTGAATTGCAAGATTTGATTATAGACAAATATACAACGGACAGGTGAAAGTAAAATACAATAGAAGCTTGTAAAATGATAATTATTAAAAAAATTATAACTTCCTACTTAATTTAAATATAATAATTTGTTCTTAGAATAGAAATTCAGCTGTGTTCCTAAAATTTATTCCACAACATTAATAACCTCGTTGTTACTCTGAATAACAACACGAAACAAGCGCCTTGTTATCAAAAATTCGAAATAAACTTGTGAAGAGTATCTGCCGCCAACAAATGCCACAAACAAGCTCAAAGTTTTGAATTTCGAAACTCCGCAGATGCGGATGAGACGTGATTTGATTAATCACTTCCCACTTCCTATTCACGTACCCTACAAAGTAAATAGGTACCTACTTATCGAAGAGAATATAACGCTATTCATGCTTTAAATGTGGTGTTAAAATACACGAAGTTAGAATATTTTCTAGTTGGTAATTGGTAAGTGTAAGGTGTACTTATATGTACCTACATCATTTTAACCTAGGTACCTATTTCGACATTAATAGCGGTAGTATTTTTATATAGGTACATCAAGAGTTTTGAATATGTAGTTTATATATAAGTTATTATCAGAAATTACGTATCAATAGATTATTATAGAAAACTAGCTGCGCCCAGCGGTTTTACCCGCTGTACTGTAGCCTATGTGTTATTCCAGGGTCTAAGCTATCTCTATACCAAATTTCAGTTCAATCGGTCCACCCGTTTAGGCGTGAAAGAGTAACAAACATACATCCAGACATTCTGACATCCTAAATCCTAACATCCATTCTTACAAACATTCACGTTTATAATATTAGTAAGATTAAAAGAAAGTTGGCTAATGTATAAATTCTGTTACTGTATGATAAAAACCTATATCTTGTCATTTTATTAATGTCAATGTTTATTATTATTATTGGAGTTTTGGCGGCAAGCCTTGATCATATCATTAGCTCCACGTCTTTTGCTTAATAATCGTGTAGAATTTGATTGTTTGCGTGTAATAATGGTGGAATATTGCGTGTTAAGTGTTTTTGAATGTGCACAGATGTAGGCAAGTGATATGGTGCTGAAATATGAATTTTGGTGCCCCCTCCAAAACTCCTCCGAACTTTTAGTAAAATTCCACCCATTTTACTGGAAGACTCACGTTACTAGACGAGCTATTAAGCTCACTCTGACTCTGACCTGACTAACTTATTACTTAAAAAATAACATTTAACTTGACACTGGCAAAACACGAAAGTGGAGACCATAATTTAAATATCCCGTGAACATTCACGAATTTTACTCGACACTGGCAAAATGCACATGTTGCCATATTATTAAAAAAAAAAAAAAAAAATGTTTATTATTGTCAATGTCATCGTAATCAGCTGAGCGCTGACGGCTGACACATACGTGACGTAATTTTATTTTGATAAATAACAATTCTGTTTTATTATTTTTTGTATTCTAACTTATTATTTATTCGTAGTTCTAACTTGTTAATATCAGAAACATTGGTGAGAATAGAGGCTCGTATTGATAAATTACATATTTAAGTACTATGGCGTTGTGGACATGGGTAAATGCGCTGTAAAAACCGTGTGCTTTAAGCATTAGCCAGTGTCGCTGTTGAATTTATATACATACCTTCTTTACCTTTCAGGGTGCTAACTCACACGGACAACTGGGATTAAATACAGTTAGCGAGCAAGTAGATAAACCTTCAAAAGTTACGATAGACTTCTATAATTGTGAAGTTAAACAAATTGCTTGTGGCGGCGGTCACACGCTGCTATTAGACGAAGACGGGAGGTTATTCTCTTGCGGATGGAATTCCAAGCTCCAGCTTGCGACAGAAAACGAATCACATATCTTCCAAAGAACATGGCCTCTCAGTGGAATCACATTCACCAATATAGCGTGCGGTTGGGACTTCAGTTGTGGTGTGACAGATGACCATTTCTTATTTGTTTGGGGCTCAAATAGTCACGGCCAACTTGGCCTTCCAAAAGAACACTTTCCAGAATGTGTCAAACCTGTTAGACTAGAAGTAAAAGCAACGTCTGTATCTATGGGTTTAAGACATTCTGCTATTATCAATTCAAAAGGTGAAGTTTGGATCACAGGATGTGGAAAGTATGGCCAACTAGGTTTAGGCAAAGATGTGACATCATTGGACAGATTTACTCAAGTACAAAATATAGGGAAAATGTCACACATTGCTTGTGGACAGAAGCATACTGTTGCTTGGTCAATAGAAGAACATGCCTTATATGTGTGGGGTGACAATAAACACGGCCAACTAGTTCTAAACACAGAAAAGTATAGCAGGATATTTATACCTCAAAAAATTGACATAGATGTAAGGCAAAGGGTAAGAAAGCTGCTGAGTGGCTGGACAAATGTTTTGTTATGGTTAGAAGATGGAACTCTTTATACGTGGGGAAGAAATAACTACGGACAGATTGGGGCCAGTGATTCTGTTGGCCAAAAAACACTTATTAGTTTACCAGGTAGGTTTTAAATGTTATTGCATGTAACATTTATATTTCTGTAAAAGTAATGAAAACCTTTTAGCATTACATTAGCAATATTATATTTGCCTTTATAATCCATACTTCTTCATAGGATTTCATTATGAAGTCCTAAGCAAAAATGGTTAAATTTCTACTGCCTATAAACTGACTGTTTTCCTAAAATAATTATGGTATCTTACATGAAGAATTTCTTAACTCAATAATTTCTCACAACACTAACAACAGTGTCTTATCCTTATTTCAGATGGCAGACAAGTCAAAGATGTAGCATTAGGGTCCGAACACACCATCTGTTTAGCGACAGACAACTCCCTATGGGCATGGGGTTGGAACGAGCACTCCAACACAGGCATTCTGAGCAAGACGGACATATTCCTACCCACATTAGTGCCTGTAGATACAAAGGCTACAACAACTAGGATATATGCAGGCAGTGCGCATAACTTTATAGTTACTGATGATTATGAACCTGCGGATAGTGAATCTAATGATGATTTAGCTGATCCATAGCTGTAGTTTATATTGGAGAGGTATTCTTACTTACGGTTGGCACATAGAAAGAACTTGGTGAGATGCAATACTTAACACATTATAATGTTACCTCTGCTAAAAAAATATCTATTATCATTATTACTTGCATAGCATGACTTGTAAATCATCTGCATATTCCATTTGCAACATCTAATTAGATTTTCAATTTATCTCTCCAAAAATCAGTATCATTTTCCACAGATGTGTATTGAATGGAGTATGAACATTGGACATGGGAAAATACTGTCGCATTATGCCTAGAAATTTGCTAGACTATTTGTGTTCATAATAAATGAAATTTTTACACCCCATTATGATAAGAACTCTGTCATAAAATTGTGCAATATTAAGTACATTTCTTGGTACATTACAAGGTATAATAATGTTAGTGATGTACATAATAATCAAGAGATTTTATGTAGACAATTATGTCTTCGAATAATTATAAATTATTGTGATACTTTAAAAGTATTTGTTGGTTGTTTTTATTAGAAAATAAACTTGGTTTATATAGTTATTGTTTTATTATAGAGACTAGAGACATGTCGTAATCAGTTCGTCAATCACTAAATGTCCTCATGTTCTTTTCTCGGGACTCAAGCTATCTCTGTGCCAGATTTTAGCCAAATAGGGTCAGTGATTATTGATATTGATTACCAACTCAACTTGCTCCCCCTCAGTTTACTCTTTATATAATAGTGTTATAGATGGTAACATTAAAAACAAACAACAACAATAAAACCATAATTTATTGCCTTTGCCAAATGGATGTTAATATTATTCAGCTAATATTACAGCTATCCTTTGAAAACTGTTTTCTACCCAACCATACAAGCTGTAGGTATGTTGTGTATATTCTATCATTCATGCTCATATATTGAGATATCCAAAAAGATATAATATAATACAAAAGCTCTTACACTAACTAAAATGAGGAACACTATAATATAAGGCGCTGGGATAACATAAAATATCATTCAGACCATATTCATACATATATAGGTAAAACAAACATTTTAGGAACTTGTCCAAATCTATGATCTAGAATCCTAAATAGATTATATGATCTATTAGAAGGATCAAGAAATTATTTTGTAGATTTTCTCACTTTTACACAAATTTAAAAGTGAGAAAATCTCTTATTTCTCATAACAAATGAGGGTGAAAATGCAGTCCTCACGTAAATGAGACACTTGATAATAACTGGCTTACTAGATGTTGGACAAGTTCTTAAATTTTATTATTTTATTAACTTCTTTAAAAAATATGCCCTTCTACTGACCATTGTTAGACTACAGAAAACATTTTTAATACTTGTAGAAATAGCAGTCAACTAAATGCAAAATTGTTTCTTGAGCAGAATAACACTACCGCAATACAAAAGTGTCCAATTCTTATACAAACAATATATATTATACAGACTCAATTTATACTCTAACATAATATACAGTACATAGGTACAAAAAGATCATGTCGAAAACTGAAAAGATACATTTCTGCTGTAAGTGTTAATGTTATCTATTGCAATGATCAGTCAGTCAGTGTAGAAGGGCTCTAAGACTATTAAAATATAAATAAATTCTTGTGCCTCAAATTAGTGGAATAATCTAGAAATACGAAATTTTTGGATGCTATGCATTTGTAAAGTAGGATAGCAATCTTTACTTCATTTACAGCCAGTACATAATAGGCGTTTTGAAACACGCTTTGAGAATAATGAGCTCTAAAGGAGTAGACAGATTCTGCACATTTTACGTAAACCCACAGCCGTAAGCCAATCAACTCTCAAAACACGCTTCAAAATATCCAATGTGTACCAGCTTTTACACACTTATTCATGAATTAACTCAAACCATCATTGCAGTAATTGTCTCTTTTTTTAAAATATCATTGCAGAGATTGTCTCTTTTCTTAAAATATAATTGGAGAGATTGTCTCTTTTCTTAAAATATCATTGCAGAGATTGTCTCTTTTTTATTTATAAGATTGGATTACCTTTTTTTGAGTTAAGCCACTATTATAAGAGAGTGTTTATTGCATATTTCCAGACTATTCTCTTACAAAATAGAAAATAATACATTATTTATAAACAAAGCATTAAAATTATAAATTGGCTCTGAGCTTTAGGAGTGCTACCTCTTGCGTTCACCTTTTTGAGTCTTACGCTTTTCTTTTTTTTCCTCTTTTAGTTGCTTTTGTTTCTCCCTGAAAAGATATGTAAAAATTGGTAAGACACAAAGCTTGTTTAAACTGATATAAAAAAAAAAAAGAAATTTATTATATTAGTTTACATGCACAGCTCGCTAGCAAATGTTATATTTTATTATCATCTAGCCCTGTGCCAAAGTTCATTTCAATCCATTCAGTAGTCTGAAATATGCATTGTATTGCTTTCCTTTTATATACATATTTAGATGTTCGCATACTATTCTATGTGGCAGTAAAATATGTACCTAAAATGATTTAATTTATGAGCATAATTCATAATTTAACACCTTTTTAAATGAGGTATCAACTCAAAATATCATATTTACAGAAAGGGCAAAAAGCTGATTCACACATTGCAGAAGTGTGAATGGAAATATGCTTTTATTACCCAGCTAAAACAACTATGGTGTGCATAACTCAAAATAAGTAGATTTTTGAGTTGACTCCCTTTAACTCCCAAGCGTCTCGATTGGGCCGCAACCGTCCCTTTTGAAATGTAAGCCTTAATATAAGGTTACTAGAAGCTAATTCAATCCACCGCCACTTTAAAACAATTGAAGAGCTGGTAGCCTGAGGATTAAGGCCCATACCTCACCGGGACGCCATGGCGACATGGCCAGCGACGTCGCCATGGCGACATGGCCAGCGACGTCGCCATGGATATGTATGGCGTTCCTTGTTGCCGGTCAGACGCCAAGTGAGTTAGCCATTATACATCTCAATAAGAACTAGTTGGCGACGTCGCTGGCCACGTCGCCATGGCGTCCCGGTGAGGTATGGCTCTAAATCTTAATGTGTGATATGGAAAAAAGTGCAATAGGATTGTCAGAGCATTTTCTACACACCTGTCTTCTTTATCCTTTTCTTTCTTTTTCTGTGCATCAAGGCGAGCCTGCTCCCGACGCTCACGGGCAGCTGCGGCTACATCTTGGGCGTTTGTGTTTTTGACCAGATCTGAACTCTCCGCAACCTCCACATGATTATGTTCTTCCTGTAAAAATGGTGCAATATTGCGAAATTTTACCATGAGTCATAAAGGTGGCCAGCTTAAAATTAAGGGTCAACGCTCACTACACCCACCCGGGACCCACTCAGCACCGCCTCGCCGCGCGGCGTCCACGGGTGGTCGCCGCGTTGACGCCGGGTGGACGCCGCGTTATAACCCACGAACGCCGCGCGGTCAACCCGTGAACGCCGCGTGACCAACGAGTGGACGCCACTTAGGGTCAACGCTCACTACACCCACCCGGGACCCACTCAGCACCGCCTCGCCTCGCGCGGTTAGTATTCTTTATATGGATTTGTATGAGCTAACGCTCACTACATCAACTCCGGAACGCCGCCGCATCGCCTCGGCCGCGAGGCGTCCGCGCGCGGACGGCGGGTGGGCCACTCGCGGCTCGCATGCTTGCCTTGCGTCGGTCCCGAGTTGATGAGCAGGGTCGGATTGAGAGCATCACAAAATTATTGTCTTGGAAATGAAAATTATACAATTTTTCCAATATTATACTACGATTTCTTTTTTTTGCATTTTTTAGAATAGAAAAAAATGCGTGGAATATTTCTATGATTTTATTAAATTATACGTACAAAAACAAGCCTACGAAACAAAACACAACAAAATGTTTTTTTTTGCCATGGGAAAAAGCAGGATAAAGGTAAACTAAATTATTAACATTTTTTTTTTTATACGAGATAGGCCTACGTTTGACCATATCCCACCTGATGGAAAGTGAAAATGCGGTCGACGATGGATCACGTAAGATGCATTTACTTCATCTTACTAATATTATAAAAGCGAAGTTTGTGTGTATGTGTGTGTGAGTGTGTGTGTTTGTTACTTTTTCACGCTTAAACGGATGAACCGATTGACTTAAAATTTGGTATGAAGATAGCTGAGACTCTGGAATAACACATAGGCTACTTTTTATCCTGATAAATGAAACAGTTTCTGTAAAAAATCAAATATATATTTAAAAAAATGACAGTTCTGAAATTTGACAATTAATTGTCATTTTGACATTTGCGATTTTCCATTGTTTTTGAAAAAATTGACAATTAATACATAAAATAAGAATAGACATTTAATTGTCATTTTGACGTATTTGTTTCTTTTTTTTTTTTTAGAAATTTGACATATTCGTTTTTCAATATTTTTTTGAGAAATTTGACATTTGAGATTTTTAATTTTTTTTCGCGAAATTTGACATATTCGATTTTCATTTTTTTTTTTGAGAAATTCGACATTAGATTTTTAATTTTTTTTAGAGAAATTTGACATATTCGATTTTTAATTTTAGAAAAATGCTGGCAATTTTAATGATAGTTTATGGTAGATTTTTTTTAATGAGTGCTTCATTTGTAGTTTATCAAATGGGCTTACTATGGGTGCTTCATTTGTGGTTTATCCAATGGGCTTACTATGAGTGCTTCAATTGCGGATTATCAAATGGGCTTACTATGGGTGCTTTATTTGAAAACTAAATGGGCTCACTATGAGTGCTTCATTTGTAGTTTATCAAATGGGCTTACTAAGGGTGTTTCATTTATGGTTTATCAAATGGGCTTACTATGGGTGCTTCATTTGAAAACTAAATGGATTTACTATGAGTGCTTCATTTGTGGTTTATCAAATGGGCTTACTATGGGTGCTTCATTTAAAAACTAAATGGGCTTACTATGAGTGCTTAATTTGTGGTTTATCAAATGGGCTTACTATGGGTGCTTCATTTAAAAACTAAATGGGCTTACTATGAGTGCTTAATTTGTGGTTTATCAAATGGGCTTACTATGGGTCCTTCATTTGAAAACTAAATGGGCTTACTATGAGTGCTTCATTTGTGGTTTCTCGAATGGGCTTACTATGGGTGCTTCATTTGTGGTTTATCAAATGGGCTTACTATGGGTGCTTCATTTGAATACTAAATGGGCTTACTATGAGTGCTTCATTTGTGGTTTATCGAATGGGCTAACTATGGGTGCTTCATTTAAAAAACTAAATGGGCTTACTATGAGTGCTTAATTTGTGGTTTATCAAATGGGCTTACTATGGGTGCTTCATTTAAAAACTAAATGGGCTTACTATGAGTGCTTAATTTGTGGTTTATCAAATGGGCTTACTATGGGTCCTTCATTTGAAAAATAAATGGGCTTACTATGAGTGCTTCATTTGTGGTTTCTCGAATGGGCTTACTATGGGTGCTTCATTTGTGGTTTATCAAATGGGTTTACTATGGGTGCTTCATTTGAATACTAAATGGGCTTACTATGAGTGCTTCATTTGTGGTTTATCGAATGAGCTAACTATGGGTGCTTCATTTAAAAAACTAAATAGGCTTACTATGAGTGCTTCATTTGTGGTTTCTCAAATGGGCTTACTATGAGTGCTTTATTTGTGGTTTATCGAATGGGCTAACTATGGGTGCTTCATTTAAAAAACTAAATGGGCTTACTATAAGTGCTTCATTTGTGGTTTCTCAAATGGGCTTACTATCGGTGCTTCATTTGAATACTAAATGGGCTTACTATGAGTGCTTCATTTGTGGTTTATCAAATGGGCTTACTATGAGTGCTTTATTTGTGATTTATCAAATGGGCTAACTATGGGTGCTTCATTTAAAAAACTAATTGGGCTTACTATGAGTGCTTCATTTGTGGTTTCTCAAATGGGCTATGGGTGCTTCATTTAAAAAACTAAATGGTCTTACTATAAGTGCTTCATTTGTGGTTTCTCAAATAGGCTTACTATGGGTGCTTCATTTGTGGTTTATCAAATGGGCTTACTATGGGTGCTTCTTTTGAAAACTAATTGGGCTTACTATGGGTGCTTCATTTGTAGTTTATCAAATGGGCTTACTATGAGTGCATTATTTGAAAACTAAATGGGCTTACTATTAGTGCTTTATTTGTGGTTTATCAAATGGGCTTACTATAAGTGCATTATTTGAAAACTAAATGGGCTTACTATGAGTGCATTATTTGAAAACTAAATGGGCTTACTATGAGTGCTTTATTTGTGGTTTATCAAATGGGCTTACTATGAGTGCTTCATTTGAAAACTAAATGGGCTTACTATGAGTGCTTTATTTGTGGTTTATCAAATGGGCTTACTATGAGTGCATTATTTGAAAACTAAATGGGCTTACTATGAGTGCTTTATTTGTGGTTTATCAAATGGGCTTACTATGAGTGCTTCATTTGTATTTTATCAAATGGGCTTACTATGGGTGCTTCATTTGTGGTTTATCAAATGGGCTTACTATGGGTGCTTCATTTGAATACTAAATGGGCTTACTTTGGGTGCTTCTTTTGAAAACTAAATGGGCTTCCTATGGGTGCTTCATTTAAAAACTATATGGGCTGAAGCACCCATAGTAAGCCCATTTGATAAACCACAAATGAAGCACCCATAGTAAGCCCATTTGATAAACCACAAATGAAGCACTCATAGTAAGCCCATTTAGTATTCAAATGAAGCACCCATAGTAAGCCCATTTGATAAACCACAAATGAAGCACCCATAGTAAGCCCATTTGAGAAACCACAAATGAAGCACTCATAGTAAGCCCATTTAGTTTTTAAATGAAGCACCCATAGTAAGCCCATTTGATAAACCACAAATGAAGCACTCATTGTAAGCCCATTTAGTTTTAAATAAAGCACCCATAGTAAGCCCATTTGATAAACCACAAATTAAGCACTCATAGTAAGCCCATTTGATAAACCACAAATGAAGCACTCATAGTCGACTACCCTCGGACGCCGTTTAAACAACATCAGTTAATAAGTGCTGCAATTATTTTTTATAAAATCTAATGTTTTTATAAAGTATTCCCAGTGTAGTGCTATCATAAACTGTGTATAAACTGTTTGGCCATATAGTGAAGTAATTTTTTTTTATCAAAAATCAGTGCATTAAAGTGATAATAACGATATTTTACTCGTTCATCAAGTTTGCCGAAGCTTTGTGTTAAAACGCGTAAGCGCCACGATATTCACGGCGCTTACGACCTTCTTGCCGCAAGGTTTCCGTTCGCCTGTGAAGGGAATTTGTTACTGTGCGGCAGGGCATTAGTTGCTGTGCGTTCATTCGAAGGGCATTTCTTACTGTGCGACTGGGCATTTTTTGCTGTGCGCACAATGAATAAACAGAAATGTGCCGGGTGTCTTACTGAGGTAAAAGGAATATCATTTTTGAATTGCAAACATTGCCCTGATAAGTACCATTATACGTGTATGAACATAACCAAGTAACAATTCAACAATTTCACAAGGGAATTTAAAGAGTCTTGGACCTGCAAGTGTAAATTGCCGAAAGGTGACAACTCTAATACACCTATCCGCGCCTCCGTGTCACACTCGCTTAACATCGCATCGTCTTCAAAGGATTCGCCGCTTCAGTACGACAACGTGACACTGAGGTCTAAGCCTCGTTGTTCCGGTGGCTGTGCGTCGCCTGACGTCATTCGTGAGATAATAAGAGAAGAACTAGATAGGAAACTCAACTCCGAAATACAGGCCATTACTGCAAGATTGACAAAGGTAGACGAGTCGTTCGCTTATTTTAACGCCGAGTATGAGACTCTGAGTCGTGAAAGTGCGTCTCAGAAAGCCACCATAACACAGCTGCGAACTGAAAACGAGGTGCTAAGGGCCGCCACCAAGGACCTTTCACATCGTCGCGTCTGCATCAGGTTGAACAGCAGTCACGGTCTAACAACATAGAAATTCAGTGCGTACCCGAACATAAGACGGAAAATATTTACAGCACAGTGCAGCAGCTGAGTAAAGTGATCAAATGCCCCGTAGCTGACGCTGATATCCAGTATTGCGCTCGAATTGCCAAATTGGATAACAAAAGCCCTCGTCCTCGATCGATTTTGGTCAAGTTCAGCAGCCGGCGTCTTCGTGACAGTTTTCTCGCGGACGTAGCGAAATTTAACAAGAATAATCCTAGCGAAAAGTTGAATAGCAGTCACCTAGGAATTGGAGGTACAAAGAAGAGCCCTGTCTTCGTAGCTGAGCATTTGACGCCGGAAATAAAAGCGCTTCATGCAGCTACCCGTCACGCTGCAAAACAGCTTAAATATAATAAATACGACACGGCTGTACTCACGTTGTCTATTTGCTGAGATACGTCTCAACCACGGTTTCGGACAATTACGATGTCCTTCATCAGGAGTTCACGCCTGCAGTAACCGACGCTAACTGAGCCGTGTCGTATTTATAATATGGATAACACTCACGGTAGTTTCCAAAATCGTATAGCTTAAATATAAATTTGTCTGGGTACGCGACGGAAGGGTGTTTGTCCGGAAATCAGAAAGTTCGTCTTATATTCACGTGAAAGACACTGAATCATTAAAAAAACTTAGTTAGTGCCTAGTTTATAGATTAAATAATTGTAATAATTTTATTTTAACGTTAATATCGTAAACTAGATTTTGTATATTTTCAAATTTTATGTCTAAATTGAATAACCTTAACGTATATTATCAGAATGTCAGAGGATTAAGAACGAAAACAAATGATTTCTTTAACAATGTTGTGTGTTGCAATCATGATTTAATAATACTTACCGAGACAAGGCTAAATAATAGTATTTCAGATTCAAAGTTGTTTGATGACAGATATGTTGTTTTCCGGAGAGATCGTGAAACGAGCGGTTTTCATAATTCTAAGAACGGGGGAGGCGTTCTTATTGCTGTGTCGAAAAGATTTAGCCCTAGACGCATGCAATGCTTTGAATCTAAATGCGAAGACTTCTGGATTGAATTTGATATTCGCGATAGTAAAGGTCATCAGGATAGACTTCTTCTTTGTGTAGTCTATCTCCCTCCGCCAATTAAGCAACACATCCTTGCTGAGTTTATCGAAAATACTAATCGCGTTATTGAACACAGTAGGACTCATAATGTTTGCCTCGTAGGAGATTTTAATTTAAGCTCGATTGTATGGAATTTCGATGCTAACAACAACAATACGCAAGATATGGGAAATATCAGCGGCTTGTTTGCTTCTATGCTTAAAGACTTTGTTCTACTTAATGATTTTAAGCAATGTAATTATATAAACAATGTCAAGGCCAAAATTCTAGATTTGGTGTTAAGTTATTCGAAAATCGTCAACCTATGTGAAAGCTTGATTCCTCTCTCTACTATCGACCCTTTGCATCCTCCGCTGGAATTCCATATCGTGGTCTCTCCTGAGGAATCTCTACCACCGAACAACCATCCTAGATTCTGCTTTTTCAAAGCAGATTATGAAGCCATTATTGCTGAGCTTAGTGGTACTGATTGGGACAACATATTCTCGTCTTGCAGACACGTTGATGATATGGTTACTGTTTTCTATGATCGGCTTCATGAATTAATTGGTATACACGTTCCGAAATCTAGACCACGTTCAAAAAAGTACCCTGTTTGGTTTTCTTTTGAACTTATTAATATGCTGAAAGAAAAGTATAAATTTCACCAAAAACTGCGAAAGTTCAATAATAACCCTCGAGACCAATTATCTTTTGACCTTGCTAAAGCTTGTTCTGACAGCCTCATGAATGTTTGCTATAAAGTATATCCCACCAAAAACATTCTGTAAAAAACTAGCCAAGTCTCGATGGAGCTGCTTGTTTATCTCTAAAAAATAATGAAATCTAGACAAAGTCGTGCCAAGTCTAAGATTTCTTACTGCGATTTCTTTATTATTATAGTTAATGTTGTGTGACTTGGCCGTTGAAAGGTAGACAAGGGTATTGTACCAGGTGCTCCATGACACCATTGCACCAATCTGTCCGCTAACCATTCATGATAGAAAATTGCCACTTGGAAAACGTTGATTGAATAACCAGTCAATTGTAGGCTTGATAAAGCTGCATATTTCAATAATACTTATGTTTAGGCGATCCAAGTGTCATGAAGCATCTGGTTTTATACCCTTGTGTACCCTTCAACGGCCAAGTCACACAACATTAACTATAATAATAAAGAAATCGCAGTAAGAAATCTTAGACTTGGCACGACTTTGTCTAGATTTCATTATTTTTTAGAGATAAACAAGCAGCTCCATCGAGACTTGGCTAGTTTTTTACAGAATGTTTTTGGTGGGATTTCACTTCTTTTTGTAGAAACGCTATATTATAAGGTTACTATAAGGCCGACAGGCAGACAGGCGAAAGTAAATAAAAGCTTTATACAATTTTAACCATTGACTGCAAATGTAACTTTGTAATCCTATACATTTATATGAGATTACAAAGTTATTTATGCAGATGAATTATCTCGAAAACGAGACCGAAATTGCATGTTTTTTTAGTTTTCCTATGGCTTATACAATAAATTCTAAGTATATACCAAATTTCAGCTCTCTGAGTTTATGGGAAGTACTAGTTCTATTTTGATGATCATGAGTGAGTGAGTGAGTGAATGAGTGAGTGAGTGAGTGTCGAAAATGCGAAACTTTGCTTTCGCTTAACTTCAGAACTTAATGACCTACAGACTTGAAATTTTGGATTTTAAGTATGTAGTTATAGCTTACTGGATGACGAAAATTTCTGTGTTCTGGTTTTATCCAGAGGTTCTCAAATAGGGGCCTGAAAATGCGGCGAAATGGTTCCTGTAAAGGATGGTACGGCAGTGCTTGCTTCGCGCTCGACTTGGCGGGGGCACTACCGTGCCCCCAGACATAACGTGTCTGGAATCTAATTTGCGGTCGAACCCTAAGTTGTTTTGGACCTACATAAAGAACAAACGAAGAAATCATAGTCATTATCCTGCTCAGTTAAACTTAAACGATAAATCAGCTACTAATACTAATGACATATGTAATCTTTTCGCAGAACATTTTAGTTCTTCATTCAATAACGCACCATCAGCGATGAGTCGTGATTCAGACAGTTTAAGAGTCCCGACCAGTAATTATCTTGCTCTTATACAGTTCAAGGACAATCACGTTCTCAAGATATTAAAGAGACTTGACTCTTTTAAGGGAGCTGGGGTGGATGGTATTCCGTCTGTGTTTGCGTCGAGGTGTGCGTCTGCTCTAGCATATCCTTTGCGACTTATTTTCAACAAGTCGTTAAGTGGCGGAGTGTTTCCATCAGCGTGGAAGACTGCTTTAGTGGTTCCCCTACATAAGAGCGGTGATCGGCATTTGGCTGCAAATTACAGGCCAATATCTATTTTGCCTGTTTTTGGTAAGGTCTTCGAAAAATTGTTATGTCCTATATTATCCTGGCATACCAAACACCTCATCTGTCACAAACAACATGGGTTTGTGAAGGGTAGATCCACAGCTTCAAACCTCGTCACATTCGTTAATAAAGTGTCCCGCGCTCTTGACCAGCGCTCTTCAATAGGAGTCATATATATACCGACTTTAGCAAGGCGTTTGATTCAGTTGACCATAAAATTTTATTCTCAAAGTTAACTCTATTCGGAATATCAGAGCCTTTGCTGGGCTGGTGTCGGTCATACCTTCAGGAACGCAGTTCAAGAGTTGTTATTAATGGTGTGACGTCGGATTCTATCGCAATGAGCTCGGGCGTGCCCCAGGGTTCTATTTTGGGGCCGTTATTTTTCAGCATGTTTATTAATGACATTGAACAGTGTTTTGTCAACTCCAATTGCTATCTTTTCGCTGATGACCTCAAATTCTTTAGGAATCTCAATTCTTACGACGATAGGTTGAGACTACAGGAAGACATTGACCGGCTAGTTTCGTGGTGTAAAACTAATTGCATGCGTCTTAATGTGTCGAAATGTTTCTGTATGTGCCTTAGTAGGAAAAAACTCTTTGATTGTCCAACGTTTTACATCGAACAGGATGCTATCACAAATGTGCAACAGATTCGCGACCTCGGTGTCATGCTTGACATGAAACTGCGCTTCAATGTCCACATAGACCACATGGCTTCTAAGGGATTCAAGTCGCTTGGTTTTGTACTGCGAAACTGCAAAGACTTTCGCTCACCGAGTACTAAGATTACTCTTTTTAACTCGCTTGTTCGCAGCACTCTGGAGTACTGCAGTGTGGTATGGAACCCGTTCTATGATGTTCATAAGAAGAGACTCGAACGTATACAGAAGCGGTTTTTATGGCATTTGACATATTCTTGCAACAAAGGCAAGCAGCTGTTGACTTATAATGATAGGCTAGAATATTTCAAGATGTCTTCTCTTACGCATCGCAGGGAACTTCTAGATAACATGTTTCTGTATAAGGTTGTGAATGGTATTATGACTACACCCGAGCTACTCTCGGAGTTATATATATCTGCACCAAGAATATTGCCCAGAGCCTCAAGGTTCAATCTGTTCCATGTCTCAGGCTCTAATTCCAATCTTGGCCATAACGCACCGATTGTTAGACTTGTACGGCAATATAACAAAATTTCTAAAGCATCTGATATTGACATATTTTCTGATAAAATGCACGTCTTTAAGAGACATATTATAGTAAACAATTAATTTTCTTTTCTTGTCTGATTTTATTGTGTAATCTTTTATGTATGTATTTCTTAATCATTTTAATTTGGGTTTGTCGGATTTATTTTTATTTGCATATTATTTTATTTTTGTAATGCATGATTCTGCAAACAAATTGCCTAAAATTATGCAACTGATAATTTTTTTTGATTATTTTTTAATTTTAATAATTTTTTAATTTGACTTTTGAATAATTGATGTTGTTTAAATACTTTTTTAAAATGCATGCGGTCTTCAATTTTAATTATTGCGGCATTTAAAATGATCTTTTTTATTGAAATAATTTTATGGATATTAATGTATACAATGTAATGTAGTGTACGCAATGTAATTGATCTGAATAAATAAATAAATAAATAAACCACAAATGAAGCACCCATAGTAAGCCCATTTGATAAACTACCAATGAAGCACTCATAGTGAGCCCATTTAGTTTTCAAATAAAGCACCCTTTCTATGGAGAAAGCCCATTTGATAATCCACAATTGAAGCACTCATAGTAAGCCCATTGGATAAACCACAAATGAAGCACTCATAAAAAAAAATCTACCATAAACTATCATTAAAATTTCCAGCATTTTTCTAAAATTAAAAATCGAATATGTCAAATATAATAGTTTTAGACTGGCAGTTTCATTACGTTTGGGTGCTCTTTGTACAGCGCCCCATACATGCCAATGCGGTGAACAAGTGGACCGCACCGGCCACCATGGGCTCTCCTGCGCGAGGAGCGCCGGCCGCATACCGCGTCACGCCGGTCTGAATGACATCATACGTCGGGCCCTCGTAAGTGCCGGCGTCCCGTCAACCTTGGAGCCTAACGGTTTGTTGCGGGACGACGGCAAGAGGCCCGACGGCATGACTCTCATTCCCTGGAAGCTGGGAAGGCCCTTGGTTTGGGACGCTACGTGTGTCGATACTTTGGCCCCTTCCCATCTTCCAGGGACAATGTCACAGGCCGGTGCTGCAGCCGACAAGGCTGAAAACCTCAAACGGCGTAAGTATGTGAACCTAGATAGGGCTTACATATTTTTGCCGTTTGGGGTTGAAACCTTGGGTCCATGGGGGCCGGCTGCTTGGGAGCTGTACAAAGACCTCGCTAAACGTTTGGTGGAGGCTTCAGGTGACAAGAATGCTGGCTTATATTTTGCTCAAAAAATAAGTTTATGTATTCAGCGGGGCAATGCCGCCAGCATTCTTGCCACCTTTCCCTCCTCCACCTGTTTATTAGATTAAGTTTTGTAGTTAAGTATTAGTTTTTAAGTGTTTAGTTTTTACCTTTTAAGATTTTATGGTTAAATAAATAAATTGAATATGTCAAATTTCTCTAAAAATAATTAAAAATCTCATGTCGCATTTCTCAAAAAAAAATAATTAAAATCGAATATGTCAAATTTCTCTAAAAAAAATTAAAAATCTCATGTCGAATTTCTCAAAGAAAAATGAAAAACGAATGTCAAATTATAAAAAAAAAATGACAATCGAATATGTCAAAATGACAATTAATTGTCAATTTTTTCAAAAACAATGGAAAATCGCAAATGTCAAAATGACAATCAATTGTCAAATTTCAGAACTGTCATTTTTTTAATATATATTTGATTTTTACAGAAACTGTTTCATTTATCAGGATAAAATGTAGCCTATGTGTTATTCCAGAGTCTCAGCTATCTTCATACCAAATTTTAAGTCAATCGGTTCATCCGTTTAAGCGTGAAAAAGTAACAAACATACACACACACTCGCACACATACACACAAACTTTCGCTTTTATAATATTAGTAAGATTATGTACTTAGTAATAGTTTTTTATCAGGCGTTAATTTCTCACTTACGAAATATTAAATTTAATTACGATTTTTTTCTTATAACGAAAGTTTTATTTAAATTACGCAATTTGCCATGAAAAAAAGCAGGAAAAGGTAAATTAAATTGATAAATTATTATTTACTTCATGTCTAATATTATTTTCAATAGTTAGATTAAGTTAATATTAAAAATTAAGTTAATTATAAATTCAACTATTTATTAAACCTTTAAAAGGTTTTATTGTGGAATTAAATTCGTGGATTCGTCCACTCGTTGGTCACGCGGCGTTCACGGGTTGACCGCGCGGCGTTCGTGGGTTATAACGCGGCGTCCACCCGGCGTCAACGCGGCGCACATAGGGGTATTTTAATGATCTACGCGGCCAAAAGTCAAAATAACAAAGTTAAAGAAATGCTACTGCATTCGACTACCTGAGGCAGAGGACAGTCCAACGAACAATAGGCCGCCGTCCCCGCCCCTTACCCGTTGCGCGTTACCTGGCAAACTCAGTCGGAACTTGATCATCGAACTTTGTGTACGTGTCAGTTTTCGGCGATTTTAAAAAGCGTTAACATTGTGAGCTAACCTGCAGTTTTCTGTGTTAATCTGGTAAAAAGTAGCAATGGATTCGGAGACTACAGGTATGTGGCAATCTAAATTCAATATATTTAATAAAATTTGATTCCGTTTAATATATTTTTAGTGATCGAGAAATAATGTCCAAAATGAGATCATTTTTTTAAAGAAATTTATCTTTAAAGAGGTATTTGTTATAGTACCGGGGTAGATCCGGCTTTTATTCTCATACACGTTTAAAATATAGATTCTTAAGTAACGAATGCAATATATATTAGCCGCAGAATAGCGCAGATGCACAAAACAGAGTACTTTGATCTGTTTCAGTCGAAATTAGTGAATTATTAATTTTTGTTTAAATTTTGTTTTAGGCTTAGAGGGTACCTCTGGAGTGAGAATAGTGACTCGTAAATCACTCTTCGACAGGATGAAGAATGAAAATTTACGTAATTTAGAAGAAAAACTATGTTTTTTGGGAGACCACCTTTTCACCCAAGACAACCTTACTGAAAGTCAGTTAAAAGAACTGAAACACAATTTTTCACATTTCAAATCAGAAATAAAGCAAAGGTGGAATAAATCACACAAAAAAGAAGAAGCTTTTTTGAAAAACAACCATCTTTGGCTAGAAGGTACTTTCGAAATTCCAGTCACAACTACCAATCGTCAAGGTCGCCCTTGTAAATCATTTGGTGAATCTAGCGAAAGGAGCAAAAGAAGAAAAACTGAGGAACTCCGCTCCAATGTAAAAGATGGTGTTTTAGTTCACGCAGTTCAAGTTGAATTAAGAAAATCGGGAAAACGTGATGCTTCCCGCATTCTCCAAGACATAACAAGCTCTCCGACCCGTGCAAAGAAGTACAAAAAAGCTTTCAATGCCTCTAAGTGTGAAAAATCATCGCGTTTAACCCCCATGGAAGCATTAAAAATGTTTATAGATGCAGACTTAACACGAGTACAGTACGAAATTATAAGAAACACGAACCGGAAGTTTTTTCCGTGTTATAGCTTAATTCAAGAAGCCAAAAAGAAATGTTATCCTCCTCCAGAAGCGAGCACGGTAACAAGTACCTGCGCGGAAACCCAACTGCAACCATTAATTGATATTACTGTTAAGCGCTTATCGGAATACTTAGAAGAAGTCTTATTGACAATAAAAGAGCAAGAGCGGAACACTTTGAAGTTGATATGTAAATGGGGCTGCGACGGATCCCAACAAGCACAGTACAAACAAAAACTTGACAATGAGTCTGACTCTGATGCAAATATTTTTCAAAGCTGCTTTGTACCTGTGCGACTTATTTGCGGCAAGGACAATCAAAAGGTGTTATGGGAAAATCCAACACCTTCATCTGCCCGATTTTGTCGTCCAATAAGATTTCGCTTCGTCAAAGAAACAACTGATATAACAAACGAAGAGATCAATTATGTTTCAAACTCCATTGATAATTTGGTTGCAACTGAAGTGGACATTGACGGAGAAAAGTTTTTGGTGCATTCCCAATTTGTAATGACAATGGTAGATGGAAAGGTTTGCAACGCAGCTACTGGAACAACATCCACAAGTCGTTGCTATATCTGTGGGAAAACTTCCAAAGAATTCAACAATTTAGAGGACAAAAGAAGAATTTCAAAGGATGCTACTGAATTTGGTCTTTCTATTTTACATGCGAGAATATGATTTTTCGAAAGCATTTTACATTTAGCGTATAAATTGCCTGTGAAAAAGTACCGTCAGAGAAAAACAGAAAAAGAAAAACAAATGGAGATGAATAAGAAAATAGAAATACAGACCAGGTTTCGCAATGAAACTGGCTTATTAGTTGACATGCCGAAAGCAAACTGCGGAAACACTAATGACGGCAACACCAGCAGGAGATTTTTTGAAGATCCGAAACTATCCTCAGATATTACAGGAATAGATTACGAGTTAATATATAGATTAAAAGTGATTTTGGAAACGATTTCGAGCGGATACGAGATAAATTTAGAAAATTATGAAAAATATGCAGAAGAAACTGCTTGCTTATACGTGAAACTTTACCCGTGGCACCCAATGACACCCACACTGCACAAAGTACTTGTGCACGGATCAGACATAATAAAAAATGCATTGTTACCCATAGGGCAACTATCTGAAGAAGCAGCAGAGGCACGCAACAAGCATTTTAGGTCATACAGACAGGATTACTCAAGAAAATTCTCTAGAGAGTCCTGCAACTCTGCAACAGAGACATATTGAATAAGCTACTTTTAAGCTCAGATCCCTTTTTTAGTGCCTCAAGGGTAATAAACAAAAACAAGAAGTCTTCTTTTCTTCCTGAAACATTGAATATGTTTGTATCTGCAACACCAAACCCAGCAGACGCACTTCAATCAGAAAGTGAAGAAGAGATAAACTGATTATTGTTTGATTTAATAATTAAGTAATTAATAAAATCATGTGTGTCATAATCCATTATAAAAAATAAGCGTGTGTGTGTGTGTGCGTGTGTGTGTGTTTGTGTGTTTTTTTGTAGTTTTTTTTTTATTTTATGGAAATAATTAAAAAATAAACATTATTTTTTACTGTTTATATAACGTTTGTTTTATTTCCGTCATTAGCAATTCAAAAACCCGAACTAATGTTTTTGGCCAGCTAAATTAACTAAATACCCCTATGTGCGGCGTCCACCCGAGGCGAGGCGGTGCTGAGTGGGTCCCGGGTGGGTGTAGTGAGCGTTGACCCTTATTCCACGAATTTAATTCCACAATAAAACCTTTTAAATATATGAATATAAATATGTGTGAGTGTGTGTGTGTGTGTGTGTGTATGTTTGTTACTTTTTCACGCTTAAACGGATGAACCGATTGACTTAAAATTTGGTATGAAGATAGCTGAGACTCTGGAATAACACATAGACTACATTTTATCCTGATAAATGAAAGTTTTTGTAAAAATCAAATATATATTTAAAAAATGACAGTTCTGAAATTTGACAATTAATTGTCATTTTGACATTTGCGATTTTCCATTGTTTTTGAAAAAATTGACAATTAATTGTCATTTTGACGTATTCGATTGTCAATTTTTTTTTGAGAAATTTGACATTCGTTTTTCATTTTTTTTTGAGAAATTCGACATGAGATTTTTAATTTTTTTTAGAGAAATTTGACATTCGATTTTCATTTTTTTTTTTTGAGAAATTCGACGAGATTTTTAATTATTTTTAGAGAAATTTGACATATTCGATTTTTTATTTTAGAAAAATGCTGGAAATTTTAATGATAGTTTATGGTAGATTTTTTTTATGAGTGCTTCATTTGTGGTTTATCCAATGGGCTTACTATGAGTGCTGCAATTGTGGATTATCAAATGGGCTTTCTATGGGTGCTTTATTTGAAAACTAAATGGGCTTACTATGAGTGCTTCATTTGTAGTTTCTCGAATGGGCTTACTATGGGTGCTTCATTTGTGGTTTATCAAATGGGCTTATTTTCGGTAGAAATTAGACTTACCAACCTACCCTACCTTACCTTATTATTCAACCAGAAACATGTAGAATATGTTCGACGCATTTCGTGAAATTCCGGTGAAGTTCGGATTTGACAAATGACCATTTAATGACCATTTATTTTTCAAATGAAGCACCCATAGTAAGCCCATTTAGTTTTCAAAAGAAGCACCCAAAGTAAGCACATTTAGTTTTCAAAAGAAGCACCCATAGTAAGCCCATTTGATAAACCACAAATGAAGCACCCATAGTAAGCCCATTTGATAAAATACAAATGAAGCACTCATAGTAAGCCCATTTAGTTTTCAAATAATGCACTCATAGTAAGCCCATGTGATAAACCACAAATAAAGCACTCATCGTAAGCCCATTTAGTTTTCAAATAATGCACTTATAGTAAGCCCATTTGATAAACCACAAATGAAGCACTCATAGTGAGCCCATTTAGTTTTCAAATAAAGCACCCATAGTAAGCCCATTTGATAAACTACAAATGAAGCACTCTTTAAAAAAAATCTACCATAAACTATCATTAAAATTTCCAGCATTTTTCTAAAATTAAAAATCGAATATGTCAAATTTCTCTAAAAAAATTAAAAATCTCAAATGTCAAATTTCTCAAAAAAAATTGAAAAACGAATATGTCAAATTTCTCAAAAAAAAAATGACAATCGAATATATCGGCAGCTTAGATTATAGCTACTTAGTTTAGACGCCACATAGTCAAATTCGGTGGACCAGAGACGGAAGTGGCGCCTCTCTTGTGTAACGCAGGCAACATCGCATTTTCGTGATCGGTTGACAAGTAAAGGGGAGTGACGGGAAGTGACGTTAGCCAATGAGAGTCGAGTAGTTGCACGGTCGTCCGCTAGAGGCGCTGTTGTGAGCGAGCGGTAGGGCGGACGGGCGTGAGGTATTATATTGAGCTGTGTAGACGACGGAGACTCACTTTACGTTTGGCTGGCGGCTGGGACGGTCACTTTACTTCGGGACGGCACCTCGGACGGACGTTATGTCCGAAGGGCGACTGGGACGGTCACTATACGGTTTGGGTATCGAATTAGTTATCGAAGCGTTCGTAGCTTTGCGGAACACTCGGTCCCCGTTAATATTGTGTAATTCTGAGTTGTGTAATATCATCCCTAATCACATTGTAATGTAACTGTTTGCAAGTGTAATAAAACTAATCATATTGTGGTGTGTAGTCTTATTCTTCTCGCCCGTTATATCCACGCTGTAAACCATGCCTGAGTGGCTCCAGTATGAGCGACAATAGAGTGACAGTGACACATATAGGTTACTAAGCTAAGCGCCCGGTATCCTGTCCCGACATCAGAAGTGGGATAAAGAACGGTGAAAGAATTTAACGTGTTTTTTTTCAATGTTTCAGTTTGCCTGCCTTGTTCGCCGCACCCGGCTTTACCTGTGGCGAGCGCTGAGTGCGCGAATTGCGCGCTGTGTTTGCACGGATGTCTACGCGATATGCGCGCTGTGTCTGCGAAATGACTACGCCATCTACGCGTCGTGTCCGTGCGTTATGTCGGCGCGATCTGTGTACTACGAGCAGCGTTTAACCCGCTATCTGCGCGTGTGTTCTAATTCGTGGTTGCATTGATTACAGTGACATGCAGTGGAGCGCTTTTGCCGGCGCTCGTGTGTGCTCGCCTGTTCCTGCTTGCGTGCGTGCATACGTGTGTGTATGCGTGCGTGCTGAGTCTGCTGCGCTGTGACCTGCGTCGCTGCTGGTCGAGCAACGAGTCGACCTTGGTGTGACTGAACTTTGAGACGATCTGAGAGATCGAGCCGTATCAGCGATGAACATTATTTGGTGAGTCGATTCCATGATTTTTTTGTTCATGCCTACTGCAGACTACGTAACCGTAGCTTGTTTTGTCTACTCTTGTAGTAGCATTTTAGTGTGCGATGAGCGGTAGTGGAGAATTTGATGCCTGAGCTAAGTTTTAATGTCGCTCAATGATAATTACCTACCCTCACTTTTTTTGTAAATAGTTGAACATGGCTCGCAGTGTAGTCAGCTTAGAACAAAGCTTAGAAGTGTTATCTAATAATTAATAAGGCCCTCGCGTTGTGTTAATGGAAGTAAAATAAGAAATTCTGAGATTTTAGTCTTAGACTGATTACAATAAATGAGGTTAGGTTTGAGTTAGGTTAGGTGCACTATTGAAAATTGCAATTTTAATGCCACCGGTTTGTGTACCGGTGTGATACGATAGTCAAAGATCTTAGGCTTACATTACAATTGAGGTTAGGATTGAGTCAGGTTAAGCAAACGCAATTCTGTGTTGTGGTTATCTTTATTACAGATGAGTGCATGCAGCAGCGCGTGCGGTCGTGCGATGCGCTATCCTGAGCATCGGCGCGTGTGTGCGGTCACTTGGCGTGCTGGCCTGAGCATCGGTGCGTGTGCGTTCACATGGCGCGCTATCCTGAGCATCAGCGCGTGTGGTCATGCGACGCGCGGTCGTTCTGAGTGTGCAGAGGAGAGAGAAAAAAAAAGGGGGGAGGAGAGAAAAAAAAAGGGGGGAAGAGAGAGAAATGATTTGTATCGCCCTTTATGTTTAGTTGCCAGTCATCACGAGAGATAGAGGTCCAAACCAAACCAAACCAACCAAAACAAAAAAAAAAAAAAAAAAAAAAAAAAAAAAAAAATTTGAATTAGTAGCCTTTTTTTCACGGTAGTCGATAGGAGAGTTTGTGTAGTTCATGCGGGTTTTTATTTCGAGTTATAATAGTTTCCAACTCTTGAAGTGAAATTACCTAGACAAAGTGGTGTGATCAGTTGCGGTTGGAGGTGACACGGCTGTTCGATGTGTGTTGTGAGATAGTCGAAAGGATTCAGATGTCTGGGTCGAACCCTATGGGCTACTGCGGGAGCTATAGATCGAAGAGACTCTGTTATCCGGGCTATTGTTATGCTGTGAGTGCATAGTGAGTAGTTGTGGGGATGCAGAGATCCGGGTCGAACCCTACTGGCCGCTGCGGTTGCCGTAGATCGAAGGGATTCTGTTATCCGGGCTACTGTTGATGCGGTGAGTGCATGGTGAATAGTCGAGGGGATGCAGAGATCCGGGTCGAACCCTACTGGCTGCTGCGGTTGCCGTAGATCGAAGGGATTCTGTTATCCGGGCTATTGTTGATGCGGTGAGCGCATAGTGAGTAGTCGAAAGGATGCAGAGGTCCGGGTCGAACCCTACTGGCTGCTGCGGTTGCCGTAGATCGAAGGGACTCTGTTATCCGGGCTATTGTTGGTGCAGTGAGTCCAGAGTCAGTCGAAAGGATTTTGTGATCTGGGTCGAACCCTACTAGCTGCTGCGGTGGCTGTAGATCGAAGAGACACTCTTATCCGGTCTGTACTGCTGGTGCATCTTGAGTTTTGAGCTGTCGCGTGTCACAACCGAACTTGATGGCATACTAAGTCGCTGGGGTATATTTTCTAATGAGAGCCTCAATTATCTGTCACTTTTGAAAGAATTATGTCAGGATATTATGTCAGGATAATTATGTCAGGATGAACGAGCGGTGGAATGTGGAATCAATTAACATGGTGTCTTTTTGTTATAGATGTGCAGTAAGATCGCGCTGGGAGAGCTCACCCTGCGAGAGTTCGCTCTGCAAGAAGATCGCCCGAGGACGTGCGAGCGTCAGGAAGGCCGTATCGGCAGCTTAGATTATAGCTACTTAGTTTAGACGCCACATAGTCAAATTCGGTGGACCAGAGACGGAAGTGGCGCCTCTCTTGTGTAACGCAGGCAACATCGCATTTTCGTGATCGGTTGACAAGTAAAGGGGAGTGACGGGAAGTGACGTTAGCCAATGAGAGTCGAGTAGTTGCACGGTCGTCCGCTAGAGGCGCTGTTGTGAGCGAGCGGTAGGGCGGACGGGCGTGAGGTATTATATTGAGCTGTGTAGACGACGGAGACTCACTTTACGTTTGGCTGGCGGCTGGGACGGTCACTTTACTTCGGGACGGCACCTCGGACGGACGTTATGTCCGAAGGGCGACTGGGACGGTCACTATACGGTTTGGGTATCGAATTAGTTATCGAAGCGTTCGTAGCTTTGCGGAACACTCGGTCCCCGTTAATATTGTGTAATTCTGAGTTGTGTAATATCATCCCTAATCACATTGTAATGTAACTGTTTGCAAGTGTAATAAAACTAATCATATTGTGGTGTGTAGTCTTATTCTTCTCGCCCGTTATATCCACGCTGTAAACCATGCCTGAGTGGCTCCAGTATGAGCGACAATAGAGTGACAGTGACACATATAGGTTACTAAGCTAAGCGCCCGGTATCCTGTCCCGACAAATACGTCAAAATGACAATTAATTGTCAAATTTCAGAACTGTCATTTA
This sequence comes from Hemithea aestivaria, assembly GCA_947507615.1. Lineage (NCBI taxonomy): Eukaryota > Metazoa > Arthropoda > Insecta > Lepidoptera > Geometridae > Hemithea > Hemithea aestivaria. The sequence continues at coordinate 5,001,408 of OX382327.1, read as the reverse complement.
TTAAATACTAGCTGCAACCCGCGGTGTTACCCGCTGCAAAATTTTCGATGGCCGAAGATTTTGGCCAAGTGGGGTTACGGTGAAGATTTTTGCCAAGTGTGGTTACGTTGAAGATTTTTGCTAATTTGGTTTACGGCGATGATTTTTGCCAAATGGTGTTACGGCTAAGATTTGCCAAGTGGGGTCGATGGTAAAGATTTTTTCCAAGTGGGGTCATTGTCGAAGATTTTGGCCAAGTGGGGTTACGGCGAGGATTTTTGCTAAGTGGGGTTTCGGCGAAGATAGCTAACTTCACCGAAAACCGAACCGAATAAGAAACCGAATTTGGAAAAAATGGAAAATCGAAATAAATTTGTCAAATGCTAACTTCACCGAAAACCGAACCGAATAAGAAACCGAATTTTGAAAAAATGGAAAATCGAAGTAAATTTGTCAAATCCTAACTTCACCGAAAACCGAACCGAATCCATGTGGATTCGGTTCGGTTCAGTTCCGAATTAAAAAATATCAACTAAGTTAACTACGAAAAAAAAATGGAAAATCGAAATAAAAACTTTGTTTACGGCGAATATTTTTGCCAAGTTGCGTCGATAGCAAAGATTTTGGCCAAGTGGGGTTGATGGCGAAGATTTTGGCCAAGTGGGGTCGATGGCGAAGATGTTGGCCAAGTGGGGTCGATGGCGAAGATTTTGGCCAAGTAGGGTGGATGGCGGAGAAGTTGGCGAAGTGAACAAACTAAAGATCATTAAAATCGGTCCAGCCGTTCTTGAGTTATGAGTATTGAAACTTTTAAGAAGTACCTTAAAGTGGCAAATGCCTTTATTGAGAAAAACAAACTAACAATACTACAGCTACTACAGCAGTAAAGAACACTTCCATTAACCACAGATCGGCCACAAGCCGATCTACAGAAAATCCAAGTGCTCCAAACCACTGTCAGTTGGCAGAGTGCCCAGAATGCTGGCAGCATTGCCACGTTGAATGGCAATACTTATACGTTGGGCCAAATATACCCCAGCATTTTGGTCACACGTCGCCTCGACCAAGCGCTCAGATAAATTTTGGAAAATGCGGTGAGCTCCCGGACCCCAAGGACCCAAAGTCTCTACCCCAAACGGCTCAAAAATGTAACCGCTATCGAGGTTAGCATATTTACGCCGCTTGAGCCGCTCAGCAGAAACTGCCGCCGCACCAGCCGCAATTTGAGTCTCTGGAAGATGTGAGGGCGCCAGTGTATCAACGCAAGTCGCGTCCCACACTAACGGCCGACCTAACTTCCAGGGAATCAAAGTCATACCGTCAGGTCTTTTACCATCGTCACGCATCAGACCATTCGGTTCGAGAATGGCTGCTACATTGGCGCTGGTAAAAGCCCGGCGAATGATGTCGTTGAGACTGGAGTGGCGGGAGATTCGGCCAGCGCTCCGAGAACATGAGAGACCATGGTGACCGAGTTCGTCGACTGCAGTACCACACTGACAGCGGTGACCTACATAACATGCTGCACCCAGGCGCAAACTAACAGCTACACGAAAAGCAGATGAATCTAAAAGATTACCAGTATTAATGGAAGGGATGGCTTGCAACCAAAAACCAGATTCCCTAACAGAGACTGCTAGAAGTCGGGCACGGTCTGACGAGTTGGGACACGTTTGTATTAGACTATTCCGTGCCAACTCGCAGAGAGGCCCATCCCACAGTCTCTGTGAAGATGGTACTTTAGGTAAATCGGTATTTGGGCAAGCTGCAACCCAAGCATTTTTTGCCTCAGCTGAATTAGCTATAGCCAAAGATGATAATGCGGGGTCTCGCGAGGGAGCGAGTATTTTTTGAATGAGATTGTCCGAACTATGCACTGAGGACAAAAAAGCCGGGAGAGCGACACTAGAAATTTTACGGACCCCCAGGCCCCCAAACCTGATAGGTAAGGAGGCTTGAGACCAAGCCCTGTCATCCAAGCTCAAATTCAGGACCGACATCAGGGTATTTTTTATGACGTTGTCTAAGCTTACAAGAAGCTCATTGTGTTTCCACAATGGACAACATCGTAAAACGTATGTAAATTTTGGTACAAACAAACAATACCTGATAATAGTAAATGCCATGTGGGCATTAATTTTGATCAATCTGTCCGAGGCCATCATAAAATTTTGAATTTTTTCCTCAACAAAAGGTGGGAAGGATTCGTCTAGGATCGGCGAACCAAGGAGGCGAAGTGAGCACTTATCGACAATTTTTATGCTGGGTGCCAAACGAAGGAATTGATCAAGTACCAAATCTTTGTCCAAACATGTATCTGAAATAAAAATTTCACATTTTGATAAATTTAGTTCTAGGCCAATGAGACGAAATTCGTCTATAAGAGTTTTTAAATCGTCAAGTACAGTTCCCGCATCACCTCCTAAAGTTCCGTCATCTAAGTACCAAACATTAAGTTTGGACTTTAGACGCTGAATAATCGGATGGATGGCCAGGCTGAAAATGGCCGGTCCGAGTGGATCACCCTGTTGACAACCAACAGAAGACAAAATAAGATTATTTTTGTAAACTAATTTCGAAGGATTCCCATAACATTGCCAAAGAAAATTGTAGATATCCGGGACTTTATCTTTCACTTGCGTCAACAGGGCCCCTCTGTCCACCGAATTGAAGGCGTTCTTTACATCCACCTTTAGCAGAACCTCACCACAATTTTGATCGAGAAAAGTGCGAAGAGAATGAACAGCTGCCTCACAGCCACCTGGCGAGCCGAAACCAAGCTGTGTTGGTTGAAAAAGATCGCTCAAAGGAGCGACTTTTTTCTTGCAACAAACCTTGGCCGCCAGGCGACGGTAAGTCATACCGACCGCAATTGGCCTAATGCCACCATCTTTTTTTGCAAGTGCGCACAAGTTGGCGCCGTATAAAATGTCAGTGATTTCACTGTTAACTCGACCAGCCAACATCAGGTTAACTAAATCAGCTAAATCCTTCAAGAGGGTTGCGCCAACCTCGCCCGAAATAGCGCATAAAAGATCTTTTAAGTGTTGAGGTGTAAGGCCATCAAGGCCACCGGCGGAACCATTTTGAAAGGACATAACGGCTTTAGAAACCTCGCTGACGGTCGCTTGAACAGTGACGTCACCGGGTTGTGGTGGATCGGGCATGGTAAGGTCGACCGCTGCCAGTGGATGCTTTTCTATCAGGGACTGTACTGTTTCAGGGCTGTTTGGAGCTACTAAGTCGCTAGAAAATAAAACTCGTGCTGCGCCACTTATGTCTCCGTCACTAATTTTGTTCTCAACCAGTTTTAAAGAAGCCGAATTGTTGGAAATTTGATTGGAATTTTGTTTATTGTTTCGTCTAATGATAGGCGCAACAATATTGTGGTTTTGGATGTGGGTCATATCTCTGTACAATACGCAATTTTGTTTCACCCTAGAGGTGAGCGAGTTTTTGTTGTTGGGGTCAAAAGGTACATAAAGAACGCGGTAAGGAAACAGTAGTAAATGTTCCCAGGCTTGAACTGAGTTTTGAGACACAACGTGTCTGATAGCCAAAGATAGTGTTTGGGCCACTGTGGGGCGAGCACCACGCGGGATGCGTTTCAAAATTGGTGTATTATTTTTGAAGGAGCTTATTACTCCCCAAAACGGTTGGGGAGTACCTTGTGAGTTCGGCAAGCCAGGATCAGTGCAATTTTGTACAGGGACCGAAAGTGTAATTTGGTTTGCGTTATGACATTTGGCCCTATGAATTTTTAGCCCCCTCTGGCCCTTAAAGTACCGAGCCTGGGGACATTCTGGGCACAGCACGAGCATACCCTGCGACATTGCATTGTTAGAATTTGGAGCAGGCTGCATTTTGCGCTGCGTGCAACAAATTATCACAAACGAAATTGAAATCTTAAGAGTCCCTAACTGACGTTGACAGAAGTGTCGTTCGTCGTTGCGCAGCCGGGACGCGCAGTTGGCATGGAAATAAAAATGTCAAATTAGCAGCAAGCTGTGACAAATGTCAATAAATATTTACAATATTTTCACAAGAAGAAAAATGAGACTAGGGTCTATAGATAGCACTACTAACATTACCTTGCAGAAATGGTCATCCAAACTACCAGTTTCTGTACAGAAACTGGGAAAAAAGCCGTAAAAACCCCTGAAAATACGAAAAGCCGAAAAGACCGAACGTACTGACAGAGTTTTTTTTTTTTTTTTTTTTTTTTTTTTTTTTTTTTTTTTTAAAGAAGTACCAGGATATCAGAAACATATAGGAGATGTTCGGGTCATTTAGTGAGATTTCGGTTAAGTTCGGAATTGACAATTGCGTCATCAGACGTATTCAAATTTCAAAAAAAATTGTAAATCTTTTTTGACAATAAATGACAAATGTCAGACTTCACCGGAATTTCACGAAATGAGCCGAACATCTCTTCATGTTTCTGGTATCCTGGTACTTCGTAAAAGTTTCAAAACTCATAACTCAAAAACGGCTTAACCGATTTTGATGATCTATGGTTTCTTCGATTCGTCTTCTTCTCGACTATATTGCATGTTAAAAAATTATGTACGAAAAAAAATAATGAAAATCGAAATAAATTTGTCAAATCCTAACCCGACCACACCATGACCACGCCCTGACCACACCACGACAACAACCCGACCACACCATGACTACGCCCTGACCACACCATGACCACGTCATGACCACACCATGACCACGCCCTGACCACAACCCGACCACGCCACGACCACACCACGACCACAACCCGACCACACCACGACCACAACCCGACCACACCATGACCACGCCCTGACCACACCACGACCACGCCCTGACCACACCACGACCACACCATGACCACGTCATAACCACGTCATGACCACACCATGACCACGCCACGACCACAACCCGACCACGCCACGACCACACCATGACCACAACCCGACCACACCACGACCACAACCCGACCACACCATGACCACGCCCTGACCACACCATGACCACAACCCGACCACAACCCGACCACACCACGACCACACCCCGACCACACCACGACCACACCCCGACCACACCACGACCACAACCCGACCACACCATGACCACGCCCTGACCACACCACGACCACGCCCTAACCACACCACGACCACACCATGACCACACCATGACCACGCCAAGACCACAACCCGACCACACCACGACCACAACCCGACCACACCACGACCACAACCCGACCACACCATGACCACGCCCTGACCACACCACGACTACGCCCTGACCACGTCATGACCACACCATGACCACGCCACGACCACAACCCGACCACGCCACGACCACACCATGACCACAACCCGACCACACCACGACCACAACCCGACCACACCATGACCACGCCCTGACCACACCATGACCACAACCCGACCACACCATGACCACAACCCGACCACACCATGACTACGCCCTGACCACACCACGACCACACCCCGACCACACCACGACCACAACCCGACCACACCATGACCACGCCCTGACCACACCACGACCACGCCCTGACCACACCATGACCACGTCATGACCACACCATGACCACGCCACGACCACAACCCGACCACACCATGACCACAACCCGACCACACCACGACCACAACCCGACCACACCATGACCACGCCATGACCACGTCATGACCAAACCATGACCACGCCCTGACCACATCACGATCACAACCCGACCACACCATGACCACAACCCGACCAAACCATGACCACGCCACGACCACAACCCGACCACGCCACGACCACACCCTGACCACACCACGACCACAACCCGACCGAAAACCGAATCGAATAAGAAACCGAATTTGGAAAAAATTGAAAATCGCAATAAATTTGTCAAATCCTAACTTCACCGAAAACCGAACCGAATAAGAAACCGGATTTGGAAAAAATTGAAAAGATTTTGGCCAAGTGGGGTTGATGGCGAAGATTTTGGCCAAGTGAGGTCGATGGAGAAGATGTTGGCCAATTGGGGTCGATGGCGAAGAAGTTGGCGAAGTGAACAAACCAAAGATCATTAAAATCGGTCCAGCCGTTCTTGAGTTATGAGTATTGAAACTTTTACGAAGTACCAGGATATCAGAAACATATAGATGTTCGGGTAATTTCGTGAGATTTCGGTTAAGTTCGGATTTGACAATTGCGTCATTAGACGTATTCGAATTTCAAAAAAAATTGAAAATCGAATATTGAAAACAAATTTGTCATTTGTCAAATCCGAACTTCACCGGAATTTCACGAAATGAGCCGAACATCTCCTACATTTTTCTTGTCTCCTGGTACTTCGTAAAAGTTTCAATACTCATAACTCAAGAACGCCTGGACCGATTTTGATGATCTATGGTTTCTTAGATTCGTCTTCTTCTCGACTATAGACCTCCTTAAACTTTCTGGTATCCTGGTACCTGGAGGTAATAGGAGCCACCATTGAGACGCCAAAAATAAAGTTGTTTTTTTGATTTGACATCAATTCTCTCAGATACTGTTTTATTTATCAGGATAAAAAGTAGCCTATGTGTTATTCCAGAGTCCAAGCTACCTTCATACCAAATTTCAAGTCAATCGGTGCATCCGTTTGAGCGTGAAGAAGTAACAAACATACACACACACACACACTCACACACTCACGCACTCACACACTCACACACATACACACAAACTTTCGCTTTTATAATATTAGTAAGATATATTTGATTTTTTACAGAAACTGTTTTATTTATCATGATAAAAAGTAGCCTATGTGTTATTCCAGAGTCTCAGCTATCTTCATACCAAATTTTAAGTCAATCGGTTCATCCGTTTAAGCGTGAAAAAGTAACAAACATACACACACACACACACACACTCACACACACACACACTCACACACATACACACAAACTTTCGCTTTTATAATATTAGTAAGATGAAGTAAATTATAATTTAGTTTACCTTTATTCTGCTTTTTCACATGGCAAAAAAAAACATTTTGTTGTGTTTTGTTTCGTAGGCTTGTTTTTGTACGTATAATTTAATAAAATCGTAGAAATATTCCACGCATTTTTTTCTATTCTAAAAAATGCAAAAAAAAGAAATCGTAGTATAATATTGGAAAAATTGTATAATTTTCATTTCCAAGACAATAATTTTGTGATGCTCTCAATCCGACCCTGCTCATCAACTCGGGACCGACGCAAGGCAAGCATGCGAGCCGCGAGTTGTCAACGGGTGGCCCACCCGCCGTCCGCGCGCGGACGCCTCGCGGCCGAGGCGATGCGGCGGCGTTCCGGAGTTGATGTAGTGAGCGTTAGCTCATACAAATCCATATAAAGAATACTAACCGCGCGAGGCGAGGCGGTGCTGAGTGGGTCCCGGGTGGGTGTAGTGAGCGTTGACCCTAACTATGTAGTTTAGAATATGGTTTCATAATATTATGTTACTAATATTATAAACATGAAAGTTTGTAAGAATATAATATGGATGTCTGGATGTATGTTTGTTACTCTTTCAAGCCTAAACGAGTGAACTGATTGAGCTGAAATTTGGTAAAGAGATAGCTTAGACCCTGGAATAACACACAGGCTACTGTACAGCGGGTAAACTGCTGAGCGCAGCTAGTACTTAATATTTATATCACTGAATAATGTTGCATATTTTTTCTATACTAACCTCATTATCAGAGAGTTGACTATACTGCGACAAGATAGCTTCTCGAATCTTTTTCTCCTCATCCGTGTAATTTTTTGTGGTGGTCGTAGTAGCCAGGGATTGCAAATCCAACAGCTTTGCCAACTGTGCGTCGACGTCTGCCGCAGGCTTTGATGTTTCTTGCGGCTTGCATGATTCCCACTTCTCCATTATTTCAATAACCAAATCCGTTAGGTCTTTCTCCTAAAAGTAGTGGTATTTGGTTATAATAGACTGAAATATCCTTACTCAACATGCTCACAAGAATATTAGTCCTTACCACTATCTCCGAAAGTAGTCCTTCCAGGGCATCTTTTTTTTCATCTACGGTTTCATCGCCCTCTAAAATGCCTGATATGTATGATCCAAATACCCCTTCATCAGTATTTAATTTGCGTAATTTCTCAAATAACCACGGCTCGAAATCACTCACCGCCGCCGCCATATTGTGCAGTGACAGATTTTTGACGTTGACAGCTGACGGCAGTATCGATCTGACAGTAAAATTGACAGCAATAGCATTTCTTGTAATAGCATTTCACAGAGAACACAGGAATCGCTAGAATGAATAGACCACGACATTTTATAGCCTGTTATTTTTTTATATTCTGTTGCATTCTGGAGCATTTTCGAATTTTTCATTTGTCATGTTGATATAGGGTTGTACTTTACTATTCGATAATTCAGAAATATTTCGCTGCGATGATGGTGACATTACAATTTTTGTATTAATATAAATATGTAGAACCCCAGTTCAAAACTATCACGATTTATATATTAAGTATTTATTTTAACTTCTAATCATTTAACAAGTTTTTAAATTATCTATTAGAATTAAAATATGACAGACCTAACGAATTATTCAATCAACTCACACTATTACTTGAATCGTGGCTAAAATGATCATAATATAATATTAATCATTTTGTTATACTCGTAAACTCAACGGACATACGACATAAAATTATAAGCTCTAAAGTCTAAAGCTTAATAACCTATTAGTTACAAGTAAATGCAAGGGTTTTGGTATATCCACTAGGATATACTATACCGGACCATCATAATATATCAGTATATACTTGACTAAAAACCTTAAACGCGAATCGTCACATGAAAAAATGATTATTATAAAAACGATAATATGTACAGTCAACTACAAAGAGATGTATTCATGTTAGTCTTACAAAATGAAGGAACTTTTAGTATGCAAAAATTATTTACCCTTACTTCGTGACATTTTCAGTATCCACCAAATCTTATACTATATTAGATTCATTTTAAATGCTATTATTATGTATCACCTAAGGAAAAGTAGTGGGATACATCATTGTTGCATATTAAACGAGTCGATGATAAAGTTTGATTGCTACTAGAAATGTCACGAACCAAGGGTAGTTCATTGTGGTAAATGAAAATTTACTTCATTTTGTAAGCCTAACATGGATACATCTCTTTGTAGTTGACTGTACCACAATAAATTATTTTTCAACTTGATATCGATATTTTTTGACAGCTGGAAAATTACACGTACATCACTATTTGTCGAGTGAATAGTTTACACCGAGTCATTGTATTAAAAATATAAGTTTTAAAGAAAATACATCATGTCTGCACGTTACGATAGAGCTATTACAGTATTTTCCCCCGACGGACATTTATTACAAGTAGAATATGCACAAGAAGCTGTTCGCAAAGGTTCTACGGCGGTAAGTTCATGAATTTGGTTAGGTTCCACAATAATTTGCTTCATCATAAATAAAACGACTACTTTATTTTATTGTTTTTTTCAGGTTGGCGTAAGAGGTGCAGATGTTGTCGTCCTCGGTGTTGAGAAAAAATCGGTTGCTAAACTCCAAGAAGAACGAACAGTGAGGAAAATATGCCTCCTCGATGATCACGTCGTTATGGCATTCGCCGGCTTGACTGCCGACGCTCGAATCTTGATAAACAGAGCACAGATCGAATGCCAGTCTCATAAGCTGACAGTGGAAGACCCAGTGACTCTCGAATACATCACCAGATACATAGCTGGTCTGAAGCAGAAGTATACACAGAGTAATGGTCGTCGACCTTTCGGAATTTCATGTCTCATTGGCGGCTTCGACTACGATGGCCTCCCTCATTTGTTCCAAACTGAACCTTCTGGAATTTACTATGAGTGGAAGGCTAATGCCACTGGTAGATCAGCTAAAACAGTTCGAGAGTTCTTAGAGAAGAATTACACCTTAGAAGAAGTTGCTCAAGAAAAAGGAGCTGTAAAGGTACTTCTTAGCACATTTTTCCCTCTAATTTTACTATCATCATCCTTCAATTGTCCACTCCTGAGCATTCTCTCCTGTCCTTCCATTTCTTGCACTCTCTATAACTTTTCCAAGATTATTGTGAAACAGTAATGATTTTGATCCAAGTATTAACACCATTGACTGCAGTAGCATTTTATAGAACTATCCCCATCTGCAGTCAATGTGTTAAATATTGCTTATATCCAATTCTTTTTAGAATTCCATAAATTGTGTTTGTCCAAATCAATAAGTCGTTTTTTTTTCAGTTGGCTATTCGCGCTTTGCTAGAAGTCGTCCAGTCCGGACAAAAGAACCTTGAGATAGCTGTAATGAGAAGAGGTCAACCCATACAGATGCTGGACTCGGACACTATCAACTCGTACGTGTCTGTTATTGAAAAGGAGAAAGAAGAGGAAGCAGAGAAAAAGAAACAGAAGAAGTAAATAGTACATCATACATTTTTTTATTATACTTATTACATGGTAAAAAATAAACATTGTTTTAATTGTTTTAACACATTCGGTGCCACTATGACTCGAACAAAATTAACGTGAACTCGCCTAGTGAGTCGGTGGCACCGAATGTGTTAATATTAACACATTGACTGTGGCGGCGTTTTATAGAACTATCCAAGGAGCCTGAAATTAATTTTGTTTGGAAAAATCCTTTGACAAAACTCAATGTTTGTGCTTTTCAGTACTCGTGTTCCGACCTCAAAAACAGCTGTTCTTTTCCACAGTCAATGTGTTAATATCATAACATCATGGGCCTTTGCATCTTTTGTATGTAATTTAAGCACAATCTGTTGGATTTCCTCTACAGATGCCCTTATTATATAGAGATACCTAGACTAATGTAATCAGAAACCAAACATCTAGCTGACCAATTTCTATAAATTTTCTTTTATTTGAGAAACATTTCAGGAAATTGTAACAAGAAAAGCAAACAAATAATAGCTTAGCTAGCAAAATATGAATTATTTCATTTAACAAAAATAAATCAACAATTGGTATAAATCAACAACTTTCTTAGGTTTAAAATTAACAACTTATATCATGCATTAAAGACCATTATAATAATTTATAATGTTCTTTCCCTCACATTTAGGAATTGAGCAAGTCAATAGTTTTAGAGATTTGTGAATAGAGCTCCTTTAGTTCAGATCCACATTCTTGGTTAGGGCCTCTGTTGATCATGTCATTGAACATTTGGTCCCACTCTCCATTGTAATGGTCCATGTTCACATTATTCTAGAAAGAAAAAGAAAATATATTATATTAGGACCATGTGGAAAAAGCTTGTCTGCAGCAGTTTCACAATTTCCTTCGTTTGTTTCACTACCACCACATGCAGAAGTTACATATTCCTGGCACTGAAGTAGCTCAATACATAAATAACATAGTTTAGATTCCAGCCAATAGTTTAGATCATTATCTACTGTTAGATTCTAAGGTATGAAACATAGAGCTTAAAATGCCAACATTGTCCAAAGAGTTAGCTGAAGTAGTAACAAGTTATGCTGTAGGACTAACTAATAGACAGCATAAGCTCATCTAGTGCTGTCATAAGGAAATCAGTAATATAAAATAGCATAATAATTTTATAATACAAGGCAGAGTTAGTATAGTTGCACTGAAGCAATTTGTAGAAAATAGTTACCTCACTCATAGCAACATCATCATTTTGGTCTTGGCTTATAGAAGGAAGCACACAGTTCAACGAGCCATGCTCATCTCCTATCTTCCTCGTTATCCCTTCATCAATATCATGGTGAATGTTAAATTCAGCCAGTAATTCCACTCCAGACTTGGGGTCAGTTGTTTCAGCGTCTAGGTCGGGCATGCTAAGGAATGTTGTTGGGAATGAGTCACCACTTTGTTGACATGAGTCGTCTGTGAAGCTCATCAGACTGTCTGGGTTTGAATCCCTGGAAAATAATATAATGCTACTAGGACTAGTAGGCGGCGCAAGACAGGGACATATGGAAAGATATGGGGGAGGTCTTTGCCCAGCAGTGGGACAGCATAGACTAAGAAAAAAAAAAAGTAATAGCTAATTTTCACCCACTTACTATTGATGACAACTTCAATGTACATTACTGTGTTTGGTATTTTACTCATATCAATGAGGAAGTTTAAGCAAGTAATGTACGCATTTTTCTCCATGGATTCTAGTGTTTTACATGTCATTTGTTGATAGCCAATAGGCCCTCTGGTCTTTAACCCTTGATGGGTATATAGTATATTTCAATGTCTATACTACCTACATATTAAATCTCACTGAAGTATATAATAAATACTTATAAATTAATCAAGGATTAAATAGGTTCCAAATTTAATTGCATAGTGTAAATCTTTTTCACCAATTTGAAGTTGTATAAGTAGCTGCACATTCTGCTACCATACCATGCAGCAGGCCACCACAATTTCACATTGGTCAAAAAAAAGATTGCAATTTAGTTTTATATAACAAAACTATCAAGTAACTAGGTTTTTTTTTATGTTAGAGACAGACAAACAAGCAAACGGCCTGTCTGAGGGTGAGTGGTTACCATCGCCTATGGACAAAACCATAATGCCCAACCACCGAAACCATTATGTGTAGGTGTGCAGCTAATAAATTCTAATTGATTACTCTACATACCCAAATGTTTCCTTCTTGAAAACACTGATCGGCTGAGTTTCTTCAGTCATATTTTCATCCTTTGGTTTGTCCACTGGAACTGTAGGAGCAGGGTAAGGAGTAAACAAAGGGGAGGGAAAGGAAATAGGTAGACGAGGAATAAAGCTAAACCTGGTTCAGGAGGAGTCTGGGTGTTGTTGGGCCAGTCAAACTCAAATGTTTCTTCATCTTCACAGAAATCATCTTGGGAATCTGAAAGGAATAAAACAATTTTAGAATATTAATACTTCGCATTAGCCAAGTACATAGGTCTCCAGTAAACTACATACCTACCTACTATTTTTTCCCTGGGTGCTCAACATATTAAATTAGAGGGGAAATAGAGTGGGGATTAGTGGGGACACTTTAAAATCATATTATGAGGTACCAAATTACAGTCACTTGGTGGAAAAAGGTATTTCATGGGACTGTAAAGATGCTTCCAGTGTCTATGTCCCTATGTATGCTTATATCTTTATAACTACCCAACGGATTTAGATGTGGTTTTAATTAATAGATAGAGTGATTCAAGAGGAAGGTTTTTATCTATAAAATATGCATAATATAGTAGAGGAACACTGATGGTTTTCTATTAACCGATTCGTTGCGTATGGCACGTTTCTGTGCCATCACTTTTTTTTAAATTACTTGAAATTACTACAAATTTTGAAAATACTGTTTTCTTTTCCGCATGCCAGAAGACACATGCGTGTCATCTAATCGTATGGCGCTGGGCACTGAACAGTGTCACGTTATTTTTGTTCGACGCCACATTTAAAAGTTAGACGTCGCAACGAATCGGTTAAGCGGGACAATGTGTGTGGGTCCAGTAGTAAACTATAAATCATAAAAGATGAATCTTCAAATTCCTTCAAAGGAAGATTATGTGTGGTAGGGTGATTATGTGTATAATATAGCAGATATAGATTTGAATAAAGTTACCGTCACATTCAAACTGCAGAGAGCTGAAATGTTTTGGAGCATCTTGCATCAGATCTTGGGCGGCCTTTTTCAAAGCAACACGAAAGGCATGTCTGGCCTTTTGTAAAGGTGTTAAGCAAAGCATTTGTTCTGGGTTGTTATAGATAGTAGTACCCTGAAAAGAAGATATTAAAATAACAATTTTATACTCATTAGTATGCAGTTATTTTTAATTTTGTACAACTTGCATATTTCTTCAACTCCTGAATCCTGAACCAATTTGGCTCACATTTTCATTTTCTATATTGCCTATTTGGTAGGTAAATATTACAAAGGAAATGAATGGGTTCACAATACCTTAGGCTTAAAGTTCCGTTTCATAGTAAGTGCTTTCCTCGTTATTTTAATGAGTAGTTCTGGTCTCCCAAACTGGAAGTAATCATGAACATATTCATGCATGTATGGGTTGCTTGAATTACACAAGGGATCCTGGAGATGTGAAGTCACTTTGCGAAATCCATACAAATTCAGTTGCCTCACGAAACTTGAGATGTTAGTCGTTTTGAACACAGAATGATCGCATTGAAGGTAATTTTGAAGAATTCTGTAATTCAACAAAATTGTTCTCCCGGTTCCACCCCAAAGGATGGCATCCGGGCGCAGATTCAATAAATACCATAGTTTCTGCGGGAATCGCATTTGGAATATAACATTTTTGTCTTCTTGCATATTTAGGTGCGAAAATTTACGGTTTATGAAAAGTGATACTTTGAGAAGGAATGACGAAAAGACCAAGAAACCAATAAAAAGAAATGGGGCAGCAAATGATATGAGGTGGGAACCAAGAGGTTTGAAATTTTGGCGCCATTTTTTTTTACTAAGAAGTTTTATTGACGATCAAGCCCACTTTAATCTTTGATCAAGCCTTTGAGAGACAGCTGGTTTGATGTTGTATTGTACTTTTACGTTGAATTTAGTTTAGGAGTAAAAAAATAATAAAAATACCAATGTCCAGCAGTGGAATTATCAGCGAATGACAATAAACAAATTATTGACTAAAAGCAATCAAACGGAATAGTTTTGTAATATTATAACCATTGCTTTCGGGTCAAATTATAGCCCTTGTTGGTCGTTGGTTCTCTACTCTTTGCCATTGCTATCGTGTGAGTTACATCATAGCGCTACCGTAACTCTAGTATAGTGATCTGTGCCGTAACTGATGGCATGAACGTTTAGCTACGTTGACAGCTAAAATCATTATAATTTGGCTGTCATTGTCAAATGCGATGACAACAATAACGGCTTTTGGCGGCAAGCCTTGATCATATCATTAGCTCCACGTCTTTTGCTTAATAATCGTGTAGAATTTGATTGTTAGCGTGTAATAATGGTGGAATATTGCGTGTTAAGTGTTTTTGAATGTGCACAGATGTAGGCAAGTGATATGGTGCTGAAATATGAATTTTGGTGCCCCCTCCAAAACTCCTCCGAACTTTCAGTAAAATTCCACCCATTTTACTGGAAGACTCACGTGACTAGACGAGCTATTAAGCTCACTCTGACTCTGACCTGACTAACTAACTTATTACTTAAAAAATAACATTTAACTTGACACTGGCAAAACACGAAAGTGGAGACCATAATTTAATATCCCGTGAACATTCACGAATTTTACTCGACACTGGCAAAATGCACATGTTGCCATATTATTAAAAAAAAAAAAAAAAAAAAAAAAAAGACAACAATAACATTTGACGTACAGTTGATTGACGATTAAAAACCGTAGGAAGGATTGGCTCGATTGAACACTTTTACTTTACAAATAATTTAAAAACACATTCTCAAACGAATTCTCCGGTTTCCGCACGCTGAAAACTCGTTGCGCTGCCGCTGTTATCACAGATCAGCTATATAAAATAGATAACAATCTTCCATGAAAAATTACGGACAGTAGTTTATCTGTGGTAATAGATGTCGTGGAGTTTGACAGTTTTTTTTTATTGACGTCGCGCGGTCCTACTTTATCTAATGTATTACACCCAAATTCTCATAATTTATTTTTCAATTAAATGAAAGCCTTTTTTCGATCATTAATTTTATTAAAGATAACAATTGCTTGATAACATCAAAAATAAGACTAATAAAATTTACAGAGAATATTAAATAAAAAAATCAATAATAAAAAATTTACATGCAGTTATTATCATGATTACATCTTATATATCAAATATTCATACAAAACATTACAATATTAATGTTTGGATGCCTGATCAAAATTAAGATTAATACAAATTACAGAGAATATTAAATAAACAAAAATTTTATAATAAAAGAAGTGCATGCGATCATGATAACATCTTATATTTAAAATCGTCATACAAAACAATACAATATTATGATGTTTGGATGCCTGATCAAAAATAGGACTAATAAAAATTACAGAGGATATTAAATAAATAAAATTTTTATAATAAAAGAATTGCATGCACTTATCATAGTAACATCTTATGTAATATTAAATCGTCATACAAAACATTATATTATTAATGTTTGAATGTCTGATGTTTCTTTCCAATGTTAAAATGTATAATACATTATTTGAAAAAAAAAAAAAATGTTTGTAAGATTACCATCAACATTCAGAGCCCCCTACCGCCCAGTGCTGACCATAGGCCTCGCTCTTGTTATGCCACTCAAGTCTAACCTGAAAAACTTGTTTTTTATTTCAAAGTTCAGGGCACACCGACATCAGTTGGCTAAGTAAGGTTTCAACAGTAACTGTAATCACGATGTGTGAGCCGAACGAGCGTGCTGCGGTAGCAGCCGGCGTAGCACCAGATCTGACTTGTCCTTATTCCAGTTCTCAATTCATCATTAAGGAATCTCTAATCGCAATTTTCAAGACGATCACTATACAACATAAATTAATTAAATAAGTTTGTAAAAATTTGTCCCACGTTTGTGTAATTAAAGACGAAATTAAATTGGTTTCACCTAACTTTAACCCTTTAACCGCCACCGTCGGATATATCCGACAAGCCTGTTCTGTTACGTAACCGCCAGAGTCGTATATTTCCGACTGCACTTTAAATCTACATTTTTAAGTCATAACACTGTATTTTATAAAACTATACTCGTAATTAGCTAAATAGTGAATAAAGTTATGATTTACAGTTGGTTTTATGCTTCTCTCCCAAATAGAATACCTTAAAATAAATCGCCAAAGTTTAGTCAATTACGGCAATTTTTTTTATAAAAATGTATTGCAGTCCAGCGCCCGCGTCGGAAAAATCCGACAGTAGGAACGAGACATAATACATAAAGACCTCGATTAGAAAATGAAGTAGATTTAAATATTTTGCTTTATTCTGATTATTTTACCAGAAAACAAAGTAATCATCTGATCAATAGAATATTTATACAATTATTTGTGTGAATTTTGTTATTTAATTTAAAAAAATACGTAAATAAATCTATGAAATGTCAGCGACTGAGTTGATTGTTCCCATCCCTAGTCTAAACTAATATTGTCACTACCCGTATCGCCACCGTCGGATAAAGACGACCTCCTCTGACGTCACAAGCGAGAGCCGATTTCTATTAGTGTTGTACTTGTGTACCTACTTGTAGTTGAATTCGTGATAGGTATCGATAAATACCTATGTGTAAGTGTTAGACATGACGAGTGCTGAAGAATTAATACGAATTCTGGAAGGTGATAAAAATGAAGAAGAAAATAAGATTAATACAAACTGTGATTTAAGTATCGATGTAAGGTGGCGTAGACGCGTTTCTTTTGTAATAACACTGATTTTTCGATATAAGGATAATACAAAAGGTGATTTTAATAAAAAATGTATATTAAAAGTATTATTTTGTTTTTTTTATTAAAATATCGACATCAATAACCTTAAATATTAGACATCACTTTTATTGTAGGTATTTATAATTCAAAAAACTTGCCTGGCGCTAGGGGCACGACAAGTGATTTTAAGTCTGGCGGTTAAAGGGTTAACCAACAGTTATCGGCTACCTAGCCGGTTAAACCTAGGTTTTGCCGACCTCGGTCGGTTAAAGTTAGGCGTAGAAGATTTTTTTTCAGCCTCGCGTTTAAAACGTGACACTAGGTGTTATCAACATGTACATGTATGAGTAGTTGTTGTTGTATGGTGAACGTCATAAAATTAGCATTATGTATTCCTTAATGATACATTTATACATCTAGAATAACTGTCCTTATTGCATCAGTTTGCACCAGTGCTTCGCCGGCTGCTACTGCAGCACGCTCACTTCGCTCGATCAGCTCGCACGTTGTAATCACTGTTCAAACCTTAACCAACTGATGTTGGTCTGCCCTGAATCTTGTAATTAAAACAAGTTTATTTTAAAACATTTTTTTCACACCAAAATTGAACCGACTGCAGTCGGCTACATCTAAGTTTAACCGCCTAAGCTTAGATGTATCCGCACTTCTACATTTAATAAACATGTAGTCTGTTTAAGAACATTCTTAAGCCGCATATCAAGCACGTGTTTTTGTTCAAATATTCAACAAAAACTTCACAAAACATAGTCAAACTTTACTTTTTGTTTGCTCCAACAATGTTTTTGCTTCCCATGCCCGATGAAAAGTACATACAAAACATAATATGTACATATTAATATTTTTTTAATGATGTTATGTTTCTGTTGAATGTTTGAAAAAAGACACGCGCTGGAGACGCGGCTTTACACTATGGTACTCAAGTTGTATTCGAAACCCAATACACAAAATGGCAACGCTCTAGCACATTATGACAGCTTTTAAAAGTAGCCAACTCTTACTTCAAGAGTAGTCTGTCACCTAGCAACACGCTCCTCTTGCTGGGGATTGCAAAGTAGCTGTCATTGCATAGAATTTTCAGTTATTTTCAATGTTATTGTGCTCTTACAAACGTCAGGTTACTCTTGAAGTAAGATAAGAGTTAGCTATTCTTAAAAGCTGTCATCGTCGGCTAGAGCGGCTGGTGTTTATCACTAATAGCTGAAAAAAGTGATCTAAAGCATAGAGAGCTAATAGTTAAAGCCTTTTTATGTAAAGAAGTAAGAAGACGAGCTTAACGCCCTCCTAATGTCAAAAGAAAACGCTGTCCAAAGTCAGTACAGTGCTAATCTAGAATTTAACAATAATGTAAAAAGGATGCATTGTGCATGATCTAGGTGCACTACACCAACACTTATTACCCAAGAGTTACAAAATGTTCAGACTCTTCGGCCTATTATATTCACAAGCTGCACAAGGGTAATGTGCCCTCTTACAGAAGAAGAAAATGTTTTTTAACTTTTTAACTTTAGCGCTCTATAACTCTAAATAGACACCAGTGGCTGTAGCATGCCACATGGGATCCTAACAAAACTTCAAGAGTAGAACTGTCATCCCATACATTCACAAAAGTACAATGTATTGGATGACAGTTCTACTCTTGACATTTCAGCGGGATCCCGTGTGGCATGCTACAGCCACAGTGTGTGATAAGTTGACAATGGGTCCTCAGATTTACATTTAATAGTACTTAGCTAAGTATCACAATAATTATAATCATTACCTCCATTCTATACTCGGATCAATTTAATAGATGTCACAGTTATTTACATAATTTCATCAACATTCCGACGTCAGGTCACGACTATCGATTTTATGTAACATCGAAAGCAATAATGACCAGTGAATAATTAGTGATGGGGACTGACTGATGTCAATGTAATAAAAAATAATAATTGAGTTATACTACAACAGAACAAGTTACCCTACTTACACCGCCAGAGTCTAAGCAAATGTGACCTATTAAATTGAACCGAGTCATATTATAACTTTTACAAATTGTCACTCATTTCCACACCACCATGAGGTATGATTGGCGCATTTTCTTTCAACTTGGTATCTTCAGTTAGCTCAATTCAGGTTCACAGTATCTGAAACAGTTGAAATAAAAAATTAAAATATTTCCTTTAGAAGCATTTATCCATTAACATCCGGGTGTTCAAAAAAAGGTGCGAGATAGATTGAATAGATAGATAAATTTGCGCCTTGTGAAATTAAGAGCTCTTAGCGGGTTTTTCAATAGAAATGATAAAAAAATATTTGTATGTAGAATCTGTGATATTTGTTTCAATAAAAGCCATTTCTAATTATGACTATATGGCTTTTAAGCCCCCGATTTTTTATAGCATGTAAACTTGTCCATCTGCTACAATAATAACTATTAATAATGCTGACAAACCTAAGCAGGGCAAGGATTGTGGTCATACTATGTTTTATTACAATCGGTTCAGTATTTTTGTTGTGAAAGATAAACAATCATACATCATATTCAGTTGTGATAATATTGAATGTTGAAAACTTACCATTTCTTATGTCTGAATGCTAATATCCTGGTAAAAATGCTTAGAAATCAGTAAAATATTTTCATTGGCGCATTGATGTTCTCGAAATCTGAAATAATACAAGTAAAATAATTACAAAATAATTACTCACAGCGATAAGGCCACCCATTGTGGACCAAATTGTATTCCAGTGCTAATATTAAGTAAAGGGTATTCTATTCTACAAATACATACTTAAACATAGTCAAATATGTTAATGTCAGATGGTAAAATTAATAAAGCTTGTTTTTTTTTAATGTCATTTGTTTCATATTTTCCCTATGTGTCATTTCAGGGCCGGCAACTCTCTGATAACACCTCTAGAGTTGGAAGGGTCAATAGGCGGCGGTAACTGCTCAACATCAGACGGATCGTCTTCTATTTTGCCGCTCATTTTATATAAAAAAGGAATCTTACCATCTCTTATGTCTGGACGCTAATAATCTAGTCTTGGATCCTTGTAAAAAGGCTCAGAAATCAGTAAAAGCTTTCCATTGGCGCATTGTGTTGATGCTCTCGAAATCTGAAATAGAACAAGTTAAATAATTAGGTACAAATAGGGTCAATTCGCTAGTTTGCGGCCAGTTAGTGGAGTACACCACTTTACCTTAGCTTATTATTTTTCATATTAAAGACCATATCATATTACAATAGTTGAAATATTTGGGTGACAGGTTGTATTTTAACAAAAAATATTGCACCCTTAAGGGGTGAATTCTAATAAATAAAATGAAATATTCATGATACA
This sequence comes from Hemithea aestivaria, assembly GCA_947507615.1. NCBI lineage: Eukaryota > Metazoa > Arthropoda > Insecta > Lepidoptera > Geometridae > Hemithea > Hemithea aestivaria. The sequence goes on along the minus strand of OX382327.1, from coordinate 4,980,696 downwards.
CATCTTCTATGAAATGTTTTTGTATGAGATACATACTAAATTCAATAAATATTGGTGCTTATTCAATAGATATGTATTTCCAACTTCCATCTGTGATTTTGCCCCCTAAGGATGTCAATGTATTTAAGAGCAAGAATCAAAATTCAAAATCGAAGATGATTTAACTTTTTTCATACAAACTTTCAATCTCTCTTTTAGTGGATTTTTTCAAAAGAAATGATAAAACATGTGAAATGTTTAAAAAACAAGCTGTTATTATTTACCATCTACATAGAAACATAAAATACTCGTCAAGAAAAATCAATTGAGCCCAAACTCGATGGGGATGCGTCGTTTAATTACGGAATTCCTAAGGCTACGTTCCAGCTCCATCATCAGATACCTTAATAAAATTAAAATAATTAAGACATGCAGCCTTATTACGTATGTTGTACAGCCCAATATAACTGTGCTTAATTATCTCAAGGACAGGACTGGGTCCCAATACTAATATCTAACAATATTACCATGACATTTTAATATACATAGGTAATAGGTACATGAGATCCGATCCGATTAGATTTTTGGTGATTTTGATTCTTTGGTTGGCTACACTAATTTCACCCTAATATTGTCAAGTTAATTCACGCTTGCTATGGATCGGAGGGGACTGCAATACAATTTAGTTATAATAACAATATTGAATATAGAAAACTTACTATCTCTCTATGTCTGGACTTTATATCTAGACCCCTATCCCCTAAGATCTCTATCTGTGGTCTGGAAGTATGGACACAATGTTCTTGTCTGAGTCCTTGTAAAAGGCTCAGAAATCAGTATAAGCTGTCCATTGGCGCATTGTGTTGATGCTCTCGAAATCTGAAATAGAACAAGTTAAATAATTAGGTACAAATAGGGTCAATTCGCTAGTTTGCGGCCAATTAGTGGAGTACACCACTTTAGCTTATTAAAATGAAGTGTTCTTGACATTTATGAAAAGTTATGAAAATATGTACAGAAACTAAGTATTTGAACATAATCAGCTAAGATATAATAATTAAATATTATTGACTGTGGCGGTGTTTTAGAGCTATGTCAGGTGCCTGAAATTATTTTTATGGAAAATCCTTTGACAAAACACAACGCTTGATTTTTAGCACTCTCTTTTCGACCTCAAAAACACAGCCGTTGTGTTTTCAGCAGTGAATGTTTTTGACTACTTGTATTTACTATATTTGTGACAAACCACATTTTCTACATTCATTCAAAGCGGTAGTAGTCCAGTATAGCCCGTTGGCCTCTTTTAATGTAGACTATTCATACACACTTCTTTTTTGTAAAATAAAATCCAACCTCTAAACTAGTAATATAACTGACTTAAGAACCTACCTTAATAAAATTAAAATAATTTAGACATGCAGCCTTATTACGTATGTTGTACTGCCCAATATAACTGTGCTTTATTATCTTAAGGACAGGACTGGGTCCCAATACTAATATCTAACAATATTACGATGACATTTAATATACATAGGTAATAGGTACATGAGATCCGATTAGATTTTTGGTGATTTTGATTCTTTGGTTGGCTACACTAATTTCACCCTAATATTGTCAAGTTAATTCATGCTTGCTATGGATTGGAGGGGACTGCAATACAATTTAGTTATAATAACAATATTGAATATAGAAAACTTACTATCTCTCTATGGCTGGACTTTATATCTAGACCCCTATCCCCTATGATCTCTATCTGTGGTCTGGAAGTCTGGACACAATGTTCTTGTCTTGAGTCCTTGTAAAAAGGCTCAAAAATCAGTAAAAGCTTTCCATTGGCGCATTGTGTTGATGCTTTTGAAATCTGAAATAGAACAAGTTAAATAATTAGGTACAAATAATACAATTCGCTAGTTTGCGGCCAATTAGTGGAGTACACCACTTTACCTTAGCTTATTAAAATGAAAAGTGTTCTTGACAGTTATGAAAAGTCATTCCTGTGAATCTATACATGATCAAGTTTTATTTAAAAAAAATGTAATACTAGTGGTATTAAAATGTTTTTTTAACATAAATTTGTGTTTTACTTGTTTGGGCCCACCTTTTAGGGTTCCATAGCCAAATGGCGTAAAAAGAACCCTTGTAGATTCGTCATGTCTGTCCGTCCATCCGTATGTCACAGCCACTTTTTCCGAAACTATAAGAACTATACTATTGAAACTTGGTAAGTAGAAGTATTCAGTAAACCGCATTAAGATTTTCACACAAAAATAGAAAAAAAAATTATTTGAGGTTCCCCATACTTAGAAATGAAACAAAAAAAATCATCCAACCCATACTTGTGAGGTATCTATGGATAGGTCAAAAATGATATTGAGGTTTCATATTTTTTTTTCTAAACTGAATAGTTTGCGCGAGAGACGTTTCCAAAGTGGAAAAATGTGTGTCCTCAGTCCCCCCCCCCACCCACCGTTATTTCTAAAATCTGATAAATGTAAAAATAATATATGATGTACATTACCATACAAACTTCCACCGAAAATTGCTTTGAACGACATCTAATAATTAGTTTTTTTTTAAACGTTATAAATTGGAAGCCCCATTTTACCTTTTATTCAATCAACACAAAGAATTTATTATAAAAGAATTTATATTATGTAACTTGCTGCTACGGAACCCTTCATGGACCCTTCATTGGCTGAGTCCGACTCACACTTGGCTGTTTTTTTTTAATATGCGACCACCTTCGTCATAGTTTACGACCACTAAAATTCTAACAAAATGTCGATATTATTTTATTAAATAAAAATGTTATTCATTATTATGAATTAAACACTATCATTTAGTTATAAATGGATATATTATCATGAAATACTTACTCAGAATGCATGACATGCTCACTATTTTTTGTAACTTTATACAAAACAAAACACGCTTAATGCAGAAACCAGAATCAGCTGTGATTTGTTAAAATTCTGATAATACTATACAACTGTTATATGTAGAGAAGGATTACCCGTCTATCACTCTGTCTCAGCGTTGCCAGTGCGTAACTTTTGTAACATTTTGCGTTACTTTTTGACCCTTTGCGTTACTTTTACGTTACTTGTCCTAAAATGTTACTTTTGCGTTACTTTTTGGGGTAATGATTTATTTTTTAAATGAACTAACAATGGAAGAATATAAAATAATAACTAAGTGAAACGGGACGCAATCGAAACGGAAAACAAAAATTTAAAAAAAGTAAATAATATTGTCAATATCATGGCTCGTCTACATATTATGCCGGTCAATGACTCTGCGAGTCGTTGGTCCAATGTTCGCCCGAGCGCACAGATTATAAATACATGCACTTGAGGCACAGATTATATAAATCAAAAAATAAAGAAAAATTCACTAGTTTAAAGTAATTATTCACACAAAATGGCTTCAAATGGTCCATGATTGATTAACATTCAAAATATAATTAAAGTCGTCAGCAATGGAGCCCAAAATGTATACCAGAAATTTACCGGAAAAAACCGTAAATATCCGAAGACATTCTTCTATAGACAAAAACTGTTCATCCATAGACAAAACACACACTCGGCAAATCATTGGCCGGTATATGTGGACGAGCCATAGGACCAACGACATAGATTCGAATGTAACGTGCCCAAACTCGACGGGTTTTCTAATAGCCATTGAAGAGTTTCATTAGACACCTCCTGGCTCCATCATCAGATCAGCTCAGTGGTACCAGATTATAAAACTGTCATCAGATTTCTAGACATTTGCAAAATTTTATTATGATACAACCAGAAGTTGGTCAAATTTTATTTGTAAGAATTTTTTACCGACTTTGTATGGAAATCTAATTTAAGCGTCTTCAAAATAGACCATGTTTGGAAGCTCATACTGGACAACGATTGGAGATAGATAAAAAGTCTCAAGGCCGAAGTTGTAGAAAATTTTATGAAGTTTAATAATGTAGTACAACAAAATATCGTACAACGCACAGTTTTTGACATTAAGCAAAAACCTAAAAATGGGACCTTTTTCGGCCTCCCCCCCCCTCGGGTTCGCCTTGGAGGGGTGGTGGGGACTTTTAGTATGTTTATCTCCTTACTAGTCCAAAAAAAGTTCTTAAGTTGGTTTTTCTGCTTTCGACTTTTCGATCCACATACCCTTTTTGGGCACTGATTCACTGGGCTACTACTGAAATCTATGAATAAAAAAGTATAAGTAGATAGATAGATAGATAGATAATCCTTTATTGAAACACAAAAATGTACAAAAAACAAACTTAGAACTACTATATAAAAACTAAGTGTTACAATTGGCGGTCTTATCGCTAATAGCGATCTCTTCCAGACAACCGTGCAAGGAGAGGAGAACAATTGTAATTCACATGGGTTAGGTGGTGTGTTTAAATTTACAAGATTCAAGGTGTTAAAATACTTATTATTTATATATTCAATACACATAATATAATACATACATAATGCAACACAATAAATATTATATATACTCTAAAAATAAATAAATAAATACCTACATATTATACTATTAAAATATATACTATTTTGTCTGCTTAATAATAATGACAGTAATAATATAATATTATACTAAACGGATACAGGTTGAGTGAAGTACCTCCAAAAGTAAGATTACGGGAAAGATGAAAGAAGAAAACAGCTAAAGTTATACAGATAGATAGTGTGCAAGTACACGTGACTTAAAAACATTCAAAGATGGAGCGCTTCTTATTTCAACAGGTAAGGCATTCCATAGACGGATGGCCTTAACTGTAAAAGACTTGTCGTAAAAAGAAGACTTATGTTGTGGAAAAATTAGTATCAAATTCAATGACGACCTTAGAGAAAGGGAATGGGAAGGTTGAAGAAATTGAAAACGCTCTTTAAGATAACGTGGAGAAGTAGAGTTAAATAAAATATTATAGAGAAGAGATAGAATATGAGCATCCCGGCGACGGCGGATAGGAAGCCACTTGAGTTTAGAACGAAAATCGGAAACATGGTCAAATTTGCGAAGGCCAAATATGAACCTTATACATAAATTTTGAAGTCTCTCAAGTTTATTTAGCTGGTCCTCGGTAATATCAGGATAGCTGGCGTCGGCATAATCGAGAACAGGGAGCATAAGAGATTGAGCTAGCGCAATTTTAGTAGCAGTAGGCAGGAAGTTGCGTAATCTACGCAAGGACCCTGCAGCGGCAAACATTTTGCGGCTAGTGATAGAGAGTTGCGGCTGCCATGACAAGGTGCGGTCAATAGTAATTCCCAAGTTCTTAACACTGTCACTGAGAGGAATTGTGACTCCATCGAGAGTGATTTTTGGAAGCAATTCTGAGTCTATTTTACACACTTTTCGCGAACTTCCAACAATAATTGCTTGTGTCTTCTGTGGATTTAATTTCAGACCGTGTGCCTTACTCCAGTTGGAAATCTGGCATAAGTCGTTATTAATATTGCCAATAGCAGCATCCAGCTGTTCTAATGAGGATTTACAGTACAACTGAAGGTCGTCTGCATAAAGATGATAGGAAGAAGAGAGATTACGGGAAATGGAGTTAATAAATATGGCGAAGAGAAGAGGAGAAAGAACACCACCCTGAGGTACACCAGCAGTCGTATTACACCAAGAGGAAAACACATCCTCGAGGCGAATCCGCTGCCGACGACCATAGAGGTAGCTGTGAAACCAGTCAACTACCGCTGGTGATACGTTAAGTGAGCGAAGAGTGGCAAGAAGAATATCGAAGTCGACAGAATTAAAAGCATTGCTGAAGTCCAGGAGCACTAACACAGTTAACTGTCCATCATCCATACCTTTACGGATATCATCAGTAACTTTAACAAGAGCAGTAACTGTGCTGTGTCCCGGACGGAAACCTGATTGGAAAGGGTTAAGAAGATGGTTATCGATGAGAAATTTATTTACCTGGTTATGAACCAGTCGCTCTAAAACTTTGGATAAGAAGGGAAGAATAGAGATGGGGCGATACTCAGAAAAAAGTTTAGGATTAGGTTTTTTAGGCAGAGGTAAAATCTGAGCTTCCTTCCACAGCGAAGGGAAAACAGAGTTAGTAATGGAGAAGTTAAATATATAGCAAAGAATAGGGAGGATATAGTCAAGAATAGGATATAGTCAAGAAGAGGAGCATATTTCGGCTGATGCCATCAACACCAACCGCACTAGATGTAATAGACAGAGTGCTCTTTTTGACTTCACCAGCAGTAAATTGACGAAAAGTTAAGGGAGGATACTCAGGAGAAACCGTGTTTGAAAGGGCAGAAATAGTACGAGATTTTACAGAAGCATCAACAGAAGAAGATGAAGAGAAGTGCGAATTTAAGGAATTAATATCGAGGTTATTAGGGACAGAGTCTTGGCGAGATTTGCCAATACCTAAGGACCGAAGAAATTTCCATACTTTAGCTGGATCACTATGTTGCACAGAGTCATAGATATGACGTCTTTGAGCATCTCGACACGCTACGTTGCAACGATTTCGTATCTTAGTGTACTTCTCCTTGTTAGCGTCGGTTGGTCTTATTTTATATTTTGTTTTAGAAACTGCTTTCTTATGTTTGAGCAACTTGAGATCATCAGAGAGCCAAGGTGCAGGTACATGCTTGATTTTGATGGATCTCAGTGGAGCATGCACATCATACAACTGTGTTAAGATGGAATTGAATATTTCAATTTGAGTATCAATTGAGTCGGTTGTCATGATCGGTGACCAGTCTGTATTCTTAGCGTCGGCCAAGAATGATTCCTTGTTCATGCCACTAAAATTGCGCTGAAGAATAATTGTGGGCTTTGGTTTTGGAGGACGAATTTTATAGGACAAGAAAATTAAGTCATGATATGAGAAACCGTCCGCAGAGCATTGACCATGTTTGAAAACATGATCTAATGATGACACCATCATTAGATCAAGAAGAGAAGGAGTACAATTAGGGAAATGATGAGTAGCGCCAAGGGGAAGAATCTGCATGTTGCATGCATTAACCAAGTCCTGTAAGAGCACTGCGCGACGGTCATGTTTAAGAAGACAAGTGTTGAAGTCACCCATTATAATAGTGTGACTGTAAGCCGGAGTGAGATCTTCCAAGATCTTTTCGAAGGAGGAAAAAAAGTTATTTTGAGAAGAATTGCTATAATAGACTCCGAGAAGTATTTTTGTATGAGATAGAAGAATTTCAATAAATAGGTGTTCACCGGCATTTGGAGGGGGTGGTTGGGATGAAGTGCTAACTACAGTGTAGGGAAAATGAGATCGTAAGTAAATAGCGACTCCCCCACCAGCACCCCTAGCCCTGTCGTTACGAATGAGATTGAAACCAGGTAACACGTAAGAAACTGATGGAAGAGAAGGCTTAAGCCATGATTCGGAGACTAATATAGCATGAATATTTTTATTATCAAATGACGCCAGCATTTCAGAAAAATGAGCCGGTATGCTTTGGGCATTAATGTGAACGATATTGAGATTCCTTGGTACGTCAGAGAACTGATTGTCCAGAGTTTCCGAGAGAGAAGGGACACTCAGAAAACTATCTTCACTATTATTACTCTCTGGTGAGGTACTTATAGCGGATGAAAAGCTGTCACTGCTATCATTAAATAAATCATTAAGCATTATTTATATAATAAATATAATAGACTTACATACAATATAAAATAAATATATACCTACTAATACCAACAAATAAATAGCAAGCTAATATAGCAATATAATATAGTTTGTATCTATGTGCTTGTGAATTAAATCACTTCACCTGCCGGTTTTTTAATTATTAACAATAGGATAATGAATTATACACCTTACATACCTTATAATTAGGTACACAACTTATATACTACGAACAAACTGTTAAATACATAATAAAAAAAAAAAATACATTGAATTAAATTATTACCCTTAAAGAATTTACATACCAAAAAATATATTATAATATTATGTAATTTTGAAATTTTATTAAACAACGCATCGTAACAATATATTATCATTATTATAACAATAATTAATGATACACAGCCAAAGATACCACGGCACGTAAAAAGGAACGTTTATGAAATAAAACAAAAAAAAAAGCAAAATGTCAAAATGACGTTTGACGTTCAGTGACAGTAACAGTGATGTGAATGTCAAAGTCAAGCACAACAAATAACAAAATTGCCGGGCGGTATATTTTAGGGTAAAAACTAAAGATTTAATAAATATTGCATTAAAAACCGTATACCTACATTTAGAAAAAGTTAAGTTAACAAAGGGTAATAATGAAACAAAGTAAAATATCGAGATCAGCAGCAAATCACACAGAAAGGAACCTACTTTTTGCTACCAACAACAACACGTTTGGATCTTGTTACCGCAGGTAAGTACCTATATTTAAATTGAGTAAGTAAATTACATTGTATTAAAAATCGTTTTTTTTAATGCGTTACTTTTATTGTAAATGCGTTACTTTTCGAACCTACCTGCGTTACTTTTGAAGATGGGGCACTGGCAACACTGCCTCTGTCTAGGACTCAATTTTATTTGAAAAAGGGAGATGGATGTCTTATTTTCTAAGAATTTCTGAAGCTAAGTCTCTGAATGGTCGCAAACCAACGCTGGCCACGAAACCGGCGAAATCACCCTACATGGCTTAACAATGTGAAATATTTTAATGTTAATGATTTAATGTACCGATTGATGTGATAATTAAATCTTATTTTATGATTAAACCACCATATAGGTAACATAACATAATATCGACTACTATAATAGTTGAAAAAGTTGGGTTAGATATAAATTAGAACTGAAATAACCTCTAAAAGTTTGTTTTCGATAAGCACGGGTAAACTGAGATTTTTGAGTAAACTTCACACTAAAGTATCATCAAGATGATTGCACAACATGCGCTAACAACAAAGATAACATTATTCAGATAAATTATTCAGATTTGAAAAGAAAACTTACATTTATGGTAAATTTCTTCATTCTGTAAACATTCATCATTTTCCAGTTTTCTGTATAATATATCCTCGTGTATTGTCTTGAAAGCTTTACAAAGCGTAAACATAATATACTGCACTGTATAATTGTAACTGGATTTAGGAAAAATTAAATAAATATAATTATGGTAATTTAGTAAACAAACATGGCTGAATTGAACACAGATTAGAAATAAATAAAAAACTGTCAAACTCCACGACATCTATTACCACAGATAAACTACTGTCTGTAATTTTTCATGGAAGATTGTTATCTATTTTATATAGCTGATCTGTGGCTGTTATTGTGCGAGTTAAGTAAACAAAGAAGTGAAAGTTTGTATTAAAGAATACAATAATAATTTTCGTGGGTATCAAGATCGGATGCATTATATCAATTGCAGTGAACCATGGATAAATCAAGGTAAATGCTCTGATTAAAATGTTTTTGGCCTCTTTAATTCATGAGTCAAGCCTTTTATTGCATAAAGTACAAGTTTCTTCTCAGCTAACTAGTTTAGTAAATATATTTTTTGTTTTAGATTTTCTTTGTTGCTCCTTGAACCAGGAGAAGTTTATTTTGAAGATTTTTCATGCATTCTGAACGATGTAGAATCGCCGAAAGATGGAAAACCGAGGCAGGGGCGTTTGAAGCTTTGTTCGAAATCTCTTGTGTTTGAGCCTAGAGAGTGGACATATCCATTGATAAAAATGCATTTTAAAGACTGTGTGAGTATATCAATAGTTGATGTTAAAGCGAATGTGATCAAAGTAGTGATAAAGCAAGTGGCCGAGATGCTTGAAGGGAACATACTGGCTCCGTATAAATTTATTTATGAACAAAAGGAGTTTTATATATTTTTTGACTTTGCATCGGCTGAAGAGTGCATAAGTCAGATGCAGCAACTGCAGAGAGCATCTACATTACATGCTCCAGAACATAATAGTATGGTGGCAACAATACTTCACTCGAGGTACATGAGGATGGAGTTTGATCCAGTCATGATGGATGATTTCACTGAGGAGATAGTTTGTGAGCTTCAAGCTGAGAAGATTTCACCCCTTGTGAGGCATCAAGGGAAACTGGCCGTCACTCCTTCCACTATTTATTTCCAGCCTTTTAGTAATGTTGAAAGTGTAAGTTTCATTTCATATTATGTATTTAATTACTCAACAATTTTTGTCTAAGCAACAAAGGTGACTTGTGATAGGTGTTGCTTGGGACTTTTTTTATTGAACAGGGTCATTTAATTTTATTATAAAACAAGTGAACTTTAAAAATTTTTTTTTAAAAACAAGCTTTTATTGCATTGTCATCCGATTTATACATGTATGCAAAATTTCAGCTCAATCGGACACCGGGAAGTGGGTCAAATTAAACTTTCAAGATTTGATTACAGACAGACAGACAGACAGACAGACAGACAGACAGACAGACAACAGACAGGTGAAAGTAATATAAAGCTTGTAAAAAGATAGGTACATACTGAGTCTCTGTAGATATCTGTAAATGTGGAAGAAAAATTATTGGCAACTTCAACTTTTTATCCCAATTCTCCTATTGGATCTCAATTTACATGTGAAATCATAAGGCACAAATAGTTATTTGTAAAAACTGCTTATCTCATTTTGATGCTGTTAAAACTTATTATTTTTTGTTACAGAGTCCCATATTGAAGCTCAAACTAAGCCATTTAAAGAGGATGTATAAAAGAAGATTTTTACTAAGGCAAGTTGTATGTATCTGTGTGTTCCTTTTTAATTTCATTAGTTATAATTTGCAAGCACATTCTGCGCACTTAAGTAATCCATGTGAGGATATGCACCAATTATCATAAACAATTGAATTGTCTTCAGGCTATTTTAAAAATCCCACACAATGTGGCTGAAAATTCTGTGAATTTGTGTGTAACTTTTGCAACTCTTCATGACATTAACATTAGAGTCTTAAAAGTCCAAATAAATGAAACGGGCAACTTCTGAATTCTTTCTCTTACAACTAGTTCTATTTATCTACATAGTCGGAAATAACTGGATGTCTTAATCTGTTCTTAGGAAGCCATACAATTGCTTTTTATATTAGCTTAAGATTACTGTATGGGTATTTAGTGTTTTCTATATTGTGCTTTCTTTATATGTTACACCACAGTGTCTTATTCTTTTTTTAGTCCAAGCCAAGGATCTTGGTCATAACATTAGATTTTAAAATCTGTGTACTTATTTTTATTTTATTAGGATTTAGGTGTTGATGATACCTGCCTCCCTGCCTCAGATTATACTCAGATTGATTGCCATGTAGGGTTCAAGTTCTTTGGCGCGGACCATACTTCTAATAGTATTGATTAGGGGCTGCGCAGACGACAGACTATCCATGACGCACTTTTAGTCTGTGAAAATAGAACCTATGCAATTATATTATTTGTGCGCCGGACTTTTTGCGCGTCGTGTGCGTTACTGCATATAATTGCATAGGTTCTATTTTCACAGACTAAAAAGTGCGTCATGGATAGTCTGTCGTCTGCGCAGCCCCTTAAAGATTTTTCGTAATACAGCTGACTGAAACCATTTTGACAATACTACTGGTGATCCAGACATCTTTAAGTGATGCTAAACACTCATCATCAGGTGGATGTCTGTTTGTGTGTCTCTATTATTAAAAATCCCTAAAATTACCTAAAACACTATTTTATTGATTTTGCTTTTAAGTTTTCTTATAAGTTTGAATTAAAATGTAATGTATTTGTGCTAATCACTTTAAAGCTTGAAAATAGATGACAACTTATCCCTTTTTAGGGCCTGGAAATCTACAGCGCAGAAGAAAGCTCGGTGCCACACATTTACTTAACATTCCAATGTGAAAACGATAGAGACAGAGTTTATCATTTACTCAAAGACAATCCTAATGTTAACATGGAAAAGATGCACGCAAACGAGATGACATTGCAATGGCAGAATGGAGTTGTTTCTAACTACGACTACTTGATGTATTTGAATAGGTGAGTGTTTTATTTACTAAGAGATTAGATATCTTATATAATATGTGTTATATTTAGAGTTCCTGATCTATGTATTTAAATGATAAAGTAGATACACTGGTACACTACTATTATGGCTTATAGTATAGAAATATTTTAAAAAGATAACAATAAAGTCAAGTCTCTATCTCTATTTCATAAAGAACGAGACGCTATGTTCATGTGTTTTTAATACACAACACTTACATAACTGCCTCTATAATATTTTATACTTCACCAAACTCATATTGGCAATAGGCAACTTGAAAAAATCAGTGGTCCAAAGACATTATATCTCGTTATATGTTACAAGCGTATCGATTTGGGAAACGAGAGTGTCATATTTAGCATGCTTTAACGTATTTAATGCGTGTCGACGCGTCATATGAAAGCAGAAAAGAAGTCTGAAGCGACTGAAGCTCACAATAAGCAATGATGCCTATAAGCATTTCGCAGCGCGTAATTTAACCTATGTTGCAGAGTTGCAGTCTTAGCAAAGCTATAATAAACTAGCTGAGTTCAGCGGTTTTACCCGCTGTACTGTAGCCTATGTGTATTCCAGGGTCTAAGCCATCTCTATACCAAATTTTAGCTCAATCGGTCCACCCGTTTATTCTTCTGAAAGAGTAACAAACATACATACATCCACACATTCTTACAAACTTTCACGTTTATAACATTAGTAGGATAATATGTATGCCAATGTATTTCAGTCATGAAACTTGAATCATCAGAAACTGCAGTTAAATCTGGGTGATATCAGCCACCTACACTTTGTCGCTAGGTTTTGTAGATCTATCATCTATGTATTTATCTATTCCACTGTCCTACCCACCTACATAATATAAACTTTCTATATTATTATCCTCAGCGCTACGACTTAGTTGTTAGTTTAACTTTCACTATTACTTCCTATAATATTAAATTGCTGCTACGATTGGAATAAAATTCTTCCTAATAATATCTTGGAATTTTGTTTATTATAAATTGTCAAAAAATTCAAAATACAATTAGTCCGTCATAAAGAAATTAGACACGCATTTTTTGGTTTATGTATAAAGTAAAAAAATATATATTAAGACGTATGTATCACGCTCATAAGTATGGTAGAGTCGCACTACGTCACTCCTTGTTGCACGCTGTGACGTCATTCCCTTCCACCAAGCAATTTTAGTTGCGTTATAGCTTCGTATTTTTGTAGGTAACGTAGTAAGGAAAAAAAACAAGTGCGATATATTTTTTAAATAATTTACTATACATTTTTAGTAGGTATCTACTATTATTAAATTTCCATTCTGTACTCCCTGGGATTCCCTGGCGTTGCCCCTACAATGTCGTCGATCCTATAAAAACTACAAATAATATGCTCACATTTTAAACCTAATCAAACTGATACGCCAATAGCTTCTAAACAGTAATTCGTGTCTGGTTTTTACATTGAATTCAATATGATTCATGGTACATTTTAGTCAATGAATTAGTAGATAACAATAATAGATTTATTGATTATGTATTCATATATTATTGACACGTGTTTTTATATATTTTTGTGCCATAAAACTTTTATACTTCCTAGTTGCCTAAGTTTATCAAAAAAAGCGATAGCCATGACTTACAGATTGTAAAATCTTTGTATCTGTAACTCATCATCTTAAGGTTTCCTGTAATATGGTGTTTCGATAAAGAGTTATCGATCTATCTATAGTCAAGCCTTTTATAGACAAAAAATCATCGGGCAGCCTATTGGCCTACCCACATGTAAAACACTAGAATCCATAGTCAAAGTTGCGTACATTACTTGCTTTACCTCCTCATTAATGTGAGTAGAATAACAAACGCAGTAATGTACATTGAAGTGGACATCAATCTTAGTGGGTGTGAATTAGCCAATAGCCCTGCAGGTCTGAAGCTAATTACAGAGTATCAGACAAATTCACTTCTGTGTATGTCTGTCCATATATGCATAGATCTTTAAAACTACTCAACGGATTTTTTAATAGATAGAGTGCTTCAAGAGGAAGGTTTATATCATGTATTATTAGGCGCTATTAGGCGCTACGAAGCGCGCGCGGGTCTACCAATTGGTCTTATAATTCTATTTGTTCGCAGTCTAGCAGACAGAAGCAAAAACGACCTAACACAATACCCAGTGTTCCCCTGGGTAGTTGGAGACTACACATCAGATCAACTTGACTTGACCAAGGCAGAAACGTTCAGAGATCTGTCCAAACCCATGGGAGCTTTGAATCCAGATAGATTGGACAAACTGAAGGAGAGATACAACGAAATGTCTGATCCTAAGTTTTTGTATGGATCGCATTATTCTGCGCCGGGATTGGTACTGTTTTATTTAGTAAGTTTTTTTATGTTGGTGTTATTTAATAGTAGTTTTCCGTATCTTCTCCATTTGTTATTGTCTAGGGTCATCATCATCATCTCAGCCGTAAGACGTCCACTGCTGAACATAGGCCTCCCCTTTGGACTTCCATATGTACTGGTTGGAAGCGACCTGCATCCAGCGTCTTCCGGCGACCTTTATAAGGTCGTCTGTCCACCTTGTGGGTGGACGTCCTACGCTGCGTTTGCTAGTCCGTGGTCTCCACTCGAGCACTTTTCGACTCCATCGGCCATCCGCTCTCCGCGCTATGTGGCCTGCCCATTGCCACTTCAGCTTGCTAATCCGCTGGGCTATGTCGGTGATTGTCTAGGGTAATGGAAAGCTACCCTTCCGTATCTAAGTTCTTTGACTCATCATTGTTCATCACTAGTATTAAAATACAGTTTGGTCCACAATGGGCGGCCTTTTCGCTCGCTTATACACTTAGTTAAATAACTAAATAAGGTATTAAAAAAAAAGTGTGTGCGTGTAACCTTTACGCGCGATTGAAGTAAAACTTCAATTTAATATCCCGTGAACATTCACGAATTTTACTCGACACTGGCAAAATGCACATGTTGCCATATTATTAAAAAAAAAAAAGAAATTAGACAGACCATAGTATATGACATATACTTACAACCAATCAGAATTATTATTTTTAAATGGCGGAAACTACACAGACTATAGTAAGCGTTACTTCCGTCTGAAAAAAAAAAAGTAAGCGTTACTTCCGTCAGAAAAAAAATCTGAGTTACTCCCTAGTCGCGCCTAAAGAAGTTTTACTTCAAAAATGTTTAAATGCGAAGTTTTGCAGTTTCAAATGTTAACCTTGATTGAACTTACTGTAGAGGGAAATAAAGGACACGCCTGTTTGGTCCTATGGGGATATTGTTATGACAGTATGACATCGTTTTTTGTACTTGTATTAATTACTAGCTGTGCCCAGCGGTTTTATCCGCTGTACTGTAGCCTATGTGTTATTCCAGGGTGTAAGCTATCTCTATACCAAATTTCAGCTCAATCGGTCCACCCGTTTAGTCGTGAAAGATTAACGAACATACATCTAGACATCCATAGATTCTTAGAAACGTTCACGTTTATAATATTACTAATATTATATTTGTAAGATTATGACGTCGTTTTGTTCTAAAATTTATTATTATTACAAGCTTTATATTACTTTCACCTGTCTGTTGTCTGTCTGTCTGTCTGTCTGTCTGTCTGTCTGTCTGTCTGTCTGTAATCAAATCTTGAAAGTTTAATTTGACCCACTTCCCGGTGTCCGATTGAGCTGAAATTTTGCATACACGTATAAATCGGATGACAATGCAATAAAAGCTTGTTTTTAAAAAAAAAAATTTTAAAGTTCACTTGTTATTGTTTTTGTTCCAGGTTCGTAAATATCCACAGTACATGTTGTGCCTTCAGAACGGAAGGTTCGATCATCCCGACAGAATGTTTAATTCAGTCAACCATGTCTATAACAACTGCCTCAAAAATATGTCCGATTTTAAGGTAAATAATAATTATTACCTACTACATAAAAAATAAATAAATAAAATAAATATTTCAGGACAATTCACACAGCGCCACCTAACCCCATACTAAGCAACTTAATGCTTGTTATTATGGTGATTAGGATAACGGATATAATACTTTATACTTTTCTTTAGTAAATACATACTTATAATAGATATTGAAAAACCACCTAGACCAGGAACAAATACCTGTGGATCACACATATATTTGCCTCATGCGGGAATCGAACCCGCAACCTTCTGCATTGCAAGCGGGTATTAGAGTATTAACCCACCGCGCCACAGAGGTCATCAAACATAACATGAGTTAAGACTATCACTTTCACACAAAGTCACCGGGGGTAGACTTCCTTTGTAGGAGGTCGACTAGGTGGGTGGGTACCCCAACAGTGCCAGTTATTCTACCGCCTGAGCAGTGATGTGCAAACATTGCTGTGCTTCGGTAGGAGGGCACTGTAGCTAGTGAAATTACTGGGCTGAAGAGTCTTAACATCTTATGACTCTCAAGTAAGAAGCGTTGGCGCAGTGCACTCTAAATTTTATCTTTGTAAAATCCTAGGCAGCACTGTACTAATTATGGGCAGCGTTGTCTCCTACCATCAGGAGAGCGTCTTGCTCGTCTTCCTACTTCATTGTATAAAAAAGTAGGACCCTCTTTTCTTCCAGACTCTAAGCTAACATAATTTTTAGTTATTATAAGTATTTTTAATTTGAAAACCTTTCAATTTGTGCCCTTTTTAAAAAATATTGGCTTCTCTCATCAAAACCACTTGGAAAATGAAAAACTCATGTTTGGGAAATCAAACTAGGTGAACAAACAGCGGTCTTATCCGATCAAGAAACTTCTCAAATACATTAGATGTTTACCTCAAAATAGTCACGCTTCTATTAATCCAGATTTGCCTTGTAAATTAACGCCTGACACACAGACCTTGAATTTGAACTACATTTAACTATACAATCGTTTAAATGGCTCCGTTCTCGCCAGCTGCATTATTACAAAACATTGCTTGATGATTCATTGTGTTTTCATTGTACATGATTCATTATTTTCATAGGGAAATGGATATGTATGTAAATTTTGCTATATTACTTTAAAACAAAAAGATCCAGAATTACTACTCCGGCCATTATTTATTCTCTTTTGCAATATCTAAATTTATAAAAGGAGAGAGTGACTGATTGACTGACTGACTGATCTATCAACGCACAGGCTAAACCGCTGGACGGATTGGGTTGAAATTTGGATCATCGATAGGTTTTATGACATCGACCTCCGCTAAGAAAGGATTTTGCCGTGCGGGCAAAGCCGCGAGCATAAGCTAGTATATTATATACTTAGTACTTAGTAAAGAAAAAATAAAAAATACGATATTGTAAAAAAAAAACAAGCGCTCTCTTATTATAAACAGTAGGTACACTTTTGCGTTAGTCACAAGTGTAAATCGTCTATGGCTCTAATGCTTAAAATATAGGTACTGAGATCGCAGTTGTTCTTCGCCTTCCTCAATGTATGTAACTCCAATACATTTTTAACATTATGTACAAGCATTTTGAACCTGTCTAAGGCGGCTGGAAAACTTGAGGAACTTGGTTCTGTACCGATCTAGAATTTTCTGTTTTTCTGTGTATACGTCGTGCGACCGAGTATTATGCCGACATTCTGTATACATTTTATTTATGCTGTTGCTATGGAAACCGATACTTCGAGATCTTTACATTTTTTCTTTGTTGCGCTAGAGCATCAATACTCAATACAGTCGTGTTTGTCGTTACCACAAAAACATTAACCTTGAAAAATGTCCAATACAAGGATAGTCTCTTGATTAGTTTTTATCAGTTTGCCGTTCGGGGAAGTACTTGAAGATGCAATGAACTTTACTTCCTTTTCCAATGATCATTTTAATATAGTAGTATTATATATCATTTTAAATAGTAGTATTATACTACACATGAAAGTGAATCAATAGGTTTGTCTATGCTATTGAATGATGACCGCAGTATAGTGCTGTGCAGGACATCGTTATGAAGACCTACGACCGTTAAGAAGTTGACCTCGTCTTTGTTTTGTTCATCTCTTTTTTATTATTATTATTTTCAGCCTGGTTTGTCCCACTGTCGGGCAAAGACCTCCCTTTCCTCTCTCCGTTCTTTTTGGTCAAGGGCTATTGTTGTCCAGATAATTCTTGCTTGTCATCTCTTTGAATAAATAATATTAACATTGTAAACAATTTTTGTAACATAAATCGGAAAAAAACCCTCGTGTATCCTTACAAACAAAATAAATACCTAATCGGCTCGAAAATGACAGAGTTTTCGGGTAGTATACATAAAATTATTTTATCTTGATGACTTGACTATACACTTGAATACATCCCCTTTATCCTAGCGACAGCCAAACAGACGGTCCGCATAATATTGATCAGATAGATTGAAATGAATGTTTATTTAAAAAATCCACAACCTAATAGAATCTTAATTTTTTTCCAGGAATTAGTTCCCGAATTCTACGACATTGACACCAAAGGCGATTTCCTACTGAATCTCTACGATATAGATTTCGGTGAGCGTCACGACGGAAGCAAAGTGAATGATGTCGCCCTTCCAACATGGGCGAATAGTCCCGCGGATTTTGTGACGAAACTTCGAGAAGCTTTAGAGTCTGAGTATGTGTCGAGGCACTTGCATCATTGGATTGATCTCATATTTGGGTATAAGCAGAGAGGCGACGAGGCTGTTAAGGCTAATAATGGTGAGTAATACACGTCTTTTATGAACCTTAGGCCCTTTGAACACAAATCTGTAGATTCTGTGAGGCAGATGAAACGCCGCTGCATCTGTTAAGGAGTGTGAAGCACTGATCGTAAAACGCAGCCTTTCTAGGTCATAGAAAGGAGCTGCCCGGATGAGCTAAGAGACATTCTATCTATCTACTCAGCCCGTATTCACCCACTGCTGGGTATAGGCTTCCCCATTCACGCCTCACCTTCCGATCCTGTGCGAATCTAATCCAGTTCCCTCCGACATATTTCAAGAGAGATTACCCCAAGGAAAATCCTACAGTTCTTAGAAGCTGCAAGGGTCATTGGTGAACCCTAATTTCGCGCCATGTAGGCGCTTACTCTGCAATGCAATTTCATAAATGTATCGTATGCGAATAGCTACATCGGAGGTTTTGTACAAATAAAAACTTCTAATAACTTCTAATATTAATTTATTTTACCGCCTGAGCAGTATTGTGCAAACATTACTGTGCTCCGGTAGGAGGGCACTGTAGCTAGTGAAATTACTGGGCTAAAGAGTCTTAACATCTTATGACTCTTAAGTAAGAAGCGTTAGTGCAGTGCACCTAGAATTGCACATCATTGTGAAATTCTAAGTAGCACTGTACTGATTATGGGCAGCGTTATCTCTTAACATCAGGAGAGCGTCTTGCTCGTCTTCTTACTTCTCCACATAAAAAAAAAAAAAATGTAGGGTCGAAATAAACGTTTTTTGGTTGTATCTTTTTTCAAGGTAAACTAGGAAATTTTGTCTTTTAGAGGTACGAAAGGCTAAAAATAACCATTGCGTTTCGAAAAGAAGAAGTGTATAATATGCTTAGTAATTCCTTTTATAAAATATCGTGTGTATCGATTACTCACGCGTTATCAGAGCTGTTATCATTTGCTGATGCAAATGTACTCGTCATTCACGTATTATATTGGTTAGAGAAATAATATATTGAAGTGTTTATCTTTTTTTTTTTTTTTTTTTTTTTTTTTATGTGATGAAGTAGAAGACGACCAAGACGCTCTCCTGATGTTAAGAGATAACGGCTACCCATAATCAGTACAGTGTTACCTAGGATTTCACAATTATGTGAAATTCTAGGAGCACTGCACCAACGCTTCTTACTCAAGAGTCATAAGATGTTAAGACTCTTTAGCCCAGTAATTTTACTAGCTACAGAAAAGCTATAGAAGCTATCTTATTTGAAAGCTTGAATCATTTAAATATAATATTATGTATTAAGCAGTTTTAACAGATGACTCATTGCCTGAAAACGCTGGCTCCAAATCGTTTGTCGAAGATACTTAAGAATTTAGAATACCAACATAATGTAGCCAATATCCATAGAATTAAAGTTCGAATTCGAACTCTTTTTTTGTGTGAAATGCTAAATCACCACTTTAGCCAATGGCACCACTGTCCCTAAATATTACGATTGTATTCCGGCTCGATGTTCAGAGAAGTATAGAAGGGTTTTATACCGCCTTCTAGGTTTAGTTTGCTACCATTTTTTTATTCTTAATAGGTTAGCCTTTGACCACAATCTAGCCTGACCATCTCAATCTCAAATCAATCTTCATCAATGAAACAAGTGAAATTTTTAAAAAAACTTTTTAAAGACAAGCTTTTATTATTATTACCATCTAGCACCATAAAGTACTCATCAAGACAAATCAAATGAACCCAAACTAGGGGGTTACGTCGTTTAATAACGGAGTTCCTATGGCCAGCTCCATCATCAGATCAGCTCGATGTCATAAAATATTGCATTGTCATCCGATTTATACAGGCATGCAAAATTTCAGCTTAATCGGACACAGGGAAGGGGGTCAAATTAAACTTGCAAGATTTGATTACAGACAGACAGACAACAGACAGGTGAAAGTAAATAAAAGCTTGTAAAAAATAACCTTTCTGTAATATATTTTTTAATTCCAGTGTTCCACCATATTTGCTACGAAGGCTCCGTAGATCTAGAACGAGTGAACGACATGAACGACCGCCACGCGTTAGAAGTACAAATCATGGAATTCGGACAAGTACCAAAACAGCTCTTCACAAAACCGCACGTCAAAAGGATCACCACACAGATAGAAAAACCAATATTACAAAAAGACTATAGCTATGATATGGATTGTATAGACACTATATATTTGCATAAAGAGGCAGTGACTTGTGCGTTAAGATCTAATGATAAAGTGATATCAGTAGGGAAAGATGGAGCGTTGAAAGTTTATGATGCCGTCCAGTGTAAGCAGATCCGTAGTGTGATGCTCTCCCGAACGCCGCTGAGCTCTTGTGTGATGGTCGACGAGCATATGGTGGCTGTCGGCTCTTGGGACAATGAGATGTAAGATAGCGTTAGTAATCTATGCTCATATTTGAAGCTGCTTATTGAATTTTGAACGTTATGTGTAAGCGGTTAAAGTCTAATTTGATGTGGTGTTTCAGATATCTGTATCGAGTTGATTATGGGAGAATAGAGGAGAGTTTTCGAGCTCATGATGATTCTGTCAGCTGTCTGCTGTGGTTGCAAAAAGGTACTATATACGTTATTAAATAGATGCTTAAATGTTTAACGGAGCGGAAAAGCGGACTTGAATTGACCAATCACAGTGCTATGATGGAGATGTCAAAATATTTCAAGCGCTGTGATTGGTCAATTCTGGCTCGCGCTTCTTCGCTCAATAAGTGAAACAAACCATTACTTAGTCTTATGTTCTGCAGTTGTTGGAACCAGTGTTTTAGCAAAAACCTTACTCTGCCAAGTGAAAATACACTGGATAAAAGAAAAACAGCCATAGAATTTATGACAAAATAAAAAAAACTTCTTCATTATTGGTACCCCAATAATGAAGAAGTTTTTTTTATTTCCCGACCTTTCATACCCCATCGTTCACACCAACCGGGAAAAATGTTTCGCTCGGTCACAGTGCTGACGATCGCCATTGTGGGAACGATCGAAAAGTAACTCGTTATAAACTGAATTTCTTTCCTTATTTTCAGAAAGGTTGTTAATATCAGGCGGTTGGGACGGCGTGGTCAGAGTGTGGGGCAATTTACACAGAGCTCCGGGACAGGCCTTGAAAAGTTTGTGGGCCGAACTAGATCATGATGGAAAAGTTACCAGTATTACTTATAGGTACGAAAAAATATATAATTTTTTTCCATAACAGAGGCCCTAGCAATTATATCTTCGGCTGGGTAGATTCACATCCCCTGGTGCAGGGTGACGATGCGTAACACTTTTCTGGGATAAAAAGGCTTTAGCAATTATAATAAAAACTGCGTAATGTAAGCTGTATTAGGGCACCTCAGAGATTTTCTGCTATTTCCCATAAGATATGTAAGAGGCAGTCGTTAGGCCGTGTTGCTTTGTATTAATCTTGACAACCTGAAATTTCAACATATAGGTTGACTACACCTATAATAATTGTGACTCTGGCAGTGTAAGAAAAACCTGTTCTGTTGAAGTATAAACCCTAATTCTTATTGTTATACTTACTGTCTAAGATTGTTTTGAATACGTAAAATCTTCTTGTATATTGCTCAAAAGTTTCATGCGTAGGAAGTTCCTTTATGAGAATTTAATATAAATATTACTATCATTTTTTTCAGACGACATCACAATGAACTAGAAATAATAGCTGGCACAAGCGACGGCGAAGTTTACATATGGGAGTACAGCAGCAAGACATTACTGAACAAGCTTGTAGTGCACCCTTCATCCGTGAGTGCAGTGTGCGTCATATCCGGGGACAGAGTGGTCACTGCCAGCCAACATGGGGATATATGCGTCACTGACTTGAATGTACTGCACTCGGTGAGTTCAACATATACATATAGTGATACAAGACATTACTGAACAAGCTGCTAGTGCACCCTTCATCCGTGAGTGCAGTGTGCGTCATATTCTTTTCAGGAGGTCGACAGGGTGGGTACTCCAACGGATATGGCCAATACACTGTGTGATATAATGATCAAATTGCGGCCGTCCTATTTTTTTTTTATTCGATAGACAATGTCGTATAATAACTCCGTCGAATTTTTTTCGGTAGCTTAAAAGATACGTCATTCAGAAACCTGTACTTAATCTTTTTTATAGAAGACTAAACAAGCGTTTGACCGCAATCTCACCTGTTGGTATGTGACGATGCATTCGAAGTGTTCAGTAAGAACCTATTCACTCTTGATTTGAACAAACCCACGTTATAGGATTCGGGAAACACTGAGAGTGGTAGCGAGTTCCATAGCTACACCGTTCGCCGTTAATCTTAAATACCTATTGGAGAGGCTATTGCCCAATACTGGGACAAACCAGACAATATTAATAATAGTATATATTTTTTATTTTGTTTATCAGGTATATCAGAAGCACCTCTCGGAATCGATATCATCTCTGTGCTGGGACGGGTGTAGCGTGGTTTGGTTCGGGAGCGGCACCGGAGCCATCAAGGACTGGAACTTGCTCACTGTAACCGAAGCAGCCAATCGACGAGCTCATTCAGGTATATACATATGTAAATTACTAGCTGCGCCTAGCGGTATTACCTGCGGGACTTTTGTAGCCTATGTATTATTCCAGGGTCTAAGGTATCTTTACACAAAATTTCAGCTCAGTCGGTCCACCCGTTTGAGCGTGAAAGAGTAACAAACATCCTGACATCCAGACATCCATTCTTACAAACTTTCACGTTTATAATATTAGTAAAATATTAATCTTTGACATTTAAGCTGTGTCCAACGGTTTGAACAAATAAATGGTAGTCTTAAAATAGAATTAATTACTTTGTAAATATGAACTTGCGAAAGTGCTCCATTGTAGCCTATTTGAATAAATGCATTTTGAGCGCACGTCACACTGTACGCGAAAATGTGGTCATTCACTTTCGTGGAGCGTAGAAAAGCGGTCTAGAATTGACCCATCACAGAGATCGATTGAAGGGGTCAATTTTTGCCCATTATTCTTCGTGTCAGCAAAAACGCTTATATGATGGGTTATAATAAGCATGGTCGGTTTTAATATTTCACGGTTATTTAAGGTCGGTCTTATATTTTTAATTCCCGTATTTAATAACAGTTTATATTACCTAAAAAATTACTTTTGTTTCAGACTTAATCAACAGCATATCCTATGATGAGAAATCAAAAACTCTCGTGACAGCGAGCGAAGACAAATCTGTCAAGTTGTGGCAACTCTCAACCAAAACATCCTGACAGATGAGATCTCACGGTGTTGCCAGTATTATTCATTTTAATGACGTAGATAACATCTCAATATTTGTGATATTTTGTAGATTGTATAAGAGATTTTATCCCTTGAATTCTAAGAGTTTAAAATAAATATATGAAAAATTCAAAAATAGTTTATTTGATATTTTACTAGTGGAACAGAAAACGAACGAACGAATACGAATACGAAACGAAATACGAACGAATTACGAAACTACGAATTTTCTGTTATATATACTAGACATACTTAAAAGGGGTTTGAATATTTTTTTATTATAGAGTGTGGCACATACCATAAGTGAACGTCACGTGATCAACCTAGACGCTTAACAACTTCAAGACCCGACCTTCACGGTGGGACAGAGTAGGGCCCTTCCCCACCCTTGCTCTGACCTAAGAGGTACTTCTAATTTTCTTCGAAATAAGCCGATCGCACATAGATACTTACTCCACAGTCAGGATATAATTTTCTCGGCGAGCACAGCAAGCTGTTCGCGCTTTCAAAGAATTTTAAATTTTTAGTTTGCTGGTTACATATTATTAATTTAAACTTCTACCCCACCCTGAGTCCATGGCTGGCTAAGTTGATGGACCCGACACTTTATGGTGAAAACACATCGATCCGCATCGACCGCGCCGAACGACTCGAATTTTGAATTCTTTTTATGAAATGTCATGAAACCTCGCACACTTGCCGGAGTCGAATCGGAAGAAGATTTCCTATACAAAAATTCTTTCGGCGCGGTCGATGCGGATAGATCTGCGAGCACCTTTACTAGGGTAGGTGTCAGAATACGAGTTTTTTTTTGTTAATGATATTACCTCTAGTTATCGATTTATATTGGATTCGTCGCTGGCCGCGATTTTGAGAAAAAGTCATAATCAGTATCTATACTTATTCCACAAATCTAAAAACCATTTTCTGGTGTACCGATTCAGCCGTTTAACAGTGAAAAGGTAACAAACACAGATCAATACTATTGCATTTATAATATTAGTTGGATATAAGGGTAGGTAAACTTTGTTGAGTGGTAGTATCAATATAGCGTTAGACCTTGGCATTTGGAGTTAATTTCAAGTTGATGTTATCTTTGCCCGCGACGGTGAAATGGCCTTGCTACATGATGGACAACCATACAGGGGAACAAATAAAGGTTGCCACATGAATAAACAATAATTTAAATATACTAGCTGACCGGCGCAACTTCATCCATGTTTGTTGAAAATTAAAAAAGTATTTTCCAACCTCTTACCCCTCCACCTCTCTTTTTTGGATCGTGGTGTGAAAAGGGCGTATGTGGAACGGCCAGTTGGTCGTAGGCCCGTTGGTGGTCCCAGGTACCGTTGAAAAGATTGTTCGCGGCGATTCTTCGGCAAAATATTAATTATTTCAAACTACCCGCATTTATACCATCCTACCTAAATAATCTACCGCTGCACCGCTCCGCGCCGCGCGCCGCGACCAGTACGAGTTCGTCGCTGGCACTGCACGCCGTTCCGCGCCCGATCGTGCAAAAAGAACCTTTATGAGTTCTGGAGGTGGACTCTCCGGGATTCTGTGCCAACCAGCCACCTAGGAGGGAAATTCTATCTCCACCGGTGCAGCAATCCAAGGTTAGTCCTGGTATTTTTAATAACCACTGAGTTGCGGCTGTATGGCTCAGCCGACAGTGGCCCCTCAAAGATGAGGTGGAAAAGGACGTGCACGCCTTGTAAGTTGAAAACTGGCACTGAGTGGCACAGGACAGAACCAGCTGGAGGCTCTTGTGGTCTGAGGCCAAAACTCACTATGGGTTCTCGCGCCAACGTAGTAGGTACCTAAGTACCAAGTGAAATTTTTAAAAAACTTAAAACAAGCTTTTATTATTTTTACCATAAAGTACTCGTCAAGACAAATCAAATGAGCCCAAACTCGACGGGGTTACGTCGTTTTAAAACGAAGTTCCTATGACCACCTCCCAGCTCCATCATCAGATCAGCTCCATGTCATAATAATATTGCATTGTCATCCGATTTATGCATGCATGCAAAATTCCAGCTCAATCGGACACCGGGAAGTGGGTCAAATTTAAGTTGCAAGATTTGATTACAGACAGACAGACAGACAACAGACAAGTGAAAGTAAATAAAGTTTGTAATAATAATTTATATCAAAATCTCGTCTCACAGTGTTAGTTAACGAACTCGTCCGACTCAGATTGATCGATTTTTGTGAAAAGCTATAGATAATTACGACTGTTTACGGAAAAGTCTCCTCTTCTTCCTGCCCTCATTCCACACTAGGTAGGGTCGACACAACACGTTTTTCTCCTCCATTCTGATCTATCATCCTTCATATCTGCATCCACTCCTCTAGCACGCATATCCTCTTTCACACAGTTCATCCAAACCTTTTTCGGGCGCCCCCTTCCCGGATTACCACCTATCACCATTTTCATGGACTTTTTGGTAACATGATTTTCATCTCTCCGCGTAATATGTTTACGGAAAAGTCTAACCTTAGTTAATTAAGAAACGCCTCATATGCAAAGTCTAGTAACTAACTCAAGAATAGGTGCAAGAATAAGTCGTATTAATATTATAATAATCATCAGCCTATTTTATTCCTTGCTGGCCACATGCCTCTTTTAGTATACTTACGTTTTTTAGCCGGGTCTTCAGCTTTTCTTAGCAGTTTCTGCCACCCGTTTCACTTGCTGTTCCCCCACCTGAGGCCGTAGTGCGTACGCTTTTGTCACATAATATCTCAACCGCGTAATATACGATAGAGTTAAGAAACGCCTTTAATTTTACTGTAGGTGCGCTATTTGTCCTTAAGAACTTTTTATTTTTTATTTTTGTTGCCTTATTGCAATTGTCACCAACTTAAGATAGCCTCTGTTCTCTGATCAAGTCATTAAAAGGAAGAAAATATCGCACATCTAGATCTAGGAGGAGTAAACTTAAAAAAACACTTTTTTCAGAACAGGCGTACCTAAAGCCGATTTCTGTTTCATTGTGCACTATAGAAGTGTCCTGGATATAAATATGATTTTATTATTTATTTTAGCTAAAATATTTTTAAATTTGTTTTATTGGTCGATAGGCCTTCGGTTCGTAAATTCGATTGAGTGCATAACTCAAACTAGTTGGTTTTATATTATGATAGTCAATAATATAAGTGTATATAGGAACCACGGAACTGATTTCAGTCGTGGGAAGGATAGTGTGAGAAATTAGTAACCAACCAATACCTAGATAATAATTTAGCTTAGGTACATTACAGTAGAGGTAAGTTGAAAAGTTACCGGGAAAGGGTAGGTAATTTTAATTCCTGATGTGCGACATGTAAGTTATTGTGCACCTATTTTTTGTACCTACCTATATACTTGTTTCCTGAATAAAAAAAGTCGACTATAACGCTCCACCTGCACAATAATTCTAAAACAGTTGACATAATGTGGTTGCATAAAATGCAGGTAAAAAGCGCGGAAAATAAAACTGGGTGACCTCGAAACATTCACTATCTTGAAGTTGGTTCAACTGTACGAATCGCTCATAACTCATAACGTATGCTCCGTTACATTCTTGCAGGTATTATTTTTCCTATCATTTTAAACGAAAGAAATGATAATATATCTACTAACTGTGCCCAACCGGTTTCACCCGCTGTACTGTAGCCTATAAGCTATTTCTATACCAAATTTCAGCTCAATCGGTCCACCCGTTTTGGCGTGAAAGAGTAACAAACATACATGCAGACATCCATACATTCTAACTTTCACGTTCATAGATATACTAGCTGCACCCAGCGGTTTTACCCGCTTTTCTATAGCCTATGTGTTATTCTAGGGTCTAAGCTATCTGTATACCAAATTTCAGCTCAATCGGCTCACCCGTTTAGGCGTGAAAGAGTAACAAACATACATACATCCAGACATCCATACATTCTAACAAACTTTCACGTTTATAGGTATATATTTAGTTATATTAGTAAGATTAAGTTTTACATCACTTGCTCAAAAATAAGCTTTCTAAAAAAACTTTCTATAAAAGTATTAGTTACTTTATTTAGTCTCGCAGCTTTGCCTACATTATAATCCTTTCAGAAGATATACGCCACAATATCTACCCGTGTGCCAAATTTCTGTGTGACCTACGTATAGTAAGATTTTAAATAATGTTACTTCTTATATTATACCCTACCTACTTTCAAATTTATCAGCTGATTGCTCACACATCTATGTTCATTGGTACTTAATGTACTTTCAGAAGTTGAATTATAATTTAACTTTTATTTTTAGGTTCTGGTAATATTATAATAGTAGCTGCGCCCAGCGGTTTTAACCGCTGTTCTGTAGCCTGTGTATTATCCCAGGGTCTCAGCTATCTCTATGCCAAATTTCAGCTCAATCGGTCCACCCGTGAAGAAGTAACAAACATACTTACACACTCATAAACTTTCGCGTTTATAATATTAGTTGATTAAACACATATATTATAGGTACAGTCAACTACAAAGAGATGTATTCATGTTAGTCTTACAAAATGAAGGAACTTTTAGTATGCAAAAATTATTTACCCTTACTTCGTGACATTTTATCCACCAAATCTTATACTATATTCGATTCATTTTAAATGCTATTATTATGTATCACCTAAGGAAAAGTAGTGGGATACATCATTGTTGCATATTAAACGAGTCGATGATAATATAAAGTTTGATTGCTTCTAGAAATGTCACGAACCAAGGGTAGTTCATAGTGGCAAATGAAAATTTACTTCATTTTGTAAGCCTAACATAGATACATCTCTTTGTAGTTGACTGTACATATTATGTAGAGTTAGACACCACTTAAGTGAGTAGTTAGTAGAGTAGGCCCTTACTGCACCTTGAACCATTTATTAAGATTATGTTAGAAGAAATAGATAAAACTTGGAACTTTCTTTACCTATAATTATTATGAGCAAAGATTAAAGGAAAATTATTATAGTAGGTACTTTTTCGCTTTCTTTTTCGTGGTTCATCTATAGAGGGAAAACGAGTTGAACAATCTATAAGTAGGTCAATGGCCAAGGAAAATAATAGACGCACAGTTTATCGCATAATAAGTTGTTTTAAGTTACCAGTTAATATAATTAAAAAGTCAATAACATGATAATTCCTTAAGAATATTAAAAAAAAACAATTACTTCATCTACACAGTAACAGATTCTACCATAGTTTTTTTTATAAGTTCGCCAAAGTTCTCCGTCGCTTCAGGGGCGTTTGTTTCAGTGACTTCAGTTGGTTGGGGACGCAAATCAGATGCGTCTTGGGTTGTTTGGTCATTCTGGTCCAAGTTCAGAAGTGTGTTGTGACTGAACCAATTCTCATCATTTTCTATAGGCTGCATCTTATTGCTAGGTTGATATGGCATCGTCATCATATTATTGTAATCTTTAACTTCACTATTTACATTTACACATTCCGCACTTTTGTACATATCGTAATGGTTCTGCGGCGCGCTGTGATACTGTAAGGAGTTGTGCTCTTGCATAGACGTGTTCGGCTTGTGCAAATATTCCGGCGCGTACATGTGACCGTAATGGCTGAACATCGACATCTGCGAGTTATGGTTATGAGCGAACTCCTCAAAACTGCTCGCGGAAAAACTTTGCAATCCCTTGAAGTGATTGTCGTTGTGCTGCTGTTCGTATGAATAGTTGAGATCACACGGGAACCGTTGCATGTTGTTAGCCATTGTGTTGTATCCCACCGGGTTAGCAGCAGAATAAGGCGGCCCTTTACCTTGCAACATGTTCGAAGTGTACGGGTTACCGTGGTTGTGATGAGTATTCGTGTTATCAAATTGTACGCTGTTTTCGTTAACGTTTGTACGATCGCAGCTTTCATTTCTATATCCGTACATGTTTTCCAAGGGGGGATTTTGAGCAGCATTGTTCATATCACAATGAACGTTACTAAAATTTCCAGCGTTTACGCACGATTCGACTTCCACTCTCGGCGTGAGATTGACATCTCTCAATAAACCGTCACTTTCATAAGTGTTTGATGTGCACGGTGTGGGATTAGCATTTTGCTCTGCCCATTGCCTCTTTGCGGCTTCTCGGTTTTCCTCATTTTTCCTTTCTAGTCCTACGCGCATCAATGTATGAATGAAATGCGTTCTGACTCTTACTGGGTTGAATTCAATTCTTCCTGAAGTGTTACAACATCCATCTCTAGTACAACCGCAGGGGAAATTAAGTCTATCCACTTGACATTTAATGCCTGCTAAACTACATGAACAACTTTCTGGATTGCATGTGCCTTTGCATGCACATCCACAAAACTCCCGAGAGGTTCTAATGTCTCTACATTCATCTTTCTCGAAGCCCTCGATTTTTCTAACACCAGCTGCGCGTAAGAGAGCTCTTCTCTGTCGGGTAGGCACCGGTTGCAAAAAGTAGTAGCTATCTAAATCAAGCTCTGATTCCGAAATATCACTAGCTTCTTCTTCCGTGTCGCTATCTTCACTGGAAGACAGCGATGCGCCTTGTAAAGAATGGCGCTCACTTTTAAGTTGTTGCAATATTTGTCTATGTAATCTCCTTTGTTCTAACGCATGCTCCGCTAGCGTAAATTTTTGTATATGAGAATGCTCCCATTCCATTCCCAATGTAGAGCCTCCCTGAGATGGCACACACGAGAAACCTTGGGCTCGTGGAAAATAGTACACCGTTACATTATCGAATTTGATTGCCTCTTTTCTTTTCTTGGTCAGAGGATCAGATTCAGCTTCCTGGGTACGTTTCCTCTTAAGATTACTTCTGGCAGGCTTTTTCTCTTGTTCAACTGTGCTATGGCATTTTTCATTTTTGTCATTAATATTGCTCTTATCGTAACTGGAGTTTTCATTTACATTATTATTTGCTAATTTTAGGCTACTTGTACATGGCAGTGCTAGGTTGAAGCTTGGTAACTTGACATCTTCCAGTGTCTCTGATCCGATGCCAGAGTCACTACCTTCTGATCTATCTTGAGGTTCTTCCTCTCTGTCTGGAACTGCGGTGTCTGGTGGCAGGCTGCCAAGTGCAGAATCTTCACTATCTGCCGAAGCACTATCAGTTTTAATATCGTCTATGTCACTAAGAGTATCATTATCATCTATTTTAACCGCGTAATCTTCTTTACTGTCACTGCTCTCATAAAACTGAGAGTTACTGTTACCGACTACAATATTTTGTTCATCGTTAGAACTAAGATCGTCACTATGAGCGTCACTATCACTCTTTTCGTCTTTTATCACAGCGTCACATTCTTCTTCTGGGTGTTCCAGTTTTGTTTCATCATTTTCATTCTTCGGAGTAGCTTCTTCATTTTTCTTGGACTGCAAAGCAGATTCAGGTGTAAGGGATTCCATGGCTACCTGGAAAAAATTAACAAATCCATATAGTTTTGTTCGTAAGCCAACTAAAATAGTAGAGCCTGCACATTGATCGCATAACGGGACTTAAATATCAAGTACCTATATTTGCAAAGTTCGTATCCAAAATCATATTATTATTGTCATCAATATCATGAAAATAATAAATATTATGTGTCTATCGTTATCATGATTTTTTTGATAATTCAGTGTACATAATAATTATCTGCTATATTTTGATAATGAGCAGTAACCGTTGAGATAGAGCAGTGCCAGCCACCTGCACCCGCGCGAGCCGACGCATTATAAATCAAACAAAATGATAATTCAAAACCGGTACCTATTTCAAAAGAGTCTGGCCTCGACGACTTCACCGGTATTCGCGGGTACGCCGAACTCTCCAGTCCATGGTGATATGATAACACACTTTGTTCTCCACCTCGATCATATCATCACCGATTCATGCAGCACCAAGTATCCAATATTACTCCACAAAATCGGTCACCAGATAGGATCACATCACGCGAATAGCACTTCAACACAGCACACATAAGGTCCTTTTTGATTTACATTTTCGAGCGCGCCGTTGTGTTAACCCTATTTATTTATTTTCCGCCTTATTTTGACAGCGACGTTCTTGGCATTCGTGGTTTCCTTCTTTTCATTTCCAGCCAAATGTCGGACGAAACGCGTTTGACAATCACCGTTTATTTGAGGTTATTAATAATTGATGAAATATTTAGCAAATATCATCGCAGCGGAGCGCGACCGAGAGGCCACTTTTACTGGCGATCTCAGAGTTCCCACCTCGCGTAATCGCGGCGAACGACTCGAGCGACGCAGGCAAGTTTACAGGCGACTAAATAGTTAGGTAGGCTCGGGTGCGGTGTGCGCGCGTCGGTCGGGGTATTCTGAAGTTGGTCGGGTAATGGCTGCGTTGTTCGACGTGACGTCGCCCCGCCTCGCCCGCCGCGCCCCGGCCTTGCGACCCTCCGCCCCGCGCTCGCCCGCAGCCCGCGGCTCTCGCGCAGGCGCACAATGTTTCTTATAAAATGTGGTGATACCACTTCCACACGTTGGCTCCCCTAATTATTATTGTTATTGTGCACACTCGACCTTGAGTTATTAGTTAATGCATGTATTTCTTTGCCGCGATTAATATTACGTTAATTACATCAGCTTGTATTTCAGGTAAAATTGATAAATGTAGAGCTAATCTGGTATGTCCTAATATCTGCATTATGTAAGTAATAATATATTTTTTTGTAATTTTATACATAACAAGGTGAGTATCAAATTGTAATCCTGCCACGAATAACACAAACATGACTCAACGAAAACTTTGCTTTAGATAACTTTTTATACCTACAAGATAAAACATGGAGCAGGTACCAGCATACGGTATGCTAAACTAAAACTACATATGTAGGTATGCTGCATACCTACATATGTAGTTTTAGTTAAATTATAGGGAGCAATATCCGTCTGGCAACTGGCAGCCCACATTCACAACCTTTTGCTCTTGGACCCGCTCGACAGCTCCCACACTCCTACATATATGACTACAT
Organism: Hemithea aestivaria; assembly: GCA_947507615.1. Lineage (NCBI taxonomy): Eukaryota > Metazoa > Arthropoda > Insecta > Lepidoptera > Geometridae > Hemithea > Hemithea aestivaria. Next base: position 4,947,840 of record OX382327.1, on the reverse strand, counting down.
CTGATATAGGGTCATATACCTATGCTACGTCATAGCTATACATACCACACACGCCTTAGTTCCTCAGTCAATACCCTACAGTCCACAGGTTTATGAAAAATTGTATTTTTCCGTTCACGCAAGGCAATCGCCCGCGAAGATCTATATTTAAAACTAGTACGATATGTTTACCGACAGCAATGTAGGCGGAGATGATGCGGTGCATCGTCATCGGCATTCTCTTCTCAGGTCTTCAAATAAATTGGCACACGGCAACCCGACATAATACAGGCAACTATACAAACCTACCATACAATAATCGATAGATATTTTCAGGAGGCTTTCGCGGCGGGTGAGAGACGTCCCTGCATAACGCCTTCTCTCTCTCTCCCCTGTAATTTACACAGTATACGCTGAAAAATGCGATGAAACACCTCAATTACAATAATTTGCGATTTGACTAAATCGTATCGCCAAGTGGTTTTTTTACTGGCGAAGGTCTACGTCATAAAATCTATCTATGTTCCGAATTTCATCATAATCCGTTCAGCGTCATGAGCAGTGCCTTGATAGAGCAGCCAGTAAGGCTTGATATTATTTTTGTCAAGTAGGGTCACTTCTAAAAGACATTTTTTTTCTTTAATGTTACCTACCTACCTGACTTTAATAGTGTAATTGGCGTATCCCGTTCTATTAAAGTATAATTTAAAAAAAAAACTTCTAAATTTACTCTAATTTGTTTATTTATAATATTTATATAGAGGTACACTTGCCTCTAAAATATAATTTTATTTTTATCTATACGTTAGTACTAATAATAATACTTCGCATTTTAATTTAAAAACGATAAGTATGTACCTACTCAATGTACTTGTTATTGTTGGCATTTAACACTTGTTCATAAAATGTACGAATTTTAATAGTTATCTACCGAGATATTACTAATTAACTGTATCTATTTTTGGCTACACTTGAATTCTTTTCGATTGAGTAAATAAAATTAAAGCAATATATGTAGAGTTACCCGTAACTTTACAGTGAGGGATTAATCCCGCCTTCTAAGTTTAGCCTGCTACTATCTGTGGCCCTATCATCGCTTAACATATCGCGAGATTGTGGTCGAAGGCTAATTAATCTATAATAATATAATACTTTTCTAAATATCTCTCTCTTTTCTAAAAAAAAAAAAGAATATCTTTTTTTTTCAAAATATTCTGCAGGGCCTAACCCTCCCATTCCCTCGATGGGAGGGTATGCGTAATGCATTTTTACCCGGCGTTAACAAAAAAAAGGGCCTTTGAGTAGCTACGTATAAGTTATGTTTCATGCGCTGTAATTATTATTATCTATTATTAAAATAAAACAGAACTTTAAATTCAAACAGCTATTTATTTATTTTGACAAGGTTTTTTTCTTTCGTATCTTAAAACAGTTATTGCCAACCCGATTATTAGTGCCTCTGTGTAATTATTTATTAAATATTCAGCGAGTTAGTGTAAAGACGTTATATCTCGCAGTAAAATAAATATGATTCTAAACATAACATTGGCGATATCTGCGAGTTATTGCCTTGACCTAGCCTCTCTACTATCTTGTAGAGTAAGATCATTATAACACTATCAAAGCACAGAGTTAAAGTATAAAATAAAATCTATATGGACCTTCTTACGCTTGAAGGATATTTCGTAGTCTAGGCATAGTACTATCTTACTGCTTATCTTTCTTCTTACTAATTTTATAAACGTGAATGTTTGTAAGCATGTATGGATGTCTGGATGTATGTTTGTTACCCTTTCACACCTAAACGGCACATAGGCTATAGTGCAGCGGGTAAAACTCCTGGGCACAGCTAGTAAGTTCATAATACAACTCGATGTGTCTGGGTCAAGTACCCTGTGGTTAAGTATTCCAACTGGGCCCAAAACCTGATACGGGTTACTGTAGCCCTACTAAGGTACAGTACTAATAAATGGCGATCACAATAATTGTGATGGTGAATAACTCGTAGGCGCGGCATTATATTATGAAGTTTGCCACTACCACTAACCTTTGCTACTAGGAACGCCAGGTTTTTCTTTTGATCTCTCATGTTAAGGCGACAGTGATCAGTCACAGCGCCGGTTATGATGCGAAGTTTTTTTTAAATGCTATGATTAGGTTGTTGTGTTGTTTATCATAGGCACTTGAGAGTTTGGCTGACTCCTCGCAGCATCAGTTTAGGAAGATTCTTTGATCTAGACTTTTGGGTATGCCATAGGATCAAACTGTAGCATAACCGAAGTGCCCTTGGTCTAATTATTTCGTAAACTATATTATTGGCAGTACATAATTTTATTTTATTTTTGTAATATTGACTTCCATTATTATTGTCAGTCCACGAATCATGAATCATGGTAGGTACTGAGTTGTCTAGGCTTAGCTTAGTTTCATCTACGCCTGAATCGTCGCTATCGTTTTACCGGGGGAAGACTTCCTTTGCAGGAGGTCGTCTAGGTGGGTACCCCAACAGTGCCAGTTATTCTACCGCCTGAGCAGTGATGTGCAAACATTACTGTGCTCCGGTAGGAGGGCACTGTAGCTAGTAAAATTACTGGGCTAAAGAGTCTTAACATCTTATGACTCTTGAGTAAGAAGCGTTGGTGCAGTGCTCCTAAAATTTCACATCATTGTGAAATCATCAGGTAACACTGTACTGATTATGGGCAGCCGTTATCTTTTAACATCAGGAGCTCGTCTTCTACTTAATCACATAAAAAAAATATATATATATATCATCAGAGAAAATTGTTAGCATTATTATCATACACGTAGTTAAACAAGCACACTTATTAGTTTCTCGTAAAACATGAATTTACTGTTACATTGTAAGTACAAGTTCTTCAAACAGCTAATCCTTTCACTTTATCTGGGCCTCAAATATTAAAATATTCAAAGTGAACGGATTATGACCCTTATTCTTTTGTAATCGCGTCCATTGTTTCCCAGGTAAGAGTTGAGATCAACCTTTTTACGAAGAACCTACGTGACCAGTAGTTTGTTTACCTGATGGGCTGTATTTGCTCTAGAAACATAATAATAGAGTTTAATTATTAAATTATATGTTTTTAATTTTTTATTGTACAATCATAGCCTCAAATAAAAATAATATCAAACGTTTCTAACGAGATGACTTATTACATACTAGCTGACCCGCGCGCACTTCGTTGCGCGTGAGAGTCAATTAATAAAGCGAATTCGGTGCTGCTATTTTGACTATGATTGTATTTCCATCCCCGCGACTTTGTAAGCGTAAAATAAGGCATGGCTATAATATTTGCTCCCGCTGTGGATAGCGAAGAATATCGGGCTGGATATTTCGATGCAGTTTTGTTCGCTACCGTAGGAACCAATGCTATGTCCTTTCTCAGAGATCACACTATTTAAGTTTAGCGGTTATTGATTTCCATCACAAATTTTCACGCCTCTCCTCAGGAATTAATACTATTTGTGGTCCTTTCCCGGTAACTCTTTAACTTATCTCTATTATAATTTTTCTAAGCTAAATTATAATTATAGGTTACTAATTTCTCACACCATCCTTCCCGCGACTCAAATCAATTCCGTGGTTCCTGAATTTCCATTAAAACTCTGACCCTGAAGGTGGGGGAAGGATCAATACTGAGTCTCCTTAAAAGTTAATTTCTGACATAACAAACTATTCATTAACAGAACCAAAATTCTGAGTACTGGTGAGTTCGCAAAATCTCTTCTTATCGGTCGCCTACGTTACATAAAAAATACGTTGTCCAAATTTTAGCTTAAACGAAGAAGTGGTTACCGATATCCTACACAAACTGCACCCCCTCTTTCCTCCCTCAAAGGTTGATTTCTGGGATAAAAAGTATCCCATATTTTTTTTAAGTCTCAGTCTACCTTTGTATCAAATTTTAACTCAATAGGGTCCTATTTCCTATACAAACTTTGACCCCCTAACGCTTCAATTCGAAGGTAATTTTTGACATAAAACTTTTTATTATTCCTCAACACATCCCCAATAATCTTATTGTGGATTTGTATACAAAAGTTTTTTAAGAAAAATAATTCCCGTTCCCGTAAGAATTTCGCAAAATCCCCTCCCCTCTTACGGGTCGTGAAAGTCACATAAAGAACACGCTGTCTAAATTTTAGCGTAAAATATAACTGGTTACTGATTTCCTACTCAAACTTCTACCCCCCTTACTCCCCCGCACCCCTCCCTCTTAAAGTAAATTTCTGTCTAAAATAATATTCAGTGTTCCTAAACAAAACTCAAACCATGATTCCACAAAATTTCACCTGAATTGGTTTAGCGGTTACGGATTTGCATACAAAAGTTTTTCGGGAATAATTCTCGTTCCCGGGGGAATTTCGCAAAATACCTTCATATCGGTTGCTTACGTTACCTAAAGAATACATTGTCCAAATTTCAGCTAAAACAAAGAAGCGGTTAACGATTTCTTACCCAAACTTGCATCCCCCCTTTATCCCGCCTTTGAGGTTGATTTCTGGGATAAAAATTATCCTATATCATTTTGTAGAACTCAGTCTACCTCTCTACCAAATTTCAGCTCAATAGGGCCAGCGGTTCTAAATTTCCCATACAAATTTTGTACCCCCCTTACCCCCTCTTAGAAGTTAAATTTTGTCATAAAAACTATTTAATGTTCCTCAAAACAATCCCAACAATCGTTTTACAAAATTTCAGCTCAATCGGTTCAGCGGTTAAGGATTTGCATACAAAAGTTTTTTAGGAATAATTCCTGTTCCCGCGGAAATTTTGCAAAATTCCTTTATATCGGTCATCTACGTTACATAAAAAATACGCTGTTCAAATTTCAGCTTTAAAAGATGGCCGATTACTGATTTCCTACTCAAACTACTACCCCTCTCTTCCCCCTTCAAGGTTGATTTCTGGGATAAAAAGTATTCCATATCATTTATTTGGATTCAATCTATCACTGTACCAAATTTCAGCTCAATAGGGTCAGCGGTTCTAAATTTTCCATACAAACTTCGACCTCCCTTTACCCCCCCTTAAAAGTTAATTTTCGTCAAAAAAAAAAACAATATTCCTAAACACAATCCAAGCAATCGTTTTACAAAGTTTCAACTCAATCGGTTCAGCGGTTAAGGATTTGCTTACAAACGTCTTTTAGGAATAATTCCCGTTCCCGTGGAAATTTTGCAAAATCCCTTTTTACCGGTCATCTACGTTACATAAAAAACACGCTGTTCAAATTTCAGCGTTAAAAGATGGCCGGTTACTGATTTCCTACTCAAACTTCTAACCCCCCTCTTCCCCCTTCAGGGTTGATTTCTGGAATAAAAAGTATTCCATATAATTTATTTTGACTCAATCTACCTCTGTACCATATTTCAGCTCAATAGGGTCAGCGGTTCTAAATTTTCCATTCAAACGTTGACCCCCCTTTACCCCCCCCTTAAAAGTAAATTTCTGAGATAAAAACAATTCAATGTTCCTAAATACAATCCAAACAATCGTTTTACTAAATTTCAGCTCAATCGGTTCAGCGGTTACGGATTTCCATACAAACGTTTTTCGGGAATAATTCCCGTTCCCGGGAGAATTTTACAAAAATCCTTTTTTATAGGTCGCTTACGTTACCTAAATAACACGCTGTCCAAATTTCAGCTAAAACAATGAAGCGGTTAACGATTTCTTTCACAAACTTGCAACCCCCCTTTCCCCCTTTTAAGGTTGATTTCTGGGATAAAAAGTATCCAATATCTTTTTTTAGGACTCAATCTACCTGTGTACCAAATTTCAGCTCAATAGGGTCAGCGGTTCTAAATTTTCCATACAAACTTCGACCCCCCTTTACCCCCCCTTAAAAGTAAATTTCTGACAAAAAAACTATTTCATGTTTCTAATCACAATCCTAACAATAGTTTTACAAAATTTCAGCTCAATCGGTTCAGCGGTTACGGATTTGCATACAAACGTTTTTCGGGAATAATTCCTGTTCCCGAGGGAATTTAGAAAAATCGCTTCTTATTGCACGATGAAGTTTTTCAAAGAATACGCTGTCCAAATTTCAGCTCAATCCGTCCAGCCGTTTGGGCTGTGCGTTGATAGCACGAAAGTGTACGAACGATTTTATATAATAAGAAGATAAGTAAATCTTTAGATAGATATAACTCTTTTATTTAAAAACCGATTTAAATAAAACCAATACTATTTACAAATTAGAGAAATTTGCAACTTTTTAGCGAAAACTGCATACAATTCGGTTGTGCCGTTTTATCACACATAAGTAACAAACCTTTTTACAAATTAAGCCTAATAAAACTACTCTGGTAAAGTTTCGTTTATGGCCACATCGATAGATGGCGTATTTTTAGTTTGTCGCACTTTTTGCTTTTTGATTTTTTTGAATTGAATTTACTTTATATTCTATTACTTTTACTTCGAAATTTTGATGTAAATTAGGGGCGATGTGTCCGATATAAATGATTATTATTTATTTTATTATTTTATTTTACGTTTCCCTAGGAAAAATTGACAAAATGTTTTACGATCTAGATCGCGCAAGCGACTTTTTCGCGTCGTTTTGTTCATATGCGTATTTTCACAGTTCACCTTAGTAAAGGATCACAATGAATGGGGAGAAATTTCCATTCTTATTATATGTATGGATATGGATCAGGAAGGCAGGCAAGAGGCGGAGCTAGATCGAAAGGAATTGAGGAATTTGGGAAAGGTCTTTGTCCAGCACTGGAATAGTAGAGGCTAAACATAATAATGTATCTATCGTGTTAGAGGCCTTGTAGAATCTCGGCGACCTGAAAGTGCAACATATATGGTTGGACACACAACCTATTAAATATTGTGATTTGATGTGACAGTGTAAGTTAGGTAACCTGTTGGATTATAAACCGCAATTGTTAATTATAAATTATTACCTATATTGTTACCTTCTTCTTTTTTTTACGTGTAGTAGTCTCCATTAGGAGAGCGTCTTGCTCATCTTCTTACATCAGTTAACATCAGTTAAGAGATAACGCTGCCTATAATCAGTACAGTGCTACCCAGAATTTTACAATGATGTGCAATTCTTGGTGCACTGCACCAATGCTTCTTACTCTAGAGTCATAAGATGTTAAGACTCTTTAGTCCTGTAATTTCGCTAGCTACAGTGCCCTCCTGCCGAAGCACAGTAATGTATGCGCATTACTACTCAGGCGGTAGAGAATAACTGGCACTGTTGGGGTACCCACCTAGACGACCTACTGCAAAGGAAGTCTACCCCCGGTCTTCTTTACGTACATTTTATATTATTATAGTGATTTGAGATTTGTAATTTGAAAATCGAATAACCGGACTCGAAATCGATCATCCCTATATTAAGTACAAACAGTCTACTTTCTTCGCATATACTTTTCCACCACCAGTCCTTGTACGAGCTATCTACAATGTCTAGGTAGACGAGTGTATCCATGGTATCGCGCCGTGCCTAGGCACTACCCTAGGCTACAAAAATAGCTAGATTTATTAATGGTTGTCATGGCAACAGCCAAAACAAACTGATACAAAACGGTAAGTAGAAGTGTTACACAAAATAAATTAGATTAGCCTAGAGTTTTAGAGTGGCTTAAAGTCTAAAATGTTGCACTTAAAACAAGTAGATTTAAATTAAAATGATAATAAATGGAGCCAAAATAAAAAGTTTAGATTGGTCTTATAAAACTTCTCGGATAATAAACAAGAATTAAAAAAAATCTAATTTTTTGGAAATCTTATAAAAATTACTCAAAAATCACACATTGATATGACAATAATAAGTATATGACTATATAATATAATTTTTCAGCACTTATTCTTATCAGTAATTGTGCTACATAAGTAGTATAATTGTACAACAATCATTATAGCAGAGAGCTACCCTGAATAAATCATTAGGTATGTAGGGTGGGTAGGGTGGAAGGGGGGTAGACAGGGGTAGATTAAATTTCGTACCACACCGTTGGCTGGCTCGGGCTGTATTCATCACTAGGGCTGGGATGCTTCCCGGTGTATTTTAGCACAATAGTGCTCCGAGTTCCCCCTCTGCCCTCTAGGTATAGTGTCTAGTTGGCTGCACTCTCAGCCTGACTGTGTATGAAATATAATTATATTGTGTTTTTATTTGTTTTCATGAGTAACTGACCAAAAACAAAAACGGCACAACTCACGTCTAATACGTTGTCGTCGTCTATATGACGTGAATTGTGCCGTTTTTGTTTTTAGTTATGGAGAACACTCGCGATAGTTTTAAAAATCGTAAAAATAACTGACTTCAAAAAGTGAAAAAGTTTGCGATACGTCGGATTTAATTGAGCCGGAAATTTAATTGAGTACCTACTCGTCTGAATAAGTTATTACGATCCCAAGACTTTATACAATACTAACTAGTGGATCCGCGCGCACTTCGTAGCGCCAAACGAAAAATAATTATGTATAAGTACCTATATCACTACTATTTCGTGAACGTATAAACCTTCCATTTGAATCGCTCTTATTTATAAAAACCGTATCAAAATCCGTTGCGTCGTTTTAAAGATCTAAGCATACATAGGGACAGACAGACATCGGAAAGAGATTGGTTTTACACTATGTAATAATGTAGTGATTAGCAAAGTAATAGCGACCCGCGCTCCAGCTCGCTGTTGTCTTGCTACGCTCACACATTGTGTTCGCATAGAATCCGAATGCATTAAGAGCTTCTACCTTACATTCGTTTTACCGTAAAACGTTTTCAAAAAGTAAATTCTATGAAATGATATTTCAAAATTAGTCATATCATGCGAGTGAGAGACACATAAGGCACGGAGGGGACAAGCTCTTTAGTTAAGAGCTTCTTCTTTGCGTTAAGAGTCAACATGACGCAGTGACTCAAACTCAAACTAAATCTTGGCTTTCCAAGAAAATATTTTATTAGCATGCTCCATACCTGTTTCATCCAGACATTAAAAATAGAATACCTAAAGGTATACCTACAATGCGGATATTCTACCTACCTACCTACTACCTACATAATGAATCACGGCAGAGATCGACCCGACGTCCGTCTGGATTCAGGGTCGAAACCTACAGAATCAAGAGACTAATATAAACTAAATAAACTTTTTTTGTGTATGTCAATAGCCTCGTTCACACGTACAAATTTGTTGCCAGTGAATTGAACATTTTCCGCGAACATTTGCAACTGACTCTGACTGAACCGGCCTATAATATTGGTACCTACCGCAAAAGCACTTTCTGAAATGGTTCCATATGCGCCATGATTTTTTTTATTGTCACGATTGGTACCTATATCATGATTGCCACTACCCGAATTATTTGCTTAGAATATGGGATAAATCCTTATTTTGACCCAGTAAAAATGCTTTACGCATCTTCATCCCACGCCGGGGGGAGCGGGACTCCCCTGCCGAAGATGGGCGCGGCGGGGATATCCACTAAAACCCTGGGGGTGTTCCTGCGGGATGCCAAAATGCCGGGTACCAGCGGGTTCGACGAGGCACTCATCCGCGGCCATGGTGGAATAAATCCGCCCCTAGCTTCACTAACTCGTACTAAGCGCTTTATTATTATTATTATTGGACCTCAAAAGCACTTGAAAGACCTTTGACCCCATGAAAAACTTTAATCAGTTTTTTGTGATATTTAGACTTGTTGGGTTTAGAACCTTTTTGAAGAGTCGCTATGTAATAAATAAAATAACCTTAATATAGAAAATTAATTGCTTCATACTCCATCTGTATAGTAGAGCTTAATAAAATAATTAAGTAGGAAGGTAAGTAATGTAATGTCCCTACGCAGTACGCAGTACGGTACCGGTACGATACTAAGTAAGATATACTACTACTTTGAACCAAAAATAAGTAGATTCAAAGTACCTTACCATCTAAATCCAAAGTAATATACCTACGTAACTACGTATTTTTGGATTTGGTAATTTGGCTCAAAAATAAAACTTATACAAGAGGTGTACCACGCCTACACAATATGCGTCCCTTTGATTTTGCTATTCTCCGCTGTCTCTTATTACAAATAATGCGTCATTTTCCCCATATTCGTCCTAAAAAAAGGAATTATTATTGCAGCTTATGACAGGATTTCTTTTTCGGCCCTTCTCTTAGGTTTCCGTCATACCCTAAAAAAATAAGCCACCATCTAAGTTCATACCACGCTACTGTGTGCCGCAGAGTCAAATTGTTCTTCTCAAAGTGCCTTTTTTAGAATTAAACATTTCGATTTCGATGAAATTTTAATTACTTTTTAAAAAATCCATATTTGTTCATCTCCCTTCAAGTAATCTATGAACATTCGTAAAAACAGTCTATTTCCACGAATTGAAAACTACCTCTTTCTTGGAGTCGGATTAAATTAAAATCAGTTCCAGTAGTCAAAGTGGGAAAGCCTTATAAATAAAAACGTACATAACTACAAAAGTAGGTACGGAGGGCACAAGGAAAAGTACGCAATCGATTTCCCAAGCCAGCCTTCCTCGTCACTCGTCACAGATTGGGCAATATGCAATGCACGTGTCTTTTGTTAATTATTTATTTTACTTTTATTATTGAACTTGATTATGCTCGCAGCTTTGCACCCGTGGATAAGCCAAATACCTTCTTAGCGGTGGTCTACGTCAAAATCCTATCTGTGGTCAAAATTTCAATCCAATCGTTTTAGCTGTGAGTGAGGTCTGTGAGGATAGATTAGTCAGTCACTCTTTTTTTTTAAATTCTTCTAAGTATTTATATGTTTACGCACATCACATCAGTTTTACCCGCTGAATCATAGCCTATTAGTTTTTCTAGAGTTTAAGTTCTAAGCACTCGTCGTGGATATCCACGGAGTGTTTTGGCGTACCCGCTGCCTGGGCATTGGGCATTATGGCATCCCGCAGAAACACCATAGATTTTTTTGTGGGTATCCCCGCCGCGCCCATCTTTGGCGGGCGAGTCTCACATACCGCCTTGCGCCTCTCGGCTTAGGGTGAAGATGCATGACGCATTTTTCCTGAGTTAATAAAAAGGTCTAAGCTACATACATACCCAATTGCAACAGAATCTGTCGACCATTTAGGCTTGAAAGAGTAACAAACTTTCACCCTTTTTTTTTTGAATTTGTAATGCGTACATAATATTAAGTGGGTAGGTAATATATAAGTGTAACTGACTTAAAAGATAAATGGATCATTTGCAGGTCAATCAATCAAGATACATAATATGCGTACATAATAATATAATATTTAACATTAATGTTTGTGTGAGAATGACCACAGCGCAGTGTTTACATAGGATCAGAAGAAATTCTGCAGAATACTACGATTGCAATGGGCTGACTAAACGAGATCCTTTATTAAGCTAACTAATTTTAGCTGCAAGTTTTACTTTATTTTTAGAGTGATTCTTCCAGAAAATAGCATGACAAATAATATTAATAACATTTATAAATAGATAATTACGGCATTATCAATGTACTCACTTTATAATATTTAAAGTGACATCTAGCGAGGAGCTTGCGAACTATTTACTCATTCGCAGCTCTACAGTGCTCAGCCGTGTGAATCTACCAAGAGTTTACATTGGGCTTATGCTACCCTTTTCAACCATGTTTACAAGGTTCTTAAAACTAACAACGGCCAAGCAGTGCGTCTCTACAGATTTACTACCTTTTTTAGAGGAATTTTTACAGTATTTATTTCTGATTTATTATTCCTAGGGTAGATGTAGAATACAATAAGACTAAGATTATTGTGTGTACTTATTTCTTCTTCTCCATAGAAACTGGCGCCATAACAGAAAAGCCCTTCGAAATATATAAAGCTCTTCCCTTCTCACTTAGTTTTTCCATACATTTTTCGCTGCCTTCTGATAGCGGTTTGGAAGTTTTTTTTCGTAGATTGGTATGTGGCCGAACTATGGATAGTACAAGAATGTTCTTTATCAGTGTCATATCAGTAGTTCAAAATATGTGCATCATGAAGTACCTATATTTTGCAATATGCAAGAAAAAATTATTAAGAAATTATTTTTATTAAGATAAAGTTAAAAGCTATAACGTTAGGTATTTATAAAATACAATTTGAGGAAAAACAATAAAAAACATAATCTTACGACACATAATTATATATTATTTATTATTACCTAGTTACTCGGTCTTTATTACAATTAAATAGGTACATAAAAATGTTATTTAAAATCACAAAACACCAAAATCACATATTTACTTTGGTTTAATACACAAAAAAACCTTCTAAAGGCTTTTTACAGATCTAAAGAAGAATTGAGCGAATATAAAAGGTATCTAAAATGTAAAATATCCAATGGTCTATTGACTATTGCCATCTACAAAATATGATCGAAGCATCGTCCATTTTTTATAAGGATTTGGGCACTTAAGCAAATGACTTGGTACATAGGTCGATTCGGGAGCGATTAGAGATAACGTTGGCAAGTTCACAGATGAAATGATGAGATGATGATGTACCTATGTTGCTAGTGATGTTGGTAGAAAAGTCGCGTGCAGGTGGCATCTGCACTATTTTACGTTGTTTAACGTGCACCTGCGCCCTTGACTACCTAAATATTTTTAATTATTATGTGAATAGTGTACTCACATGCCCATACTTTCTTCACTTTGAAGATTGGCTACATAAGCCACATATGAGCAATCTAACGAATTAAACGAAAACTTTGGTAGGTGCCTACATTTAATTCATAAGTACTAAATTAATCATAGGTATCTAAATATGGTCTTAAATGTTACCACACATTTATATCAAGGATCGGATAAACTTACACTATTTTTTAAGAGTAGTTACATTATAATTAATACATAAAAAGTTAACAGAATAATACATAAGGATGCCTATTCACTATCTATATTTATATAAATTAAGTCTTTATATCCGAGACGATCTAAGCTCTAAAGCAAATCTAGCATTAATTCAGGCTTTATAAAAAACAGTTTTCATTCAAAACTCTTGAGCATCTAACTGAGAGTAAATTGAAAATGGCAATGTTGTTAATCATTTATCAATTTAATGTCTTTCTTTTTCACAATTTAATAAGAGCATGTATGCAAATCCGTAAGGGAACCTTGTTCAAAATCAAGGGATGGAGTTTGATTTTCGATAGATTTTAGTAAGTTCTAAGTGAATCTTCGTTATTTTGACTCTATATAAATTCTACATAATAAGACTATTACTTATGTACATTATTCTAAAAATGAGTATTAATTCAGGTAAAATTATAATATAATAATTATGTATCGTTACCTAATGAAATGGGGATACTGTATAATAGGAAGTGGGAACTTATAATTTAACTTTTGGTATCCTATATAAATTATATTATTTTCCTTATTTTTAAATATTCTAATCTACTTCGTTTGGCACATTGATTCACAGTTCTCTCTAATTTGCTTAGAGAGATTTAATAATTAATAATAAAACCTAAGTTTAGAAGTCAATAATTATAAGTTAATCAATAATTGCTAATCATTTCATAATAACTATTCCATAGCTTAAAAAGTACATCATATTTTTAATTCATGTTAAGACCAGGTTTGGCTCACAAATGACAGGCGTTAGGCGCACTTTTATTGTTTTAAAAGAAGAAAACGCGTTGATTTATGTGGCCAATTAACGTCAAAACAAGGGTTTATTGCTTGTTCCTATTTATACTATGAACGTTCACGCTCGAAAGCCGTGAAAGCTCGCCATGTGAGCCGAGACTAACCCTATTTAAACTTTAACCACTGTACGTACTGTATAACTACTGATTTTGAGACACCTTATTGAAATCTTGTCACCTTTATAGGTAACTAAGATTGAATTGGGATATAAAACCCAAATTCATAAACAACTCATGTCGTATAGTGCAGTGCGTCTACCTAAAACCACTCGATTGCTAACTGCTAAAGTGTTTCGTGTTCGCATCAAAGACGTGGTAGGGGTGGTAGGATGAGTTGCTTGGTTGTATGTGAATAACATAACACACTGCATTCACATCGACGTGACCGTTGCCCGAAAAACTGAATATTTCTATCTATATAACTACCATATCGCTACTGGACTATCTTACCCTCTCACACAAATTTCTATAGAATATGACTAGTCAAACTCGTACTTAATTTAACACATGGACAGACAAAATGAGCGTACAAATAACAGTCAATTATTCCGTATAGTTGAAGAAGTCACACGGATCAACGTTGAAAGGCTCCGTTTTGACGTGCTCTCAGGAAGGCGGGTCTGGTGGGGCGGGTGGGCCAGGTGGTGCGTGGCCGAGGAGTTTGGCGGCGGCGGGTAGACCCGCGATGTCGAAGCCTGGGGGCGGGACGATGCCCGCCGCTGTCAGCGTGCCTTGGAGGTATGCTACAAGCCTGAAAGAATAAAGCACTTATTAGAAAAACGAAGCGCCTTACTGAAGTTTTAAAATATACCTACCTCTAATTACTTGTGTAACCTTCGTGTAACTGTGTTTAAGTTTTTTACATTGGCATAGTCAGCACCTATAGGTGAACAAACCAGAGACAGAGAAAGGTGCAGATGACCTTTGGCAGCGTTATCATTTCTTATCACCAATTTTATGGCCGTAAATGATGTACCAACGTCTTTATAATTTACCTTCTCAGCTCCTCCAAGGCACTCGCTTGCATCATAATGTAGTTTTTGGCCAACAATAGGGTGGCTATCTTGGACAGCTTGCGGACGGAAGGTGAGTGCGCGTATGGAATCACACCACGAAGCTCGTCTAATGCATCATTCTGAAATGATACATATTGCCTGGTTAGATTTTAAATGAATATTATATATTTTTTATTAAATCATGATGCTGCGTTCAAACTGAATCGACGCGTAGGGTAAATTTTTCTATACCTACGATTTTGTTTATACCTCTATTGGGGATCATTCTATTTTATTTATATTTCACGAAATAAACCGCTGAACTGATTGTGATAAAGCTTAAAATACTACATACTCGTACTTTTATTTCGATATTGTATGGGAATCGGGATATAGGTACGCAGATAATATAATGCAGTTAGTGAATAATATTATTAAGAAAGACGGAGAACCGAGTTGAGTGGCGTGCCATGGGAGAAGCCTATGACCAGCAGTGAACGAACATAAGCTAATGATAATGATTATTATGATAATAAAATTTCTTACCAAGTCATGCATTCGTCGTCGTTCTCTTGCGTTTATATTCAATCTGACCGTTTTCCCTTGTCGCATCTTATGTTTTGATTTACTTTCATTGAGTGGTCTGAAATTTAAAGAAATCACTTGTTAATGCTATTATTTATTTCCACTACAGTCTTACCTTTTAATAAGAATACAATTTTGAATTTGCTGTTATAAAACTAGTTGTCCGTCCCAGCTTCGCACGGTAGGACATTTACTTACGTAGGTATGTAAAAAATGATTATAACATCAGTGAAATTAAGGTTTGTACCTTATATAGGCCTATTTATATGGCGTCATCTAGTTTCGAATTTACAGCGTAGGAACATGAAAATGTAATTGCAATCGTTCATAACATTATGGCTTTATTATTCCGAACCCTACCACATTTATTAGCGAAGGGTGAAACAACGTAGGGAGGACAAGTGGCATAGTGATCTTTGTTCAGAAATTGAAAACAATAGGTAGAGACCGACCGCTTTTTAAATTGCATACCGTTCCCCAATAACAGGAAAATTCTGTTTGTTTGACAGGTTAAGTGTAAAAATGGATGAAATCTACGGGACAATATATTTAGTAAAATTAAACGTTATAAGTAATTAGAAGGATGTATTATATAACACACAATAACACATCGATCGATATCGATAGTAAAATTAGTTCACATCGATCAAAGATGATCGAGGTTCCCAAAAAAATAATTTTGCGCCACCCTTTACTAGACCCATCGACTTCGCTCTCAGCATCGTAAAGTCCGTGGTGTTTTTCTGTTATCATTCATAAAAATATCTAAGTTAATCAACTCTAAGTTAATTTGCGATCAAGCACCTGGTCCAATGATAGTGGTCTATGGGAACGAACGAAGTTAATGCCATTAATTTACGCAAGAAGCTATATAAAATTAAGCTAACACCATAATAGTAAAAAGTAAGAAGTCGGCCTGTAGACAAAGAACGTTCTACAAAATAAAATAACGCGCTCATTTGGGACTTCAACCAACTACTGTGGTCAAATCCATGTAGCGCAAGAGGGTTGCAATGAGCGTGATTTGTTCTATTGTGCACAGATGGTGCATTGCACTGTGAGTGCCATTGTTCTTGTTTGTCTCCCTAGGGGAATGAAAACGTGCACCATTTCTCCTAGCTTGGTAGCATATGAGGGTACTATTGATTTTGAGGTTTCAGTCTAGATTTAAAAGTTAGCAAAAGATAATATATGTATAATACCAATAATATCTGCGGATTTTTCTGCTAAATTTATTCCTAAGTTTTATTACGATTTTTATTACACCTCTTTTAGCTATTAGAAAGTTTTTGCTCAATCATAATTAAAGGTTAAACGGTTTCATTAACAATAAATTATTATTTATATAAACGTGGTGTGCATATAAGTAAAGTGCTATAGAACGGTAAAGTGAGTTGCTTTTAACATTTTAAAAATTAAGTATTTTCTAGTTTCATGGGAACTAATCAGCTTTTCTACCTTTAGTCTAAAAATATGAACAACAAAATGAAAAGCCATAAGAGCGCATGCGCTACAAGAGATAAGAACATAAATTAATATGCAAATGTAAATACAGCTGTATATACACATCTATGACATTAATTAGTATATGAAAACATTAACGAAGTTACAAAGTATAATTTGGTTAAAAAAAAAATGAAAACATAAGCTTTCCTGTTAATCCCACTTATAGTTTAGAGAAAAACAGGAAAACTAGCTGAGTGCAGCAGTTTTATTCACTAAAAAGTAGCCAATTGGTTAATATATAATAATAATAATAATAATAACACCGCAGGGCAGCTTATGCGAGCTGTTGGGGAGTAGCGACCCCACGGACCCGAGTGCTCCCGGGGGAGGATTCTGTTCCTCATCTCCGGCTTGCCTTCACCGGCCGGCCGGAGTGAACACTGACGAGGAACAGTCCCCCACCTCTGTGCTTGCCTTCATTGGCCGGCCAGAGTGGAGTCGCGAGAGCTGCACGCTCGGAGGGAGGATGTGAAGCATAAGTGGCGAGTTGGCCTACGTGTTTAAAGTCCAGGGACACCTCTCCCCCTCCAGCCACTTGCACCAACGTTGCCCTTCTCGTCGGCTATGTAATGCCGGCCTTTATGGGGGCCCGTTTAGTGAGTGGCGAGTCATCACCTGCCTATACATTTCCTAATGGGACGGAAGTGGCAGGTGCCGCAGTCCTAGCAATAGCCTCATTAACCATCCATTTAGAATGCACATCCATAACCTAGTTCAAGTAGTTTCCATTAATTAGCAATAGTCCTGTCACTTGGCGGAGACTGTCTTTGAGCCCATTTTCTATGGATGGACTCACAGACAGACTCCAATAAGTGTCACCCATTACATTTATATTAAAAGCTCAAAAGGGCCTCTGCGCGTTGGACTTCTTGTCTCCGTGTACGCCTATAAAAAGGCCCGGGCTTAGCCCGTGTTAAAGAGCGACATAATAATAATATGTTTATTGCAGAACATAAGAATTCCATAAAAATGTTAGTAATAATTATTCTAAATTGTTAGTAATTTTAAAAACTATTTTAGCGAGTTGGGAACATATCGCGAGCCCGGCGGTCTACTGCGCTGCCTGGACAGATGAATGTCTAGCCAGTGCTTTATAAATGGATTTTCCATTTTATTAAATAATGTTTTCTTGTTTTTTGTCGATTGGGTCTAAGTTACCTACATTACAAATTTCATTACAATCGGTCAGATAGTTAAAGTGTTAAGAAGTAACAAACATACACTCAAACTTTCGCCTTTGTAACTCAAGTACGATGACATACCTTTGAGCATAGCTGGTTCCGGGCTCCGGCTGGTTCTCATCAGTAGGATAGCAGTGCTGCGGCGGTGGAGGAGGCTGTCCTCCTTGCATATAAAATCCTCCAAGCCCGACCGCTCCAAGCGGCGTCCTACGACCCGGCACCGATTGAGGCGGCGAGTGGGACTCACCCACCTGAATACCCTCCCACGTCCGTCGCCCGTCCATGGCTTTAACACTTTATAGCATGTTTATTTTTTATTAAAAAAAAAGATTAAATTGTTTAAGGACACGTCCGTGATGTGTGATTATTGATAGTGCAGTGAGTGGTCCACGATCGATCGCTACACGCAGCTGGGGCGCGCACCCCTCTCATCTCGCTCGCGTCCCCAACTGATTTATTCCAATCGACACAAAAACGCGATTACAAACGCTCGTCAGCTGATAATTAGGTTTACGCGTTGAAAAATCTATTTAAAATGATAACATTTCTTTTAATAAGAGAACATAATAAAGTACCTCAGGTGAATTTGATTCTTCGGCCATAAATGGAACAAAGTTCAGTGACTTATTTAATGTGATTGCGATCCTGTGCCAGTTTTTAAGATCTGTACACACATACCTACTTGTAAATAACTAGCGTCATCTTGCGGTTTTACCTGATATTATCTGATTTGTCTCCTGCACTACTACAATTGAATTTTTCTTTATTTTTTTATTAATAGCTACATATTAGTTTTGGACACAAGCTATAAAGGATACAAGCTTTTCTAGCTGGTTTAAAAAATTGCCTCATGGAAGTTAAAAAGGACATGTTTACCAATGAGCCAGCTCAAGATGAAATCTCACCACTGCAATTATTGAAGTCTTGGACTGCAGACTCAACGTGTCGCAAAGTTGTGATGTTGGCAGACGAAAATGGACATGGCATGCGTAAATTACTTCAACGACATCTAGGGGATAAGTTTAATATTACAACCGTATTAAAACCAAATGCTAAGTTAGATCAAGTGTTAGAGTTAAGTGCAACTTTATGTAAAGACTTCACCAAATCAGACTTTGTACTTATATTGGGAAGTTCAAATGACACTAGTCTTCCAAATGTGGAATCGGTTTTATCTTGTGCACTAAAGCAACTAGACCATACAAATGTCTTAGTTGGTAAAGTTTACAAAAACAAATACTTAAATGTAACAGAATTGAACAATTTACTTATTGATATATGTAGTCAATGTAACTCTACGTATGTGCCACTTGATACAAATATTCGAGACCACAGTCACTATCATAAATTCAAAAGGAAAAATGCATGCAAATTGCTTCATGGAGAAATTTTAAATATTGTGAATAAAACAAATGAAATTTAACATTTGAACAAGTCCAAATTAGAATCTAAAGCTGTAGAGGTTTCTAATAAACACAGTGCAAGCCTAACTGATGATACTGTAACAGAGCAGAGGCAAAGAATAGTAACTATTACTACGAGAGGTGTCTTCTACTAAGAAAAGATGACATGAAAAAGAGAATATTAATTAATACTAATATTCATCATACTCTATCGGTGGAATAAATAATTATATAATAAAATTATAAATGATGGTGCAGTAGTAACTGTTAATATTTGGTATCAACATGCTTGTGGACCTTTGAGTATCAAACCAAAGTGGACTTTAACATAGAGGTGAATTGGAGATAAAGAATCGAATATATTAATTATAGGTAGGTACCTATATTATTATATAAGTAATTTTAACTAGATATACTCTTGATTATATATTATTGTGACAAATATTGAGTAATAAATTAAGATTTTTCAAAGAAAATTGAAGAAAATTTAGCCGGAAGGGTGTCTCTTCCTCATTGCTGAATTTATTATTATTATTTTAAATATTTGTTAATTTGTCCTAATAAGATGAAGTTCATGTATTTTAGATGTACGTAATGTAAAATGAACTAAAGAACTACTGGTATACTGAAATAAAGAATACCTACAATACTATAGAAATGTGAAAGTTATTAACAGATGTATGGATGGATGGATATTTGATTCACTATCTTCGTTTAATTAACCTTATAACCTGTGTAGGTAAAAGCATTTCTTTGCAAATCTGAGGATCTGAGGTCTACTCTAAGATTTTAGCACGCCTAAAGCTGAATTTATGATGATTTCTAAAAAAAAATATTTAAGATTTATTTATTTTATTTTTATTTATTTTTTTATGTGTAGAAGTAGAAGACGAGCAAGACGCTCTCCTGATGTTAAGAGATAACGGCTGCCCATAATCAGTACAGCGCTACCTAGGATTTCACAATTATGTGAAATTCTAGGAGCACTGCACCAACGCTTCTTACTCAAGAGTCATATTTATTGTCTATCCTCTGAGAGTTAGAGAGAGAGAGAGAGAGATGTCTTCTGAGTATTTTTCCTCTGAGTGTGTGAGCTTTGAATGATTGATATTTTGTCGTGTAAAAGTTTTTAAGGACGCATACAGGTTAACAACCTAAGCTATCGATTTCACGCCAGCATAACGACAGTTAAGACTTTTAGCACTAAAATGATTTTTCAACATGTGAATAATCACCTTAATTCTTAAGATTTATTACGCTTTCCGGCAAGTGGGTTAACTGAGCAGATAAAACCATCGGCGTCCATCATCTCGCACTCGATTTATGATTCAATTAGTGTATTATTTTTAAATTTGCGAGATAACGGGACTTTCCGTGTTTGTTGTGACATGTTTGTGATTTTATTTATTTCTTGGAACGATTCGGGGAAAATAGACGAGGAAAATTTTTGACAAATACTTTTAAAATCACATCAAATCGTATTATTAACCTACTTCCTATATAGTGTAGTGAAATAAGCGATCAATCTTGGAATTAGAGCTATATAGCCGGGGTTTTTCGTCGCTTTAAGTACATCATAGCTAGGTTATTAAATTTGGCATTTTTAAAGTCACTTCAAAAGAAAAATAAAATATAGTTTCTTTAACTCCCCAATGAACTTTCTATAATTATAAGTTATTTTATGTCTAATTCTTCTATTAATAATAATAATTAAAAATGCAAAATTTGCATGTCATGCCTATTTACGCTCTTTAGCTTAAAGTTTTTTAGGTATGAACTGATTACCTATTAGATATTTAAATACTTACTACAAACTACCACTAAATTTCTTTCAAATAGGTACTCGCAGTATTCGGCATTCATGGTAGGTATATGGTAATTTCTCCAAACTTTGCTCTTCTATGCCGATGGAAATTAAGTTTATTTATATGTAAGAATAATTTTAGGTGTTATAAAAATAAAAGAAAATAATATAATTACGTAATGAAACATTTATTAATGTAATTAAAGCTAAATCAATTACAATCTATTCCTTATACATCTTATTCCAATCAGTTCAGACTTTTGTTAGTCTTCATAACAATTTTACATTTTATTTACAACTCTTCATAAAATTCCAATTCGCAAACTCGTACCAATATATCTATGGAATTTATTTATATAAAATTAACACTTAGGAATCAAAGAGAATTTAAATAACACTTGAATAATTTCAATCAAATCTAATAGATCTTATTTATTTTCCAACATTAAACTCCTTCAATTTTGTTATCTGAATAAACATGTCTTTTCACAGCCCCTTAACCTATGACTAGAAATGACTAAACATTTATTTTGTGTCTATAAAATTTCTATGACAATGTACAAATGTGTAGCTATCTAGGTACATCAAAATATATATAAACGTATAGATTGTCTTACAAGGGTGCTCAACAAGGCAGCATATGGCGCAAATAGATTCATGGAATTTTAGTCGCGCATTGGTTATGGTTTTCAAAGATTCAGGGATGCATTTCAAGCTTCGCGCGATAATACGAGTAATATTATTTTAAATAAAGCGCAAGTGAATTCGCGCGAATCAATTTGCGACATAATTGCCATTTATTCTAGACAAGTTCTTGAACAGTGATTGATAATGGCTATTTTATTATGGTGAAAGCACATCGAATAGAATTTTGAATTCTTTATAATATGAAATGTCATGAAACCTCGCACACTTGCCGTAGTCAAATCGTCCGAATCAGAAGAAGATTTCCTCTACAAAAATTCTTTCGGCGCGGTTGATGCGGATAGATGTGCGAGCACCATTTAACATGCATTTTCGCTGAACTTCTTCAGTATAAAACCATGCCTCCATAACGCCAGCTTAGCATTTGCTATTCGAACATATTCTTCTATAAAAATGTATTATTATAATACCTAATAGGTACAGTGTTCATAACATGGTGAAACTTTTTGCAAAATGTAACAATTTCTAAATCGAATAGATTGCAATAATATTTTTACAGATATATATGTAATTATTAATTTAACAATACTGTGTAAAAGTGGAAAAGAGTATACAAGGCTGACAGAACTCTAGGTAACTTTTAATTATTAACATTGCAATTTAGGCTACATAAATATGGTAATTTAAAATTTTATAGGTAACATTGCATATTTGAATTGATTATTTCGTATATATGTAGTTATTAAATCGTTTTTATGGATGTAGTAATAATCGAGGATATGGTTTTCGGGAGAGAACAGTTGACCCATTCAACTCAGTTCCATTGTGTTGTATAATCTTTCACATAAAGATTTCATATAAAAAGATTAATTAATAAAAATATCATTGTTTTATAACGTTGGCACTGTGCGTCCATGTATGAATTTATATACAATTTTGAATAATAATATTTTTCTATACATGATAAATACATTACATTTTTTGATACAATTTTTGAAGTGAGTATTTAATTTGAGTTCATAGTTTACACATACATATATGCTATGCATCTTATAAATACTTAAATTTAATCAGGAATTGATTAATTTATATAATCTGGCGTAAAATTTTTACACGACATTCTTTTAGGCTGGAATTTACCAATATTAACAGTTTCTTTAAACTAAAGTTCAGCTTGGTTTATACTTGGTAAACTCCAACCGTTATAGGTACTCGTAATACAAACATGTAAAGTTCAACCACTTTCAATTTGAGGCCGTTCCTAAATGCATCAGGAACATATTCTTTGGCTGACTGTACAATTTAAAAATGGTTGAATTCCACTTACTTTGGCACATCAAAGAGTATCATTAGACACAGAATAAAATTCTTATTGTCATCTAAACATAGAACTAAGATTGCACTAACATCACTTGCTGTATAGCATTTGCACTAACTTAAAACTTATTGACTAGGACATCTCATTAGAGTCTTTAACACTACCACCGAACCATCAGCTACACATATAGAAACCACGTAAATACTTTGTCCAAAAATCTCCGTCAGGAACTTCTTTGTTACCAGAAGATTCGATTCTGAAATAAACTTCGTGACTTCTTGGGGTGTAAAGGTCAGTTTTCAGGGAATCAAAGGAATCTTCACAGAAATGGTTAGATCTTCATATAATTTGTATCTGAATCGAGCTTGTAACCTCAGACAGTGATAGAGAATATAAAAACTGACAACCGTTATGATTTGAAAACTATCGGTTATGTTCTTCATAACGTCAGTGTATGATGATGATATTAGACGTGAGTTACCAAGAAGGTTTGACTCCATCTTCGTGGTTGTTTTAGTTATCGACAAACGTTGTAAACACAATCTTCTGTTGCGTTTGCGAGCCATGATTCTCATTCTTCTTTCTATAATATAGATACTGTGTTCTCGCGGCTTTTCCCGCGTGATAAAATCCTTTCTTAGTGGTTTGAGCTGTGCGTTGATAGATCAGTCAATCAGTCACACTTTCCTTTTATATATTTATAAGATTACGTAGAATTCCTCATCTCAGCTTGTTAAATGATAGTGGTAGATAGTTGTAAGCGTGTGGGTACAGGGAGACAGGCAAGCCAAGCGGCGGCGAGGCATCAGCGCGATCGGTGCGCGGGCGGGCCTGCCGGTCAGGGTGCGGCCGCGGCGAGCGGTGGCCGCGCCGGCGCAGGCACGCGGGGGCAGGCGACCATGGACCCGCTGCGGGTGGTTTGGTTACTGCTGGCACCGCCTGGAACAAGAGAGTGGGACTTTAGTTACGTGGCAAAAGGAGAGTGATTTAAAAAGAGGTAAAAGACGAATTGTGTCTTCTTGTAAAGTAGTAGTAGAGTATAGTAGAGGGCAAGAATGGAGTATAGATTCAGATTTCGATGTTATTATCTACTTTTGTTGAAATTGTCTCTTTACTAAAAATTCATCTACATATAGACTGTATTTTACAACAATATTTTCAGTATGAAAGCAGCCGGATCAATATTTAAAAATCACATTTAATTTCCTTTATATACTGTAGGCCTGTTTATAGGTATGCTATGGTTACAGCTTTGGGATTTTTCCATATTATTCTGTCTTCATATTTTCTGACACACACTTGTATAGAAAACTTGTGTGGTGAGTGGTGATTTAAAACAATGCATCTTTTTCAAAGTTATTTTTCTCGTATAAATCATAAAAATGATGCTTACCAATAAGCGAGCCAAGCATCTTGGTGACAGAGAATTTCCTCGTGCGCTGCGGCGTGCGGACCTCGGCCAAGAGGCGGTCGACGCATCGGTAGAGGTCGCCAGAGTTGTCCGCGACGCTGGCTTCGTTGAAAGACGCGCCGTGCGCCGCGCTGATCGCCTGGCCTTCCTTCGTTGTCACCTGGAGACAACGGAAAAATAATCTTAGGCGTGTTGGAATGTGAAGTTCAAAGGATATTGGAATAAATTTAGATGGTATTTGTTTTAAACAAGCGGTCTGTTCCGGCATCGCACGATTTTCGTTTTTCCCCTGCTACGCCTGCGTCTGTATTTAGTATGGATTGTAAGAATGATAAGGAAGTGACCACGTTGGCCAGAACTGATCTGCAAATTTTGGACGACGTTTGTCTGCTATAATAGGCATAAAGTAGTATTACATTATATCATATACTCGTAGGTTTGACAGTCTCCCAGAGAAATATTTATACTGAGAACCGTATCAAAATACCCTTTATTTAGAAGAAATTGTTCAAATAAATCAGACGAAAATAGCGACCTCGCTTTTTAGAGTACAAAGCAGAATCCATCAAGATACATCCTACGCTTACGTATTACATACAAGTACACCAAATTAAAAGGGACCAATATGTTGATCTTTCCAACGGCCTATAAAAGTTAATTCCCGAATACACGACCTAATCCCAGGAAGCCTGAGGCCAGAGGTCGTATCCATAAATGTTTCTGAACGATCAAAGCTTGGTAACAAGAGAATTTTGTAGGCTAATTATATATTCAGAGAACTTTTGGAAGTTGCGCAACATAACAGGGTCACGGAGGCTGCTAAAAGTAAGTATCAAAATAATATAGCCTGTAATAATATCAGAGCATGTGTTTTATTACATATGTACATGGTAACGACTGAAAACTTTGTTTAGGCACTGGTAAGTTCTATTTAATTAAATCGTTTGAGAACAGCGGTTGAAGACAGGGTAGCGCTGAATTACTGTTAATATATTTTTAAACTTAGTAATATATATGTTTCTTTGGGATAAAATTGTGTCCTTGTATTGTAATATATTTAAGAGCACGATTTGAAAAATCTGATGGGCTTAGAATGTTTACGTAGTGTATAAGCTTATCAGCTGAAAGAAATTGCTTTATGAAACCGTATTTGTTCTTGCTTAACATACATGCATATATCTACATCTTTTTATGTTGTTCAATAAAGCGTTACTATCCATCCAAAAAGAGAATGTTCTAAAACATTAGACGTACTTTATTAAAAAATCAACACGTCTCAACCAAACGCTCGTCCAGTTGTCACAAACATCCCTGTAGGCACAGTTAGAACAATCGAGTCGCTCGCAGTTACAATAGCTTCTATCAGACAAGAGCTGTCTCCCTTCAACAGCCGTGCCTTCATTGTTCTTGAGCACGAGGATGACGTCACAACTTCGCGACTGCTTTCTACTTGTGATTGAAGCCTATTCAAAGTTGTTCTACGAGTATGTGTTTATCTACCGTTTAATATTACTGTGGAACTTTAGAAATTTGAGTAAAGCTTTTCCACATTATTTTTAACGGAATACACGGTTTTTTTTTAACTAAATGTCTTTAGTGGAAATAAAGACTATAGGTAAATCGAGTGGTATGATATTGAAAGAGGTATATTATGTCTAGGAGTTGATGAACCCCCTAGGCTGTCACGTGATGATGATCAAGAATATTTTTTCATACTTTGCATCGTAACAAAATTAACAGAAAACTATTTCAGGAACCGAAAAATTATAGAAAGAGTGTATGTATAAGCTCTCCGCATCTATTTGT
Source organism: Hemithea aestivaria (assembly GCA_947507615.1). Taxonomy (NCBI): domain Eukaryota; kingdom Metazoa; phylum Arthropoda; class Insecta; order Lepidoptera; family Geometridae; genus Hemithea; species Hemithea aestivaria. The sequence goes on along the minus strand of OX382327.1, from coordinate 4,921,542 downwards.
AACATTGCAATTTTATCATTATTTGCAGAGTTGAGCAAAGAGATACGATCAAAGATCTCAAATCGGTCAGCGGTCAATATGTGAACAAGGCAATGAATATAGCCATTGACATCCATTATTACCCCGTGGGCGTGTTTGTTTTACCGCCAAATTACTAATAGATTGCATTCATGTAGGTATGTTCTGTTTGTTTTCTGTATATCCGGCGTTATTAATAACTCGTCCAACGTTAAATAGGTATCAATCAATTCGCAGTGTAAGCTATGGAAATGTTATGAAAAAATTCAATTTACGTACATGTTGTGCCTACGCATACACGATGAATGATGAAGGGCGAACGTGATATCAAATAAGTGCTTTGTATTGAAAACAAGTAGTCATAACTTCTCTAATACGACCTTCAGTTCTTTGAAAATTGACGTATTATTAACACGTTAGCTGCGGCAAGTAAAATCTTAAACCTTCGTCTGGTGCGGCGGCGGGCCAAAGTGTGCCCCCAATGATTTTTCCGCCAGTGCGTGGCAGGCCTTTCTCGACCCACCAGCATAAGGTTAGATTATGTCGCTATAACTTTGCGAAAACATAATATAGGTGGGTAGTTTTTGGACTGTTAGAATAACCTTGAACCCACCTTCTTTAGATTTGATTCGCCCCGGGATCTGCCAAACAGGAAATGAGAAATGAACCAGGAAAAGTGGCGGGTCGATATCGACCAGCACCGCACTAGAAAGTATTTTTAGTAGTGATGGGAAAGACAAAAATAAGGGGATATCGAAAATAAAATAGAATTGTAGAAAAGAAATGAAAAATAGTTTATTTAATTATTTATTTTTATGCTTGTCTTTAAAACATTTCGCACAAAGATTTTGTGTGCACATCCTGCAGTATGTTTTTGTTTTTACTTGGTCCTTTTTCTAAATATCAATTTTTTTTCTTGAAGGAAAATATTTCCTCACTGCTGTCACTATCACTTTTATTTGCCTCGCGAATTAGTTTATTTTCCAAAATTTGTATTTTTCTTTTGTTTCCTGCCATCGTGCGTCGTTAATTTTACGAAAAGAAAAAACGCGACGTCGACGTACTTCAGTTCAGTGAGATGGCTCAACACTAACTGGCGAAGCGGGGCGCTCCGTGCGGTATCGGGTCGCCAACCGCCTGTTGGGACGGCGGGCCGCAATAGACCCCTGCCGCACCGAGTTGATATTTTCACCGTCAGTGCGTGGTAGGCCGATAAAGGCCTGCCGTGATGTTTTTATAGGGAACACCTATAATTTTGAACACAATCTCAAATATATATTTGTCTCTGTCGTACCTTTACAAACACCTGAGATAATCGTACCGCACCTAGTGAGAGGGACATAGTTTTCTTCGTCCGCACCAGCTGAAATTCCGCGGCAGGTCGATCTGGGCCTGATCCGCAGTGAATATGTTAACGGAGGATTTCCCATTTTATCTAAAGGAAGGATTTATCGAAAAGTTCCATGAAACTCTTCCCAGCGGATAATTTAAGAGCTCGGCGCCGTAATTTTCCGCAACACTTTGCGAAATGTACCTAATATGATAAGTGTGTTGCGCAAACTCTCCAATAAGATGTTCCATTACGTGAAGTAATTTCGTAATATAAAATTGTACACACAAATGATTCAACATTGAGACTAAGTAGGCGGTGTACGAATGCGTCACACTACATCCCTAATAAAATTTATATTAGGATTTTTGGTTTAAAATAAAATATTAAAATGTTGAACTAGTTATTTAAACGTTTTGACCTACATTTTGTATGTTATTATCTTACGGCGCCTATACTTACGTCAACAATCTGCATTTAAATAAATTGATGTCTACGCTGGGTCTACGTCGCTACGACACTGTTACGTGTGTCAATAACTATTTACAGATCAGTATACCTTTTTATTTTTGTCCACGTCTATAATTTAATTTGTAAGCTGATCTTGACAGAACTATTCAATGGTTGATGGAGTTATGTAGAAAATATAATCAACTATAGTTTGGTCGCGGCTTCGCCTGTTTGAAGAAATCATTTCTTAGCGGAGATCTATGTACATACGTCATAAAACTTATCTGCGTTTCAAATCTTAACCCAATCATCCTCCAATTAGGAAGCAGTTTAAAGGAGACTGAATGCTTGCTAAATATTAAAAATTTACACAGAAACCAAAAATATACTCTAAAGTTTTTTAATATAAAGTGTATATTTACCTGTCTCAAGTGATCCAAGTCCGTTTTATTCCCCAACAGAGCTAAAGGCATGGGTGCCGCGGCGCCGGCCGGGCCATGCGCCGGGCTGCCACTTGTAGGTGCGCGTTTCAATGTGTTTAGAACTTCGGTCGCATACTCAAAACTACTGCGATCCGTCACTGCGTACACTAGCAAACACGCATCCGCCCATTGAATCTGAAACAATAAACAATTTATATTAAAAAACTTTAATTAAATTAAATACTCACTAACAACGAAGCTTATAGATCTAATTTTCTTGTTTTAAAAACAATTAAAGAGAAAAAAAATACGCGTCGACTAGTAAACCTCTGTTTTGTTTCGTCGGAAGGAGAATATAATGCCAATGGCTTCATTGTGTATGAGTCTTAATAATTTCGCATTTTAACAGCTACAAATTTTGAACATGTTTTTATTACATAAAATTAATAGATTAAAAAGTAACGTTCAAAGAGATTGATATTTTCTAACGATGTTGTAAAACATAAAAATTTTAGCGCACCAATTTATGTCAAATATTTTCGTCACCTATATACTATACTATACTATATAGTCATAAAAGAGACAAGACGGAGAGTATGTAGTCGATTAATTACGGCGTTCGAGCCAACATTCTTGCTTAAAATTAGCGGTCGTATTCACGGGCGCTCCCACGCGGCGTCAGCTCTGATGCTATGGTCATTGCTAAGGGAAATTGAAGTCAAAACCAATCTTGCTTTATTACTTTTCCGTCGTACCGAGTATTGCGCAGCGCCTCCGGGGGTAAACAATTGACGATTGACCAACTCAAGTGTTTGATTTGTACGACTTATTGGAAAACTGGGCTCTTTTAAAAGCTTTCAAGCGCTTAATTGATTGCGCATTTTTTATTGAAGCGAATTAGTATCTGTGATTGACGGCGCTAACGAATTTAGCATTGTTTCCTAGTAATGAATATTTGAAATATTAATCACGTCGTATATTTAGTCAGTTCGCCCATTCACCACACCCACTTGGATTTCGTGTAAACTTTATATCTTTCCGTAGAATTGTGGTGTTTCGATTGTGGTTTGGTTCCCAGTGTTGTAAATAAATTAGAAGTTTGTCTTTTAATTTACTGAGAACTTTTACATCATTCGTCTAAAATTAGTCGAACGGTTCACGCTATTGTCGACACATTTGAGTTATGAATGGATGCAGTAAGATTAGGTTAAACATGCCAACGTTTTGTATATGCTATTCTATCGTGTAAATATGAGTCACAGTTGGCCGCGCAGGTCAGTAGAGCGATCCTAGAGTCATTCCACGCCAATAGCATAATGCATCGTGTTTAACCTATATCTGTGGACATAAACTGGTTCCAAATGCAGTTGTTTGTTTGCGGAAGAGTTAACTGAAACTAGGCACGGATATTTGTTCAAATTGGTTTAAATAGATGCTGTAAAACTTTTATGACGGCTAAGTTCGATTTGGACGTCCTATTTTAGTGCGTTTAGAAAACAGTACAAATATGTATTTCACAACTTACTGATTGTAGACTATGTGATTTGTATTAAAAATATTTTGTTTTCGTAGTTAAATCGGGTGGCGATAAAAACCTCATAAAACCTCAGCATTGAACATTACCCGATAAAAATTCCATAAAATACATCCTTGACGATATTTATACAGTAACCGTAGACACCCTTAATCTTGCAGTGATTTAATGAAATTATTGTTTAGAGGAACGTGAGGTCGGGCGGTCCTAATGTTTATGCTTTTAATTTGGTGAAGGTGAAGTTCGTTGGGCCGGCACAAGGTCCGAGCCACCCACCGGTGCCTACTAACCTACATACCTATGTTGATGGCAGGATGTAGGATAGGTACTTTAATGTTTCGGCTACTAAACTAATGACCAACAGTGTTCAACATAAGATCCATGTTGGGGGTGGGGAGGTCGCATATGTCCAGGAGTACATATACTTGGGCCAAATAGTCTCCTTTCAGGCGCGACAAGATAAAGAAGTTGCACGTCGCACAGAAAACGCCTGGAGGAGCTTTTGGTCCATGAAAGACCTTTTGAAGGGAACCCTTCCCATGTCTCTAAAAAGAAAACTCATGGACATGTGCATTCTCCCTATTCTCACATATGGAGCACAAACATGGTCTTTGACATGCCAGCAGAGGTCCGCCCTCGAGATTTGCCAAAGAGCGATGGAACGCAGTATTCTTGGCGTCAAACTAATAGACCACATCAGAAACATCACGCTGCGCTCCAATACCAAAATAGCTGACGTCACCCAAAAAACGGCATTTCTTAAATGGGACTGGGCAGGACATGTCTGTCGCATGCCAGATAAACATTGGGCCAAAATAACAACCGAATGGGCCCCTACTACCAAACGGCCACGCGGCAGACCTAGGAAGAGATGGCGGGATGACATCGACTCGCATGCGGAAGGATGGAAATCTATAGCTCTTGACCGAGACAGTTGGAGGGAGGGTAGGGAGGCCTTTGCCCTGCAGTGGGATCCAGTAGGCTCATAATAATAATTGATACTAAGGGATACACCCACTTTGAAAACATTACGTGACGTTAGAACAACAGTTTGTTCTAACTCGGTTAAGCAAATACTCGTATTTTAACGTTTACACAAAACAATGTTTTGCAAATGATAACTAGAAACGCGAATTTAGAAAATGACTCGCGAATAGGTAAAACCCTAAATATATTGGATTCCTAAGAATAATACGTGACTAATAATTTCTTTTGAAGACAATACAGACAAAGCCTCAAAGATTACATAACTTTCCGAACTGTATCGGTAATCGAAAAAATATTACGTGATCGTACTAACAAGGTAAACAAGGGATATGTTTTGTTTACCTCTCGTGCTTACCTTCGAGGGGAAGTTGGAAGGCTTTACTACAAAAACAATCAATCATATAAATAGCGTATAAATCAATGAATGCCTATCGCGATATGCAATCTTTTTTATGGTAACTTTAAAGAAAAAGATCGACTATAAGGCCTAATATTTAGTAATGCTATTATATAATAATTATGTACACATGTGTATGTATCCTATTAATTTATAATTATATTGATTCAGCAAGCAGATGAACGAGATGAGCTCGACAATATTAAGCGACACCTAATATTAAGCGAGAACGCGTGCCTTTTACATTTACAGTGTTATTAATTAGTTGGTCTCAATTCGAGGCGAACTACTAGTTAGTAACTAAGTATTAAATAGTTTAAAAGTCTGCGGAACACAATGCTGCGCCATTCATTATTTCATTTTGCATTTCATTATATGCGTCATTTAGAAAGAATCATGAGCCCATAATTATTTGTCTTTAGCCTAGTAGTTTCCACAATATTTTTTACCGGGGGTAGACTTCCTTTGCAGGAAATCGACTGGTGCCCCAACAGTGCCAGTTATTCTACCGCCCAAGCAGTGATGTGCAAACATTACTGTGCTTCAGTAGGAGGGCACTGTAGCTAGTGAAATTACTGGGCTGAAGAGTCTTAAAATCTTATGACTCTCAAGCAAGAAGCGTTGGCGCAGTGCACCCAGAATTTTACCTTTGTAAAATCTTGGGTTTTGTATACTATCAGTAGCGTTATCTCTTACCATCAGGAGAGCGTCTTGCTCGTCTTCTTACTTCGTTGTATAAAATCATTTATATTAGTACCAAATACATTCTCACCTGTTCTGTAGGAAACTTGTCAGAATTAGAACCTGACACATCAATGACTTCAAGCTCCACGGGTGTTCCATTTATCGGTACAGTCTGTCTGTACAGGAGATCTGAAAACATAATCGAGATTAGATAAACTGAGGTGAAAGGTAAATAAATACACGTCAAGAGTGTTAACAACTGACCTGTATTTGAATGATATTCGCCGATGTAGCGCCGAGTCAGGTAGCGGACGATGAGTGCTGGAACAAAGAGATACATTTGTTAGCATTTTTGTTGTAATATTATAAAGAGGAGCTAGGAGAATGGCAAAAAAACCAAAGGGGGACTTTAGCCCAGCTGTGGATAGCAAAGATAATGAATGCGGATTAATAAAAACATGAATTTTTAAAAAGATTATGCCTATAAAAAAATATTTTAAAATGGTGTAAATGGAAAAGTTCTGAATCTAGTAAAACCAAAGGGCACAGTCAGTACAAAAATCTAAAATTCCATTCAGAAAGGTCAAATATTTGCATGTTTTCCGCCTTGCCAGCTCGCAATAAACGAATTTGGATTTTCCATAAAAATATGAAGGGTGAAATACTTTACGGATTCAACGCGATTATCGCGATTGCTAAGCCATTTTTACACCCACGCTTAAACATCGCACAAATTGTTCCTTCCTACGGGATTTTCTTAACTCTCTAAGTGTCATGTATTTATAGGTGTAACTAGCTCCGTCCAGCGGTTTTACCCACTGTACTATAGTCTATGTGCTATTCCAGGGTCTAAGCTATCTCTATACCAAATTTCAGTTCAATCGGTCCACCGGTTAAGGCGTGAAGAACACGTTCACATGCGCACAAACTTTCGCATATATAATATAAGTGTGATATATTGCTAAGATACGAGTAATTATCAGACCAGAAAGGTTACCTAAAAAGGATTATGAATATATAGATTTAGCACAAAAATTTCAATTTTATCTTCGACCCCTTGTTCTAAATTTAAAGTTTGAGCAAAAAGAAACAAGCCGTGTGAATTGAGGACACATTTGTGTTTTACGACTCTTAACTTTAAGTATTGACTCTTTTAACTTATTAACCCTTTTTCAATGAGTCATCGAGGTTTACAACCAAGTAAGAATTAGGCTAGCTATATAGGCTCGCTGATTGATTCATACAACCGCAGGAATGTAGTAAAAATGAGATTACATCAGTGTCGGTCACTGGGCTGTCGGCGAGGTGGTTTATGTAATAGAATCTAGGCCGTGCTCTTGATATTCAGTCATCTAATGCAAACTTTGTTTACATACAGTCAATTATGCGTTCTTTCGCTGCGAAGAATGTCAGTAGCTTATATTGAGGTTAAACAATCATGTTGCATAGTCTACAAAGGTACTGAAATTCGATAAGACCTTTGGGAATGTAAATGTTTAATAGAGCTGCGGACATTTTTCGGATTTGGGTCGCAATCTGTCCTATAGAAACTGTCTGTCTGTATGTGAAGTGTGGATATACCTATGTATGTTCCTGTTATATATTTATGTGCCCTTCAACGACATTAGAAGCATTGGACTTGTGAAGAGTTAAAACAAATCACGAAACAGTGTCTTGAGTTGCCATTAATGTAGAAATAGATGGTGTTAGCATTCATAACTTAATGACCCACAACACTTCAAACTTGAAAATTTACGACTTAAATTCCATAAGTGAATCTCGAAAAACACATATCGATCGATCGATTTTTTGGCAAATTTATACTCCAAAGATGCGTATGAGTTAGATACCTTTAGAGTTATAAACTGCATATTGGTGTTATATTCCTCTTACCTGATTTCCCAACTCTGGAGCTGCCGATGACAGCAATACGCACTCGCGGGAGTGAGGCGCGCTCGTCCCTCATTTTGGACGTAATTCTGAAGGTATCTGGAACAAGCGAAATTAAACTTTAAAACAATGTAATAAAATGTAATTTACAATGACAAATATAGGTATGATAGACATGGGATCACCTAAATATACTATACAATGTATGTAAGTCGAAGATCTAATCATGCGGAGAAAGATATTGGAGGAAGGGAGGCAAGTAGATCGCGGCAATGGCCGGGATAATTGCTAAGTAGAACATTTCTTATGATCAACATTTGCAATTTTAATTAGAGACAGACATAAAAGCAGACAGCTTGTCTTTAGCGATAAGTAGGCGTGGTAAATTCTTCTAGGTTTATTTATAAATTTAAAACAATTAAGTTTCCTGTACATGAACAACCGATTAAATCAAGGAGTTTTAAACACAAGGCTCTCCCTCAAGAGACATTTTCAAGAGACAACCATAATGTTTAAAGTTAGTACTTTATGTTCCGCAAACCGCAGATTATAAAGTACAGAGAAGTACACCCTAATGATCCATTCAGTTACACGCTGAAGCCCCAAACGATGACAGCTTATTTTCAAAAGATATTGCAAATTGTGCTTTCAAAATTTAGCTTATGTTGTAGGAGTTTGTTATAATAACTTTTATGGATATGAACGAGATCCTAACGATACTATGTAACAATATTGTGTCAAGCAATATGCCAGCTACTTATTATAATATTACGATACAAAGTGCTACGAAAAATAAGGAATGCTGAGCCGTAAACATAAATATATAAATGGGTTAGTACAGCTAAGAGTTTCTCCTACATTTCAATTAGCAAAAAAATCTTTCAATGAAAACATGCGAAGATCTGCTCAATCGATACTGTTGTTTAGATACGTTAAAATACTTGTACATCCTATGCTTTCATATATATTAATATCAGTACTTCAGTAGGATTATATAGGTAAAGTGTTTTTCATCGAATGCGCTTCAAGACCTTGAAATGTAGAAGTGTTTTGCGCAGATTGGCTCGTGTTATCCAGTCCGTTTAGCTTCTGACGTTGCTAGGTAATGACCGACAAACGTCATGGACAAAAACGTCGCTTCTCATTACTTGGTACTTCATTGAGCGGAAAATCATCATTTGGCTGCTGCGTATTGTCAACTTTTCTGAACTAGATTGAAGTGTCTCACAATGAGTGATGAACTTTGAAAAAAGAGTTTGCGTAGGTGGAATATTTTTAGTCACATAGTGAAATTGTTTTACCTACGAGCCTGTTGACTAACATTTCAGTATAATAATATGATGTTTTAAACTATCTAGATAAGTACCAAATTTCAGCCAAATCGTTGCAGAGGTAACAAATACACTCTCACACGCATGCAAAAATAAGAAAAAAAAAGATTGATAAAAATTTAACTGTAAAGGTATTAAATTATAGTTACTTTTAACTGAATTGTTACGTTTCACCAAATAAGTCTGTCAAATAAATATAAATAAAATTAAGTGTTGTTTGTTTTGTAAACAATAAATTTATTTGTTCAATAAAATTAACGACTAATAAAACATACAGTGTTGCCAGTGCCCTATCTTCAAAAGTAACGCAGACAGGTTCGAAAAGTAACGCATTTACAATAAAAGTAACGCATTTCAAAAAAAAAAAACTATTTTTAATCACAGAAGTAATACAACTAGAAGTAGCCATTTCATGTGTGAGTGTGATGGCAATAGGGAAAGTTCTGTGTGAAGAAAAAGGAGAAGCTATTTTTTTTCCGTCCCTTTCAGCGTGGCCGGTTTTTGTTGTTTGTCAAACTGCTTCACTTTGACAATAATACTTATGTTTCGTTTTTTTCCAAAATTTTAAAGCAATTTGAGACAATAAAATGTTATTCAACTAGTTTATGACCTAAAATATCAATATATCGCATATTTTCATAAAATAATGAAAATCCGTAAGCTGTTTTTTGTCTCACAGGTGGCCACGATGATGTGACCCCTGTTTTTAATACAATTTAGATAAAATGTAATATACTTACTCAATTTAAATATGGGTACTTATACTTTTTTATTCATAGATTTCAGTAGGTAATTATATTGGTCCTATGGCTCGTCCACATGGCCAATGATTTGCTGAGTGTGTGTTTTGTCTATGGATGAACAGTTTTTGTCTATAAACGAATGTCTTCGGATATTTACAGTTTTTTCCGGTAAATTTTTGGTATACATTTTGGGCTCCATAGCTGACGACTTTAATTATTATATTTTGAATATTAATCAATCATGGACCATTTGAAGCCATTTTGTGTGAATAATTACGACTTGCAGAGTCATTGACCGGCATATGTGGACGAGCCATGACATTGACATATTATTTACTTTTTTTTTAATTTTGTTTTCCGTTTCGATTGCGTTCCGATTCACTAAGTTATTATTTAATATTCTTCCATTGTTAGTTCATTTAAAAAAAACATTACCCCAAAAAGTAACGCAAAAGTAACATTTTAGGACAAGTAACGTAAAAGTAACGCAAAGGGTCAAAAAGTAACGCAAAATGTTACAAAAGTAACGCACTGGCAACGCTGAAAACATATGACAAGATTATCCTACTCCCACAAAATACCAACTATTTATAAGGGATTTCTCACGACCCACGCAATTAACTACGAATTTAACTAAAGGTGTTAATATAAAAATATAAACTTATAATAAAACTGGGAACGCGTTGGTTTACCGGGTTAACTTCCCACTCTTCGTTGTTAGTCTCAAAATTAGTTTATGAATGAAAATATAATATGAGTAGATCCAAGATGCCCACAGGTGCTATTTATTTATTAAGGGTCGCCGACAAAACCCACATTAAGTTCTAGTGACAATAACATTGTTTGTACAACACACCTAGGTGTTTATGCATTAGTAGAGGTAGCTCTCATACTTCTCTCTCGATCATGATTATGATAATAATATTATTATATCTTAAATTTCTTTTGCGTGTATAAAAACTACTGACTACTATGGACCTATTCCAGTAAGACGCGATGTTCTTATAAAGCCAGGCCAGGGAACGCACTTGGAATCAGGCTAAAAACTATTTTTTACTAAAAATTGTTTAAAGTTTCAACTCTTCATCTTTAATTAGATCATGTTAGACGTATAAAAAGCGTGAAGTTTGGTACTCATTTAGCCAGTAGCTAAAATAAACAAAAGCCATTGAAAAATGAAAGCTCCATTAGCGACAAGAGCCGATGAGGCATGGCGGTCGCATATTTATAGAGTATTGGTTCGCGTCAGTGTTGCCAGTGAATGGTTGAATAACCCTAGAAAACAACGTGAGTAATATGCGAACTGACGAAATGACGTACCAATAACATACACCTACTGTGTGTACACACCTACAATAGTATATTATTGTAATGTGTGTAGATGTTAAGTATGGAACTGAAATTGTATGTAAGCAATATTTTTGAAGTTTCGTCGCTTGATTTATTGATATGTTAGTAGTTTAAATAAGGTAAGACACACAACGGCGAGTCGCACATGGACCAGATTGGCACAGGGTACAATATGAGGGAGGCCTATGCCCAGCAGTGGGATGTAGAGGGCTTTGAAATGATTTGAATGACGAAGAAACATTTTTAATATTGAGTAAGTTTTTTATTCACCATATGGTACAATTATTATTTGTAAACAATAGTGTTTTTGCTTTGAAAGTTTGTACAATAGTGTAGAATTATTTTAAAGATTCCAATGTTCATAACGTGGTATGTAAAGTAAACATGCAAATCTTCATAATTGCAAGATTCATTCAGAGAGATGTAAAGATATTTTGGCAAAGAACTGGCTCCTGATTTATCGGCTTCGTTAAACACGAGAATTATTTGCGGATTTTAAAATTCTCCAACGCATTTCACAACATTGCGACTAGCAATATTTTGTTTTTCTATTGTGCGTTTGCGTAATACAAAACAGATACCAGATAGTTGAAGCTTGAATATTATGTAAACGTTATACGTTACATAAACTTATCGGCCTATTATGCTTCTTTTAATAAAATTTCTTCAGGAAACTGAAGGTATTTTTAGTAGATATTACGCAGGAGCGTTTATAGTGTTTCTATCCGGAGAGATCAAGAGTGACATTTATTGTTTTTAAAAACATACGCGCAGTGATACAAGCATGGCGACTCCACTTCAAAAAGCGATTTAAATGCTATGAAATGGAGGAGTGTATCCGGTGCTATTCGGATCGTGGGATCTTGGCATAGTCACACAGTGAACTGGACATCAGACAGACTCTGCTGACGATACCCAGCGGCGACAACTACGCCGCCACTTATTTACGTTCGGCGCCAAATATCATTCAGGTTTTTTTTGTTCAGTCGCGCCTGTGCCAAAAAAGTTGCGATTTATTTTATTCGTGACGCTAATAAATTTATTAAAAGTTTTATTATCGAGAGGACTTTGAAATTGTGATATATTCTTATACAAAATGTTAATAATTTCAAAGCTCATGTTCGTCTGTAGGCATGACAGGAAAATCGATTGTAAGGGTGGCGTCGCGCCGGCACGTGAGACGCACGTTTCTAGTTAACCGCAACATTTTGTGAACAATTTGATTACAAGATCGTAAACATGATTCTATTATACAGCTTGTAAGTTGAAAAGGGCTTGTAAGTTAAACAATACATAAAATATTGGGAGGCAAAATATGGTTACATACTTTTTATTTTATAATTGCCCAAAATGTTGAGTCCTCAATTTTTTGATGTTATTTTGACTTCTCGATGGCACGCGCTAAGTATGCACGATATTTTAGCGGGGGTTGACTTCCTTTGCCGATTAGGTGGGTACCGCAAGAGTGCCAGTTATTCTACCGCCTGAGCAGTGATGTGCAAACATTACTGTCCTACGGTAGGAGGGCACTGTAGCTAGTGAAATTATTGGGCTGAAGAGTTTTAACATCTTAATTATGACTCTCAAGTAAGAAGCGGTGGAAGCAGTGCACACAGAATCTTACCTTTGTATAATCCTGGTTAGCACTGTACTCTTACCATCAGGAGAGCGTTTTACTCGTTTTCTTTCTTCGTTGTATAAAAAATAATGAGAAATAACTCAGTGACGCGGTAGGTGGGCCTTTGGGGCACATTTTACCCAATTGGCCCCAAAAGTGGTGGGAGCGGCGGCCGCTCTGAGCAGACTTCTGCCCAATATAGGTGGTCCCAACGCCAGCTGCCGTCGGCTATACTCCGGAGTAATCCGAAGTATGGCCCTATACGGGGCACCGGTTTGGGCAGACGCTCTCAGTCGTGGCAACAAAACCCTGCTAAGACGTCCGCAGAGAGTCATCGCGACAAGGGTAACCCGCAGCTATCGGACAGTTTCATGGGCGGCAGCGTGCGTCTTGGCTGGCGACCCGCCTTGGGAGCTACAAGCGGAGGCGCTCGCTGAAGTTTATAACTTCGTGGCAGCGAGAAAATCCCAAGGTCACGCCCCGGGATGGGAAGAAGTAAAACGCCTGCGAAAAAAGGCACGAGCCGCCGTCTTGACGCGGTGGACGGAGGACCTGGCCCCACCGATATCAGGGCAAAGGACTGTAGAAGCCATCTGCCCAGTCCTGCAAAGGTGGGTTGGGCGGCGGTTTGGCTCCTTAACGTTCCAACTGGTGCAGATGCTTTCCGGGCACGGATGCTTTGGGAAGTATCTGTACCAGATCCAGAGGGAGCCAACTCCAGTCTGCCACGAGTGCGGGGAGCAACAAGACACAGCGCTCCACACGTTAGAAGAGTGTGCCACCTTCTCACAGCAGCGGCACACGCTCACTGCATATATAGGAATCGATCTCTCGCTGTCGAGTGTGGTGAAGGCTATGCTTGACAGTGAGAGATCTTGGCAGGCTGTGGTCACCTTCTGTGAAAATGTAATGATGCAGAAGGAAGCTGCGGAGCGACTCAGGGAAGAACATGCCCTGGCTGACCCGCTCCGGCGCCGACGAACAGGGGCGAGGAGGAGGAGGTTTGCCCACCTCCTCCCGTCTACACAGATGGGTCACCGGTAGAGTCGGGGGACACTGCCGGATAACATGACCCACACGCCTAAGGGATGATCTTAGTGAACGGGATCATCCCTCAAGGGTACTAAGGCCTAGCAAATAGGGCCTACCGCTGGGGCGAGATGGTGAATGCTTTCGCGACCCCATCTCGCCTCGATTGAGCGGAGGACTGTTCACGGGGGGTTTTTAGTGGGTGCAAGTCCCACACTCCCCCTTCCGTCACCCCCGTGGCGGAAGGGTAGTGCGAAGGCATTTTCCCCTCCTCAAAAAAAAAAAAAAGTGACGTCTATCACGTTTCTGTGTTTATTTAGCCCTAAGAATATTTAGCGAACATTCGTTCCGATTACCAACGATAATAAATAAAGTATCTGCGCTAAAACAATAGCTCGATAAAGGTTAATACGCGTGGGCCTAGATGCAAAGACGCGATTATTATTACAGCGTTTACGTAGGAGTCTGACAGATATTGAAGACTAAGACCACAATGGAGTGGGTGAGATGACTTATGTTTATATAATTAAGTTTGCGGTTATAATATTATGACCCACTTACATAACTAAACTATTCTCAATAATATAAATAGTTATATATATCATTTCACTAAGCCTATTTATTTGCCTATGATAATGTTAATAATTCTTGTCTTTTAGTGTTTACATAATAATATAGTCCCCTGCGTTTTTTTGGTTTTGGTATTTTTATCCCAAATACATGTACAATGTAATTTTAAAATCCTTATCTAGAATTATTATTAAATTAAAATACCTATGTATCAATTTAAATAAATATCTATTTAAAGGCTAGTTTTCTAAAACATTTTCACTATCTATTGGGTCGGTAATAGGCAACAAAACTATCTCCTTTCAAGTACCTTTATTAGTAATTTGAGCTCGACAGCCTGTCAGCCAGACAAAGCCTTCCAACTTACAATATTATATCTATGTAGTCAAGGATACCACTCGATTTTATCATCGGTAACATAATATTATAATGTGGTCCATTGTTAGTGCTGTGGATAACGCGTGTCAATTTCCTGAAGGTCTGTTAATCCATAGCGACTTGAAATAAAACCTTGGAACGGCTATTATTATTGGAATTGAGGGTATTAATTTCCCCTTGAAGGTCCTTATTGGACAGTGAAACGTTAATGTTACATGTTGAGGCAGAAGCCGCGACTGCGTCAAACGGCGAACGAGACGTGTTGTAACCAAAATTCAGACAATATTGTAATTGAATTTGTGCTAAAACCTTACGTGCCTCTATTATGTTTGCATTTCTATTGTAGCCACATTTTTTATAAGCACTGAAACGAATTAGTAGAATATATAGAATTGGTCAAATTTAAATGGAGACAAAAGTAAACGCTTTGTAATAAGAAAAATATAAATTTTTGGCATTCAGTTCGTCTCTGAGTAATCAATAAGTTCAGGCGTCTTTGAGTAATCGGTAAAAAACATTCCCACAAAATTCGAATAAATATTTTATTTATTTAAATACAGTTGGAAAAGTCGCGGAATCGTTTTGTTACATTAACCATGTAGTGACGTAATGACAGTGACACTGAGCGAAGGCTGTGCGGCGGGCGGCGCGGATAGCAACTGCCCAACGGAAGTGAGAAGTGAGATTTTATTACCTTCGTCCTTCAATCTGCGAGTAGCTACCAATCGGTTAAGTTATTGCCATATTCTAGCCCTTACGTTGGTAATTTTTGGGTTTTACTACCAAAATTATATATGCCTAAGTATAAGCTTATTTTAGGCATTTAAGTTTGTCGGTCATTTAATGAAGAAGTTAAACTGTAATGAGCATAATATAATAATGAATCAGGAAGGCTAGGTATCGAGTTCAAAATTTACACTAAAGAAGGCATAATACCTGTATAATATTATTAGTGAAAAAAAAAAAACAATATTATAGTTTTGTACTTAGCATTTATCTATAATATATAATTTATTTATGTTTAAAAATTATGTCAGTTCCAGGGTTTCATCACATAGAAACTCATACATACAGATACATAATATAACATAATATATAAACAGCCTATTTCTATTTATATTATTCATGTATTTGCCAAAATCCGTCTTTTACCTTCTCTATTAAAGTCCATCAAAAGATTATTTGGACGACGTCCCTAGTAACAGGCTTGTTTGTGATAATATTTGTGGGGAAAGGTATAATATAAGGAGAGGTGTACTTATGCCTCTATAATTTATATTCTTAGCTGCGGCCCGAGCACATAAAAATATTGACATAAGAGTAGCCACTCTCATCCCACTGTCAAGAGTAATTGACGTTTGTAAGAACACAATGCCATTGGGAGTAGCTGCAAATTGTATGCAATGCCAGCGCGAGTAGCAAGAGTCATCATCATCATCATCATCTCAGCCATTGGACGTCCACTGCTGAACATAGGCCTCCCCTTTGGACTTCCATATGTACCGGTTGGAAGCGACCTGCATCCAGCGTCTTCCGGCGACCTTTATAAGGTCGTCTGTCCACCTTGTGGGTGGACGTCCTACACTTCGTTTGCTAGTCCGCAAGCAAGAGTAGCAAGAGTAGCGTCTTGATATATTATGTCAGTTTACTCTTGACAGTGGGACTCTTACATCAATGTCTTAATATGCTACGGCTCCAGCTCTTACTTTTAAAACCCTTCTGCTTCGACATACATATGCAGTATTGGGGCAGACTTCTAGATATTATCACTACATAGTATAAAATAAAGTTGCCTCCCGTCTGCCTGTCTGTATGTCTGTATGCTTAAAGGTTTTATAGATAGTGATTCAAGGGGAAGGTTTATGCATAATATAATAGAAAAACACTGATAATAATAATTTTCTGTAAGGTGCTACGAAGTGCACGCGGGTCAACTAGTATTCTATAAACATGTGTTCATGATATTTCGTTCGTGTGTCATTAAGAAAAATCTTCGCATTTTAGTGAAATATGACTTTTGTGCGATCTAGATAAAGACTTCGACGTAAATCCTAGAATTAAAATTGTTTTATAGCCTTATATCTGATTTCACGATTTTAGACATAATTTTTAATTATAATTTGCGAATAAAGTATTAATTTTATATTTCTAACAATAATTTAATTTTATTAACATCCGGACTTAATGGAATTTTCGGAAGGATCTCTTTTCCAGTTTTTCAGTTTCCGATGATATTAATTTCGTCATAATTGCCAAGAAATGGTCGTAACCACAAAAGTACGTCAATCGTATTTACGCAGAAATATTTTCATTTTTGTATTCTTGATAATATCTCGCGGTTTTTCTTTGAGGATTTAAATGTATTATTTAAAATGATACATAACTTTAAAACCCTTAGACAAAACGCGTAATAAATGTGTCTTGCCTTACGTTATAGTACTATATAGGTATATCGAGTGCTTTACAAAAAACAACAAGCAATCTAATTTTGTAATTTTTTTTTATTATTATAGGTTAGCCTTTGACCACGATCTCGCCGATCTTAAGCGACGATACGGCCGTAGATGGTTGCAGATTATACCTAGAAGGCGGGATTAATCTGCCATTTTTTACGTTTTTAACCTTAACTTTTCTTAACCTTTCTTCTTCTTCTTTCTTTTACTTTTTAATATTAAAAAGATAACCATCAAGCCCAAACCAAATTTGAGCTCAAGTTTTGGCTTTCTAAGATACAATAATCTGTAAATTTTTCTGTTACGATTTCATTAGAAACCTCGCAAAAGTTTTTGGAATTCAACAATAGCATTAGCATTATTACACCTCAAACCAAACCGCGAAATGTAACAGAATCATAAATTTCGAAGAAAAACATGCATGTTTTTACCGAATTCTAAATTTCGGTGATGTCTTCACTTCCGCAATAATATTTGAGTGCTCTTCAACAATAAACACAATTTGTTTTATGTTTGTAGTTAATTCTAAACAATAATTTCTAAAAGGGTCATAAAGTTGAGGTTTTACGAGCGATGCGGACATTCTTTTGAATTTATTTCCACGATAACTGAACGAAATGGTGACGTAACTTACATAAAAGTATGCGAATTATAGTAATTTTATTTATTGTGGTTGATTTTTTTCATAGTTGGGCCATTTTTAGTATATTTGCGAAATTACGGTGAATCTTAATCTTTAT
This sequence comes from Hemithea aestivaria, assembly GCA_947507615.1. Lineage (NCBI taxonomy): Eukaryota > Metazoa > Arthropoda > Insecta > Lepidoptera > Geometridae > Hemithea > Hemithea aestivaria. The sequence goes on along the minus strand of OX382327.1, from coordinate 4,903,618 downwards.
ATAGCAACGGAGCTATCAATATTCAAATCAGCTTATTGATTTGGGTGTGATTTAAAAGAAATCACTCACAGTTGTTTTATATGTCTAAAATAGAATAACTATTGATTTAGTAAATTATAAACATAATGCTGGGGTATATTTGGCCCAACGTATAAGTATTGCCATTCAACGTGGCAATGCTGCCAGCATTCTGGGCACTCTGCCAACTGACAGTGGTTTGGAGCACTTGGATTTTCTGTAGATCGGCTTGTGGCCGATCTGTGGTTAATAAAAGTGTTCTTTACTGCTGTAGTAGCTGTAGTATTGTTAGTTTGTTTTTCTCAATAAAGGCATTTGCCACATAAAAAAAATAATAATAATAATTACCTTATTTAACAACATTGTGATTTAAAAAATCAGCTTCTAACAACATTGTTAAAAGTCAAAATAGCGTAGCAGAGGTCTACGCCGTAGACTCTCGTAGCAGGTACTACGGAAGGCTACGTCAATGTTTCGTAACAAAACTGCGAGCGACGTATAACAATTGTAATAGCATGTTATATTTTTTAATGTAAACATATTCTGCGGCTGACATTGAACTTGGATCACAAAGGCTTTGACGCGCAAATAGGCTTAATGTTCAGTAATTTATAGCCGACTGTTGTCGGGCTGTGTTGCTACGTGGACGTAATTTCATGATCATTTTTATATGTTACCGTAAATAAATAAAAAGAAAAAATGACCGATTAATTATTGAATGTTTAATATGAATACATAGAGCCTGCCGCTGAACGGATCGGGATGAAATTTTGAAGAAGGACAGATTTCATGTCGTAGATCTCCGCTAAGAAAGGATTTCAATATGCTGAAAAAACCACGAGCATAAGCTGGTATATATAGAAAAGGAAAGATTAACACGTTCATGGACACTCCGTCGATAGGCGTAAAAAATATAATTTCGATGTGGCACCACGTCCATCGACGTCCGACGTCCAAACGTCCCCCACCGACAATGTCTCATCACACTTCTATTGCTCTGCTTGTTATGATACCCGCCTATAGACGGTACCGTCCATGGCCGTAATGGTTATAGTGCTCACATTCTGAAATGTTTGATATGTCTTCCGTCTACAGACGTTATCGTATATAGCCATAGGTATATAGGTTGCTGCCATAACAGACATTATAATAATCTATTACATATGACAATCCGCCTACAGACGTTGTATGGAAATTGGTATGTCATATTGTATTTTTTTTAATAATGCAAGTGTCCATGAACGTGTTAAGTAAGTAATTGATTTACTGATTTATAAACACATAGCCCAAACCTCTGAACGTATGGTCTAAATTTGGAATACTGATCGGTTTTATAGCGTAGAACTTAGCTAAGAAAAGATTTCTCCATGCGTGTAAAAGCGCGCGCTTATGCTAGTAAAAAATATATAGCAACCTGACCACTTGTGTGGTCCGTTCTCTAACTAGAAGATCTAGAAATTCTATTACACTGAACAGCGTGCGCTCATTACATGATCGGAGTAGAAGACGATTATATCACGATATCATTATGAGTATTATGATCGTAATTATCGATATCTTTTTCATTATATTGCTATATTAATATGTTCAAGTGGTTTAGGACCTCATATGAGTTTCTTATCACGTTATTATAGTATTTGAACCTGCTACATAAGCTAAGTTGGTTTATGAGTTAAATTTATGATAATATAATGTTAGTAATATATTATTTAGTTGTATTAGTATAATCGCGACAGTTTGTTGATATTTTGATGTAAGCATGTCCTTACTATTTCAAACCTAATCTTGAGGACCAATTTGACCTAAAATTTGGTATCATAAATTATACCCTAGAATGACACTTTTAGGCTATTCTCAATTAATATAGTTTACTTGAAAAAATCGCTACATATTCTTTTTCTATTTTCCTACATTACACCCTGTCCTATATTCCTACTTTCTTATAGTTTCAGATTTGATGAAAAGTTTACATCGAAATCAATAAATAATCATCTAAAATCATTAAAATTCTTCAAATTCAGGATTAAAAGTCGATAACCGCAAAACATAAAAAATCATTTCGCTCAATATACCTCCGGATGTCGTCAAACTAAATGAAGCGACGACATAAAAATAATTAAAATTTGTTGTCGTTTACATAAATGGTAATTAAACGTTTTGTCAAGTAGGTACATTAATTTTAATTTCGGAATGTTTTCAATCCCTTTGAGCAGAGAAGTTATTGACAAAATGACAAGGAAGATTTTAAGCCTTTTTGAAAGCCCTTTGGTTGTAGTAACTTTCCAACCTGTTTTGTATATTGACTCTATGATATTATAAATATTTAATAGGCTAAGACCACCATTTGTATCAGAAGTATAGCACTTCTGTGTTCACTCAAAGTGCAACGTCGTCTACGTTCGATTAAAAAAATATTTACGCACAAAAAAAAAACATAATAACCAGTCTAAGTGTCAGTTCTATTACTAACATTGTGATACGAGATTTTTTATTTAATAATACTTAAATAATTTTAAATATTTTTCCATTACCTCATATTTAACTTAAAACATATATTATGTCTCTGAAGTTTGTAATGAATTTTCTTTACCATTAGTATAGTACAATAATATATCTATTTATATCGAATTCTTTAATAAGACCATTATAACATCTATCCTATTTGTAATATAATGCTTAGAGCAAAATTTGTTTTTAAAAGCATCGGTATTTTCCTTACAATTTGGAATCGATGACTCATAGGAACGTGAACTAGTTTTGAAATGATCCTCTAGTTTCGCTTATGAACTAGATTCCAGCAAACAAAAACATTCGGATTCCTTTTAACTTTTTTATAGGATTAACGTATTATAGGCAAACCATAAACTTTACGAAGGCCGAATAATTGAGCAACTCGATGATCGATTGACCAATCGTTCTTCTTTTGTTATTTCTAATAATAAGTACGCATAGCTTAACAGGATATAAAGCTGACGTTCTAGCAGATGTATTAATTTTACCTCTTTCATTTGATACGAATTAGTCATACTATTTACGATTTTTTTCCAAGACCACCAATTAGAGTTTTTTTTTTAATGTTAGAGACAGACAAACAAGCAAACGGCCCGCCTGATGGTGGGCGGTTACCGTCGCCTATGGACGTCTGCAACACCAGTGGTATTAGAGACGCGTTGTCGGTCCATTAACATCAGAAGTCCAGTTTTTAGAATTTATGTACATCATTGTATTTATTGGCTCAATTCTTGTACATAGTTATGGTGTTCGATAAAGAGTTATGTACGTATTTATCTACACAATATATTATTATTATCTATAAAAAATAAACCTGTGATTAGAATATTTTCAACGTCAAAACATTGTTGTACTTGACCTATATTTCAAGTATGGCTAATTAGTTTACGTCGATAATAAATCAAACGGGTTCACCTACAGACATAACGATGTACTTGTAAGATATATGCCGTGTAGGCAACAATTTTTGTGAATAACCTACGATAACAAATGTGTCTTTTGTGAGAAAAAATTGCAGCAGATCTATTTTAATTATGCATACCTACAATTAAAATGCACACAATTTTATTTCGGTATGTGACTAATTTATCAATTCAAAATGATACAATTAGGCATTTTTGTATATTTATTATATTTATGTTAACGTATAAATGTACGAACCGCTAGTTTACGAATAATCTAGCTAGATTTTAAGCAGCCGATAGAGTGGAAACCATAAACGAACAAGGCTCATCGGCTCATGCCGCTGCGAAGAGGGCCAAGATTAAATTTGCTATATATAAAGCTTTGCTCAAACTAAAATTATATATTTATTTCAGATAACTATTGATGAACCTTACAAAAAATATTAATAAAGTTAATTTGAAGAGAATTGCATTTTTCTATTTAAACATTTACATATTATATTACTTACTGCCTACTATTTCATCACTAAAGTACAATAAACTAGGCACGCAAAGACGATGCGGTCACGGCATCTATCCCAGCATACCTTAATCTGAGGGTTCACGGTAAAACCTTGTGGAAGACGAAGTGTTGAACGACTGATGAACCGATCACGGAATGTAGGGAATCTTTTTATATTTAATTTATGTATTTGTCGTAAACTTGACCCAGATGTGCGTGAACAATATATCTGTAACCCAGTTATGAATTGCCCAACGCTTGGCCGGATCACAAGGCGCCGTGAAATTAGGCTAATGAGAGGACTTTAACTCGAGCATACACTGTTCTTTCATATTTCCTATTAATTAAAGTATTTTAAAGTATGTTGGTTTTAATATTCGGGTAATGTGGCGTCGTTTGGCTTAACGTGACATCATAAGGATATATTCGAAATAAACTGCACCTACAGATTTTACCCTCTGAAAATAACTCTTCCATTTGTGATTAAAATAGAAAACGGTAATGCAAATGGTATTACCGTTTTATATTAAAAATCTTCCCTTAACTTATAAAATATGTTTTTATAATAATAATCCAAATTCGGCTTCAGTCAATTTTTGAAATTTTCCCCTTAGCAACAGACTCCATTAATTTTCAAATAAATAGAAGCTAAATTGCTAATTTTCTGGGATAGATAAGTAGGTACTCGTACACCATATTAGGCAAATATACTTAGTCGGAAAAAAGGAGTATTTCATATAGAAAGAGCTTCAGTACCTTCCCGAGAAGTACTTAAGGACGGCCATCAAACATCAGCCGTTACCTTTACGGCTTTATTAGCCTGTTAAATGAATAAGTGAGCTTTAACGAGGTCGTTTCCAGCCGCCATGTGACATTATAGCTTCAATGACATATTTAGTGTTTAATCTCCATATTTTAGGTGTACTGGAATTTTTCCTGAGGCCACTTAGCGCTGTTAGTAGAAGTTACTTTTTAAATAAGCAATGAATACCACCTGTGCCAAAAATAAGAGTTTCTTAGTGAATTAAAAACGTATTAAAGTCTGGGTAGTATTATATTGTTTGACAATAATTTTGTACATCAAAAGTTTTAAAACAATTTGTTAATTATATTGGTTTGAAAGAAGCTTTTAATTGTACATATTGTACAAGTAAAAAACACAGAAATTTAGGTATGTTTTCTTTTTTTGAATCAAATTATAATCGATAGACTTATCTACCTATAAATAATATACGATTTCACCAAACCCTACCAAATATGTTTATAGCTTTTTTGGATATAACAAATATTTTTAATAATTATAAATACCATGCCAAATTTACCCAAACCATTAATAATATTCATTGGTAAAATAAAATTATTTCAATAAGCAAGTAATTCCAAACTCGAAAGCAATAACTCACATGTGTAAACCCGTAAGAAGGCTACTAAGAGAGTGCGAACAATACCGCTCAGTAATTATGTTCCAGCCATTTAAATTCCGCACCTGGCTCGGTCGCAGGTGTGCTGCGCTTTGAATATAAACAACGCAGAAATTTTCCGATCCCGAGGGAATATCGAGGAATATTTTGGTCGTAAATCGAATCAATGTCCGACGTCGGGGCGTCACATCCTGCGACTATTTTAGTAACCACTAAATCTAAATCTACCTTGTCCAGTTCCTAGGTGTGAATACTTTGAAAGATGTTTTTCTTTATCTTTTTATCGTCTGAATTCCGTTCGTGATTACGTCAAAGGATTTAGTAAAGTTTTTGATAGAAATTTATAAGCGAAATATGAGTGTAATTTTCAGACTTTGGCAATCTATGGGATTCTAATTGTACTTTTAGATTATTTAATTAATTATAACAGTCCTTCTTACGGACAATAAAAAATAATATTAATTTATCGCTATAATGATTAAGAGATTCTTTACGTTATACCTAGCTGCCTTTTTAAGTAGAATACTAAATATAAATAGTACTTCTATTCATATTATTTTACTAGAGAAACCAATCCATAAAACAATTCTATAAAATACGATCAGTATAATATATTTTACATTCCACGTCTCATGCACTATAATATAAAACATATTCAAAGCAAAACGGTTCTGAATCGCTATAAATCAATGTGAAATTCATTGTTATCTGCTTTTAACGGAGTTAATAATATTTTTATAACCTCTAGTAGAGAATGTGCAGTTCAATAAGAGTTTATTCACTCTGTCTGCTATTGGAGCGTTAGTTTGTTTTATAATGATTAAAACTATTGGACTGAGTATTCTGAAATGGGGTGAGTCACCTATAGTAAGCTTTTTACACGCCTTTTTTTTTATCCCAGGAAAAATGCGTTACGCATCATCACCCCACGCCGGGGGGCGCGGGGCGGTATGTGGGACTCCCCCGCCAAAGATGGGAGCGGCGGGGATACCCACTAAAAAACCTGGGGGTGTCCTGCGGGACGCCATAATGCCGGAGCAACGGGTACGCCGAAGCATTCATCCGCAGGAAGCTTTTTACACGCCTATTACAACCTGTTTCCTACACTACGATGTTAATATGTAAGGTATATATTTACTACTTTTGATTTAAGCTTATCGTATAAGAACGTATTATTTAATTAAAAAGACTACGCTGTTGGTAAAAAAAACCATTTATTATTGCCTATAGTAGAACTAAACCTACAAATCAAATTAATAAAATTAAGCGTGATATTTATTGGCAAATAATAATCTTAAGAAAGGTGCCTCATTTCTCTTCCAATGAAACTATTTCTAGTCATTTTTGTATTTTAGGGCGTTGTCTATTTTATATAAAGGATGATTTTATTTAAAAAAGTTTTAATGGTGTCTCTGAGATTGAATGAATTTTATGATCTTTTTAAATAAAGGTTGGATCCTTGGGATTGAACTAGGGTTCAAACTACGACTTATTTGCAGGGTTCAAAGTTTGAACGGATGTATTCCATTCATTGAACGTCCTATCTAAAGACTCGCTTGTTGATTAAATCTGTTTATATCGCAATGTTTTCGTCGTGGAAAAAGTGACTAAATTGTAAACACATTTATTAGACAAACTGATCCATCAATAAAAATCTATTTACACTATATATCTATTTAAGATTTTTAGTAACTTTCAGGATTTTCCAAAATTTATTTAGCCTTTCCAGCTGGGTTAGTCATAAAGGCATCCCATCCCTCTTCCAGGGTTTTTCAGAGATTCAAATATTGTTCCATGATAATAAGTTTATAGTTAAGGAATACGTAAGTATAAAGTACCTTAGTGTTAAGTTAATATCGTTAACTACATTAGTAGGAAGATATCAATTTTAGCTATAAGACCGGTAGCTGTAACACATAGATTATAATATTGTGCGTTTATTTATTTAAAGTTTATTTTTGTATATTTTTCTCATCTATCTATCTAATATATGCTTGTGATATTAAAGTAGTGCTTTATTTGCTTACTTTTTAAATCGCATCCCCTTAACATAGTCTGCATTCCTCCCATTGTCCAGTACTTATTCTCCAGTTCCAGGACAAATGGTAGAAAATGCTACTTTAGCATTAAGTTAGTCCTAGCGTTGTGATGAATAATAAAATAAATGAATATATAGGTATATATATGTCTAGTAACTTTGTTCACGGTGAATTATAGGGCTTGGAAAATTACAGCGTTATCTGTGGGAGTACTTTCGACAGTTTATTTAGATAATGTAGTAAAACAGGTCAGCAACCTTGGAAATAACATTCGTTGTCAATGTAATTACTTGTACAGCAATAAAATGTTCATTAAATGTTTTTTTAAGTATTTGAATACTTGGGAGGCTTTATACATATTATTAGTTATTTATTATTGACAGCATAATATATTAAAAAACTTAAGTAAACGAAAAACGAGTAGGTAATGATGGAAAGCACAAGAAAATGACATTACGCATTTACACAAATAAAAAAAAATGTCCTTTAATTAATATTTTCTTATGGATTTTCTTAGCAATATTTTATAAAGAAAGTTTTGTCTACTTAAATGTTTAATAGCATTTTATATTAGGATATTTAATATCAATATCAAGTGATGTAAAAATCATGAGGAGTTTCACCTCAGTGTTGGATCCCTGCAACTAACAGCCGTCGAAACTTTACTCGTATTTATAGATTTTGTTTACACAACAGTTATTGATTGCTTCTTGTTGGAACAAATGGATTTTGAATCGATCGAGTCCGCCTGGAAACTGATGGCTGTTTGAAAGATGTTCTGACATGATAGTAATGTGGGCTTAAGTTCTGACTTTGATAAGGAAAATTATTATAGGGAAATGTGTGTAAAAGTATTTTAGGTTTTGCAAAGTTTCACAAATTTTATTTTTTATAAGGTTTGAATTCCGATCGTTGCCTATAAACTGTGTAGAGGGTAGTCGTTAGGTCAATTTTAGGTCTTGTTGTAGGAAAAAGAAACACCAATAACACCCAATGTGGTTGGCAACATTATCTACATTGTTATTTGATTCTATCAATGTAATACGGTTAACCTGTCCTGAAGTATTAACCTCAATTATTATTTATCATCGTTAAGACATGTTTTATATTATTGACGTTAAATAGTTTTATTATATTTTAAATAGAGGGAGAAAACACCCTTAAAATTAATCATGTTGCAACCGAGGTAATATAACTATTTACTAATATAAAAACTAATTGTCATAAAATTAATTTCTGTAGTCAAAGTCAGCAAGTAAAAATTTCGTCTTTAAAGCTAGGTTCAAGGGTGAGCTACCTTAGGCAAGCTAACTAAAGAGAGCCTATCTATCTAGGTACGCTAGAAGATGACTACACAATGACCATTCAAATAATTTCAAAGCTTCTAATACAACGCAGGTGTTCGCTATGAAATTTAAACAACACGTGTTAAAAATTCTCATTATGTAAATCTAACAACAATATTCAGTATTATAACAATATCAGAATAATGGTAAATATTTTGCTCAATGTTCATCAAAATCAATGTTAACTTGAGAATATCTGCGGCAGACAGGTTGAGGGGAAACAACATTGATTCTAGGCAGGTTTAACAGAATTCAACATAAAATTCCTTTCTAGAAGAAATCTCAAGCTAAAATCAATAGAACTACATTCAAAACAGTAAATAACATAATATGAGAAGCAAATGAACTCAATGACTCTTTATGCATCGTAAAATCAATAACTGCATGCGTTCATTCATAAAATTTTAGTTCCCAATTAAAATCATACTATTTGCTAATAGACTTGGTTGTCAGATATTTCATGATAAATCAAAAAACAAAAAAAAACAGAACGTGGAAATCACATGAAAAGCTCACCTGGTAACGAGATGAAAACCCGAAGCAGCCGCTTCAGGTGGACCGATCTGACGCCGATCAAATCACGCCACACGATAGAAGACCAGTCTCAACACTATAAACACTGATTGTCTTATAAATTCACTGTCCTTACAATTGCAATTTACTGATTGTCTGAAAGCGAGGAGCTCAGACGTGCCGCACGGGAGAGCTTCAGCGAACGACTGGGCGGCGCGCATCGACGCGTGCCTATATATACGACGCGACGGTACGTATTGCCCTGCGCGCTTTCATACATGCAAAAATATCGGAGGAATTCAGAGCCTAATTCCCGCTGTCACTGCCTTACACCGACACAATGGGAGCGTTGATCTCGGCTCCTGCATACAGGGACAACCCATTTCTTTTAATCCGACTGTCGAATGACGAATGACCGATTTTAAAATACTTGCGCTCCACGCCTAATTTGGATGACATCAATTTCTCCGACAATAATGATCATGATTAACTAATGCTGTTTCGAGATGGAACTAATAGCAATACTATGTTTGTAGGTCAGTACGTGAGCATGTATGTAACACGGGATTGATTTATGAAACGGCCGGATAGTAAATATCATAATTTTTGCACAGTTTTCGCACATAATTTTGTCGTAAATCATACGAAATTATAAGACGGAGTAGAGACAGTAATGACCGTAGGTAAGAGCAGCCCCATGTTTTGGTGCTATCAACACTTTTAATAAATAAAATAACATTTTCGGGTGAATCTTGTGAAAAACAAAGAGTAACGGCGAAATGAGTCATAATAATCGGCGAATTGATGTAAATATTAGATTTTAGTGGAAGAAATTTGCGGTGGTGAGAAGTAAAATGAAACCAGATCAAGGATGTGTAGTAGAGTTGTATAAACAAAGTCGGCTTTCCCAAACGATTTTTATTGTTATTGGCAGACGGTTGTTATATTTCGAGCAAGGAATCGACAACGGGTATAACGGTTCCAGTGTATGAGAATGTTTTAGGACGCAATTTCTCGCTGCAAACACATATATTTCTTATTAAACTGGATAAGATATATAAGTGGTAAATAAGTCGTCGATCATCACCTCGAGCTAGAATCGAAGTTCTTTATTTGAAAACAACAAAACATTGTAGGTTAGAATAATAAAAATTCTATCTCGTCTCGCCGGCGACTGCGGCCGGCGCACGCTTGAGCGACGCATCAGAATTAGACGCGAGAAAGCATCCACATTCCAAAAGACTCATCTTAATGCACTCACCTATTTATAGTTCTATAGTAAAGTATTGCTTCATAAGAGCGCCAGTAGATTTAGTATCTGTATCAACAAGGTGCTTAGGCTTTCCCGTGTTTCTTCCCACTAGTATTTTCCCCAATAAATATTTCAAAGTGCATTTAAATCTCGATAAAAAAAAAAATTTGACTTCCTCGTTTTGACGAAGTATCTAAAATAGTTTTGTGTTGTAACCATGAAAATATGCTGTCTCAATGTTTTGATGTATTGCTTTTTTATTGCATATTTTATACCTGTGTGACACATTATATGAGCCAAAAACACATGTGTTCTATTGAGGAATACACGTGACAACCTTGTGAACTATATATCTAAATAGGAACTATACTAATACATATTATGTGTAAGCATTTTTAAAGAAGCTTTGCAACAAAACAATATAATCCAAATGGAAATCGTTTTAATGATTCCTATCTATAATATTTGGGTCTTTAAGGACAACGTTGATTATAATTATGCATTATATCAGCTGCTAAGTACACAATACGGACTGTAAATTAAAGAGATAACATTTTTAAATCAAGCTTTTTTATGACATTACCTATTTAGGTATTAATTTTAATATCGCCTTTTAGACTAACAAATTGAGTATTTTTGATGTGAAGAGGTTATTTCTATAAATAAAACACCCTAACTTAAGTGACATAAAAACTTTCAATACATAACAGTGGATGGTAGTGGAAATATTCAAAATTTTCCTAAAATATGGCCTTGATAACAAACTTCCGTTCCATACCTCATGCTCATTATTTACGTAAAAATGAAGGCAGCGTTACTCCATCATAGTTTACACATTACGAACGCAAGCTCCACGCGTTTTTCATTGAAAAATATTCGAAGGTCCTCCAGTGCATGAGTCAAGTTCATTCTATACATACTTACATAGTATAATGTATATGTTTCCGCGAACATCTCAGCGCCGGTCGCCAAATGTTTGCGTAGAATCGCGCTGGGAACATCTGTTCCTCGCGAAAATTATTATTGGACGGTCGAGACAGTACGCAAGCTTTGAACGGTGGTGAAAGTGGTATTATGGGAAATGCATTAACTTTTTGGGGAATGGCAGTATCAAATGGAGGTCGGAGGTATGCACTAGGCAATCTAAGGTAGATGATAATGTTGATAAAGGGCATTCATTGAAGGTACCAAGGGATGAGGTATTGTGTATAAGACTTGTCCAAAATAGTGGTGAAAAGTTGTAATTCTAAAAAAGCTAACGTACCTACCTGCAGTGGCATAGGAAAAGAATATATTGAATAATTTGAGGGAGGAAAGATAATTAAATCTGCAAAAGTGATGATCCACATTTTTACGTCTACAGACAAGTTTCAATACCTTTCTTCTGTTTTATACTAAACGAGCAGCGCTCAGTGCCCCACTGAAAAGCTATCTAAATCGAGCTGAGCCCAATCGATCCAGTTGTTTTGGCGTGAAAGAGTAATAAACATCCATTTATCTACAATTGGGCCATACAATCTTTTGCGTTTGTTAACTAAGAATACTTGTGGTTTTCATTTTACATAAAAGCTTATTCACTGCATAAAAGTTAGTATATGTGTTTATCATGTTTCAGGAACTTACAAACATATCAATATTATAATATAGATGGGTTCTGATAACTGTAGGGGTATATTAGAGAAAATGATTGTGCACTTGGCATAGAATGTTAACACTATACCTACTAAGTCGTATATAATGTGTCCTATATAATGTGACTGTCATCAATAACATATTGTGTTTATATAAACAGCATTATGCTTTTTAGTAATAAAACGCATATGCTTATAATTATTAATACATAAATAAATTATGGATAGGAAGTCGTTAGGACAATAGACCTTGTAATCTTGCAAGTTGAAACTGCAACATATTTTTTTTTTATGTGTAGAAGTAGAAGACGAGCAAGACGCTCTCGCGCTCATATTTATTAAAGGTTGGCTGGAAAATCTACATCAAAAACCAATTTGAGCCCCAATTATAAATTCAACTCTTTCAGTTTTTAGACTGTTGATAGATGTTTGTCTCGGTAGAAATGGAAAAATTATAAATAATCTAAAAATGAAACAATTTCAATGGGTTATATTATATCATGTGAAAGGACATCTGAAAGGAAAAGCTGCAAGATATCTTCTTCATTCCTTTAATATTTCCATTTTTGTAATTTTTTTGTATTTTCATAATACTTCAATAATTAAAACTTGGCGTAAACAACAACTGTATCCATGGCATGTCTATGGTCTTTATTCTTTATAAAGACTATAGACATTACTAAATAGTTATTATATGGCCATATAAATTAAGTGACCTAACACAAGGGACAAATGTATCCTAATATTTGAAGGGATCGGGGCGAATTTCAGGGGACAATGGACTTCCATTTTTTTAAATTTAAATTAGAGTTGCGTTTGACCACAGTCTCACCTTTTGAGTGATGACGTGGTCGAAGTTATTACACACAGACCCACTTAGTTATCTAGTTACCTCCCATACCCAATCAAGTATCTTAACACATTTACCACGCAATATTAGTAAGATCTCCATTGCGTGTCTCCCACGGGCGCAAGGCAGTTAACGTCAGTGTATCCCGGATAGTAGTTATTTATGCGAGAACCGGACCACTAATAAACCTTGTTCGTTAAAGACCGTGTTATTGACACTATATTGTCGCACTGATTGACATAGCACATTGTTGGCTGACCCGGTCGGGAAACTGGGTGAGGTGTCACTTTACCTAATATTAGTGTTCTTTAGGGATTTGCTCTACTAACAGTATGTAGCATATAGGTTATAACATATAGGTTAGCCACACAACCTATAAATTATGATTTGACTCTGACAGTGTAAGTAGGGTAACCTGTTCTGTTGGAGTATAAACCCCGATTATTATTATTATTATATTTCTACCCGAGGTAGACTTCCTTTACAGGACTAGGAGACCAGGAGGTTGACTAGGTAGATACCTCGACAGTGCCAGTTATTCTACTGCCTGAGCAGTGATGTGCAAACCTTACTGTGCTGGAGAGTCTAAACTTCTTTTGACTCACATATTTTTCAACTTGACTTCACGATGATAAAATCAACTAATTTGAAATTAATTATAGATGAAATATAATAATATAATCCGCATTCAAATAAAAAATAACACATTAAAATATTCACGCAGGCAATGACGTCACTGTTTATTATTACTTATTTAGTTCAAAACAAACAAATAGGGCTAGTTTATTATGGTTGGCTCGCGAACTGAGAAATACTCATAATATATTTTTCACTCACATTGCAAAAGACTCCAACAAAATTAATGATATTTTCAATAAACTTGGGACATTTGATTGAATACCCAAAGAAGTGACATTAAGTTGATTTAGTTAGGGAAAAAGTCTGTCAAGTTTTTTATTGCGAGACCTCACTGACAAGGATGACATTATGAAAAGCTAAAGTGGGAAGGAGGGTCACCGAATTTAAATCTAAATATATAAAGGGAAAGAGTGACTGACTGATCTATTAATGTACAGCCCAAGCCACTGAATAGATTGGGTTGGATTTTGAACACAGATACTTTGTATGTCGTAGACCTCCGTTAAGAAAGGATTTATCCACGCGAGCAAAGCCGCGAGGATAAGCTAGTTATTATATAATACCTATCTTCAACACACCTAGTTAAACTCCTATATTTCTTTAGTATGTTCAGGGAAGCCGACATAACAACTTTAGGAATAGTTATTAGTTATGAGAATATTAAACGGACTAGTAAATACCTAGCTCACTTGCTGATATTTATGGTCTTTAGGTCACATGGACTTGAGAAAATAGAAATTAGTAATGTCGCAGTGCAAGCCTGCGGCTACGAAGCTCTACGGCTACGATATCTCGTAGAAGGTCTACGAGGTACAAGCTACGAGCTACGAGGAAAACGTTAATATTGCGAGTTACGTCGGATTGAACCAATTACAAATTGCATGTTGTTCCTGTAGGTGTCAGGAACTGTTTGTGAGGCTGGCAGGTGTAAATATAAAATGGTTGAACTCAATTAATTTCCTTTTGGGGCGAAGTGTTAAAATGTCACTTTTAAGATTTATTTTATTAATATTTTATGTTGCTGCAACCTTTTTCGAAGTAAGGTAGGACTTTACAGAACTATGTCTTCCGTTTTATTATAAGCATGTTTTTTATGAGAACGGTGGCAACAGTCTTAAATCTCATCTCGTTTAAATGTTTTCTTAAAAGTTATTTTAAGATAAACTATTCTATTTGTATGAATCAGTGCCCTATTAATTAAATTTTAAGTTCATTATCAAACCTTTTTATCAGAAATAAGGGCCCTTAAGTTCTCATGAAGTGAGTAGGCGTTTCATAATAGTACCATACTTAAGTCATGTTAAATCAAACCTGAGAGCACTTGACATTAAGAAACCATCTAACAACTTCGGCAATAGAAATATTTCTACGAAAATTTCACGTTGAAATTGTGATTAGAAAATTGATAATCAATAATTTTATAACAGAGGGTACTGCTGATAGTTGGAAGTTATTAATTTATTAGTCTTTTAGCTCCTTTTTGCCAGTTCTAGTTTCTATTTTAAAGTTACGTAATTTGTCTTTATGTCATCGTTTGTGATCTAAGCAAATAGAAACGCGTTATTATTGCTTCCGAAAATGATGTGTTTTTACTAGTTTTGACTTGTAGCTTTATTCGCAGACGATTTTAATAAATTTTTTTCTTTGTAATAAAATGTGGAATGATTATGGTAATGAGGTATATTTTAAAACTAGCCTAAATATACTTCAAGCAATATAAACTTTAAGTATACAACCATGGCAATTTGCTATATTTAAAAATCTTAGGTCATAAATCCACTTGGTTACGTCACTGTCAGGGCATATAACTTGGAATTACATATATTACAATGTACTTGGAATTCTGGCCAACGTTAAATGCATGTTGGTTTTATTTTCTAAGGGAAAAAACAAATGAACCTCAGCTAACGTTAGCATTAAGGCCTACGAATAATGAATTTAATTACGGCTGCGTAATGTTACAGTTACTTTTGTAAGGCTAGAGATGTAAAATTGACATGTAATGAAGAATTTATACTTTCTCATATAAATATTCTGTAACTAGTTTATGTATTTAGATATTGCACACCGCCGTCTATTATTGTATTTTCAGTCCTGTTCCATTCCCAGGTTGTCTGTAAGAAATTGCCTAGTGTGATAAACCGCCGATTGTTTACCTAGCATTAAGATATCTAGCTCATTAAGCTTCTTTGTAATTGTTGGTTTTTTTTTTATACGAGATAGGCCTACGTTTGACCACATCCCACAGGTTTGCAATAAAGTATTATTCTATTCTATATGCAACTAGAACCAAAAATAAAAATTTGTTAGTCTTTATGTTCAGGATGTTTAGCAAAAATACAAGCAATCAAACTCAGATATTAATAAGTGAAACTTCGAGTAAAACAGGTATGACATCAGCTCTATTTACGTTTATTATCGATGTTTCAGATCAACGAACTCTCGAGTTAATTAAAAAGTTCCATCTCAAAATACTTGATTAATTTAGCTGCATTTACTCAATGAACAAAGTGAGTTTGTGAATGAAAGATGGCATTGGAATTCATGACACGATACGTTTGTTTCCATATCAAATACAGTGCGTTTATCACACTGATGATACACTTGAATATATGACGCATATGTTTTTTTTTCTACTTACTGCATATCCTTTGTGGTCGGCGATGTCGCTCCTGCATCGGCCTTACTAGCCGCTCACGGAAGTGCCGAACCATAATTACGGATGCTGCTTGAATCATCTTTCATAGATGTAAGAGGCCTGTGATGATGATGATGCTTTTTTTTACGAAGAAAACAATCTAAACGCTTTCACGATGGTAAGAGATAACGCTGCCCATAGTCAGTACAGGGTCGCCCAGGATTCACAATGATGTAAAATTCCCACTCAAGAGTCATAAGATGTTAACTCATCAGCCCAGTAATTTCACTAGCAAGAGTGACTTAATACAGTAATGTTTGAACATCACTGCTCAGGCGGTAGACGGTAACGTTATTTGGAAGGCGTACAACTGTGTGTCTTTGCTGTTTCCTGTAAGATAGTAGGCAAACAGTCTTAAGGTCATGTAGTAGGACTTGTAATTGGCGACCTGAAACTGAAACATTTACGCTGCCCACATAACCTATAATTATGATTTGACTCTAAGATAAGATAAATAACTCTTTATTGATACCACATAATAAAGTAAATTTTACAAATACAAAACTTAAGTTAACTTTAATAGTACAAATTTACCCCTAGCACCATTATAGGCCATTTGACTCTAGCAGTATAAGTAGAGTAGCCTTTTTGGTTCTAGTAAAAACCCCAAAATCATTATCATTCTTCTTAGTCGTTATCTTCACGAAGTAAAGGTCGTCTCTAGTCTGCAGGATTTGCCATCACTCTTCGAATGACACTCTGCCAGGTTGTTCTATCCGTCGCTGATCTTGGCCTCAGCCACTGGCATGCCAGTAAGAGTTCGCGAGGTCTTTTTCCCTCAACCTTACCGACTACCAACAACTTAAACAACTAAAACCAAAGACCTATATATCATAAAACCAATCCAAATACCAATGATCATTACTCGTATTCCAAAAAAATGACTCCTTCAAAGTTCAATCAATTCTGATATGTTATCATTGTGTTGATCAGTTTTGTATTCGCAGTCACATCCATTGATATTCTACAATGGACCGATGGCCTCGCATTCATTGGAATATTGTGCTGCGCAAAATGGAGGTGATTTTCCTTTGAGCTTTATTTTATGAGCTTTTCACGATTTTATATTGGAAAAAATATTGGAAATTTGGAATTTTTATTTTAAAACACAGTGATACAGATTGTAATAACTATTAAAATATATAAAATATGTAAAATGGTTTTCGACACCTTCAAGGTTATTACTAAAGTTAATAAAAAGTCTCAGTTTTGAGAAATAATAATAATAATAATAGGTTGCTTTTAAGAAAGCAATCACTACATTTCTAGAGAGGTCAGATTTTTGGCACCTTAACAGTAAAATGTAATCTTCATATAGTTTAGTTAAGTATTTTTAGTGGTACTGTAAATTCTGTGAGGTTACGCCTGGACGCTACCGTGTTTCGAAAGGCACGTAAAACTGTGAGTCTTGGCTGTTTACTATTAGATAGTTATGTAAGAGCAAGCCATTAAGTCAAGTTGCAAGCCATACAGGAAGGAATCTATGATGGTTTGTCCACACAATCTTGTGACTCTGACAGTGTAAGTAGGGTAACCTAAAATCTGTTCTCCTTTGATTATAAACCCCAATTATAATTGGAGGGCCCAATTATATATCATTAATCATTATTACATCACATTAAAGTGCTCCTATATTTATCTTCAAGGCTGTAGTGTTGTTAGTTTGTTTTTTAAATAAAGGCATTTGCCACACCAAAAAAAACATCCAAAGTTAACTTTATTGATTTCCATAAACGTGGAAAATGGAAAGTTAATATGATTTTAAAACCCCTTTTCACCTTGTTATTGTTTGTTCCGGCTTTGATTTTTTACAACTATTTCAGGGTTAATTTTGTTCTCACATCATAAAGGGCCTTTAACAATTTTAGCCTTCATTAATATCTATTTATATTTATCCATGGTTACCAAGATTTTATAGGCCGATTTTAAATTGCACTTGTCAGTCAAACAATACATTTCTGACCCCTATGGAAACGATTTGCAATATAAAAGTGGTCGTCTTAAGTGGCTTCTTTATAGCACGGGAAAGTGCGCTATAAACATGAAATATGCCGAAGGTTGAAACTTTACTTAAAAAAATGTGGAAAATTTACGTTTAGGTAAACCAAAGCTTATCGCATAAAATACAGTTTATTTTCAAGTCTTATCCTTCGCATTTTTTTCTTATTAGCCGTAGCGTAACCTAAACTTTTTTTTTGCATTATTCTTCACATGGTTAAAATGATAAGTGTCACCCATTACATTTCAATTAAAAGCTCCAAAGGGCCTCTGTAAAAAGTCTACGTCTGTAAAAAGGCCCAGGTTTAGCCCATGTTTAAGAGTGACAAAATTATAACTCATTTACTCGTATTTCAAGCAATAGTACATTAACAACAAATATATATAATGTACCAGGGGTCCATATCAATATAATATACTTTAAATACTAACTCGCTTCCCGTGCCTTTCGGTCCCTATGTAGCTTAAATCTTTAAAAATTCGCAACGGAGGTTGATGCGGTTCGATGCGGTTGATAGATAGAGTGATTCAAGAGGAAGTTTTATATGTGATTAATCTATAATTTAGTAGAGAAATCTAGACTAATAAGAAGAGACAAGAGAAGACAAGAAGACTAAAAAGACTGAAAAAATCCCGTTAAGCGCTACGAAGTGCGGCAGGGCCACTATTTCATAATAACCTAAGTAATGGAAAGTATATCGATATGATATTATTTCGGGCGCGCTTATTTGTCCGAGTAATGTCACCCCGGCGGCGACGAGTGGGCGCTATCGGTGGAAGCCTCTCCAGTTATTTATAGCAGACACTTGGGTACCACTTCACTTTGTTATATTTTAATGAGAAAAATTCTTTCATGAAGGTCTTTTCGTTCTTAAATAAGACTGAAAGATCAAGGCATTTCTGATGCAGCAGTCTTCGTCCTTTGGAGTAGAAAATCATCGGCGTCTAGAGCTTTATCTTATAGTACACTAGCTGCGCCTAGCAGTTTTACCCGTTGTAACCTTTATATTATTCCAAGGTCTAAGCTCTCTCTACCTGTACCAAATTTCAGCTCAATCGGTCCACCCATTTAGGCGTGAAAGAGTAACCAACATACATACATTCTTGCAACATCTCATCATTCATCATTCTTACATTCTTGCTTTTACGTTTATATTATTAGTAAGATACTTAATTATTAACTCTTTTGCAAAAAAAACGGGCACTTTGATGATTTCTCTGCTTCAATGAAGAAGAACAAGAAAGAGGTTTTATTAATTTGACGATGCATTGACTTATCATTTATAAACATCCTGGCATGATTATTAATGTTCCAAATTTAAAATTTGAAATTAAAAAAGAAAAATTCTGATTATATAGTGAAATTGATTTGCTTTTTGGCGCGAATTGATGCGAATTGCTGTAACAATTTTATTACAATTTTAAATTTTTTTGAGTATTTTCTGCAAATTAAACAATTTATTCTTTCTTTCCACAATAAATACCACTTTTTGATATGAGCGATAAAGCGATAAGGGCCGGTAAAATTATAGCCCTACTTGAAGAAGGTTGTTCGCAAACTTACGTGGCTCAACGGCTAAATGTGAGCCGTTCAACTGTCCAGAGGACATGGCAACGATATCAAGAGACCGGTTCGGTTAAAAGAAGACCCGGCTCGGGAAGAAAATGATGCACAGAACCAAGAGACGACCGCTTTTTGGTGAGTTAGGCGTTGCGGAATCGTAAGGCGTCAAGTGTGGACCTGAAAAAAAACCTTGAAGAAGTAAGAGGAGTAGAAGTAAGCTTGTGGACGGTTAGAAGGAGGCTTTTGGCTGCCAATATCAAAAGTTACCGCCCGGCTCGAGGCCCTAAATTACTCCGTGAGCACCGTGTTGCTCGACTTCAGTTTGCTCGTAACTGTGCTTCATGGACTATGGAGGACTGGAATAAGGTATTGTTTTCTGATGAAGCTAGAATCTCTTTGTGTGGAGAGGACCGACGCCGGCGAGTGCTGCGAAGACCACGGGAACGCTATGCGGAAGTGTGTTTCGAACAAATCACTCCTTATGGCGGAGGCTCCGTTATGTTTTGGGCAGCAATTAATTCGACGGAGCGTACGGAGTTAGTTTTCTTAGAAAGAGGAACATTAAATGCACACCGGTACATAATGGAAGTCCTAATTCCACATGCACAACCCGCATTGACTGCACTTGGGGAAGATTCCATTTTTATGGACGACAATGCCCGCCCGCACCGTTCTGGTGACGTGGAAGCTTACATGCAAGAAGTTGGGATCCGTCGTTTAGATTGGCCAGCTCGCAGTCCTGACCTCAATCCAATCGAGCATGTCTAGGATGTTCTAAAAAGGCGGGTAAGATCAGTGCAACCTGCTCCAAAAAACATCAGGGAGCTAAAAAGAGTAATTGCTGAAGAGTGGGAACGTATTCCTCAAAACGTAATTAAAAACATCGTAGAGAGTATGCCCAGAAGGATTCAAGCTGTGATTTTGGCAAGAGGAGGTCACACTCGTTACTAGGTTTTTACAGTTGTAAATTTATTTAAATAAAAAAGTAAAAAAATCTTCTTGTCTTTATTGCCGGCCACTTGTTATTGTGTGGTCGTGTACGTCGGTTTTGAAAAAAATCATCAATTTTGTATTTACAAAATTGCCAAAATTCACGCTTATTTCACATGATTATTACACGATTAGGTACGCGTATAAGTATACAAAGTGTGTCAAACAATTAAATATTTTTAAACTAACACAAATCTACCTTAGAAAGTAAGTTTCCTTAGGTGCCCGTTTTTTTTGCAAAGGAGTATTTTGAAAGCCTACAATTACTTTGTAAATTTTCGTACTTAATCTCCGTGTAGGTAAGTCTATTCAAAATTACATACAATTAACACAGATGTAATGAGAACAAAGCCGCTCTTGATGAGCTCAAAAAAGTTATCACAGCTACCTCGACCCGCCAGTTTCGCGACAATTTAAATGGGATAAAAACATTTGTTGGGGGCAACATCCTCTGAAGTTTTTCGTCTATTGTTAGGGTAATTCTGTTCCCTTTGAGAGGTCAGTGCACGGTGTTCGGAACCTTAGGTGTTTCATACGTGTATTTATACCAATTTGAACTGACGGTGGAGTAAAAGCACCTCAGGTTCAATGTAATCAACATTTAATGACAGCACTTATCTCACGAAAACAGTCATAACACGGTAATGCAATGGATTAAGCTTATAAAAGGCAAACACAAATAAAAAGCGCGTTTACGAGCACCTTTATTACATTTTAATAATGTTTCGTTCGGGATATACCCTCATTTAAATAACCATTTGAAGCTGTATCTTTGTTTGTGTTAAAATATTGTTTATTGCGCACGCGGCCCTAATGTTTCTTTGGTGCATCTGCATCGAAATTTACTACGTATTTGATCTTATTTGAATATAATCGAAGTAAACATCGTTTGCTTGGGCACAGAGTCTTTGTCCGGACCAGGAAGCGAAATCATATCGCATCCTTCGGGTTTCAACTGCGTTTCAATATTATTTATGTCCATTGATGAAAAATACTGACAAACAATTTTAGACGCGCGTTAAGTTTAAGGAAGTCAATGCTAAGAGCAAGTGAAAATGGAATTAGTATCGTGCTGTTAGCTAAAATGTCTGTACAAATATGAACCGAGGCATCCGGTTTCATGAAGAAATTAGTTTTATTAATACTTTAAAAAAAAAATCGAAATAATATTATTATTCTGTATATCAACATTACATAAATATAACATAGAGCTTATATACTTTATCTCATTTGACTTTCACTGAATAACCAAATTAACAAATAAAATGTTACTTTAAAAAAATATTCAAGTAGGTACTTATACGCAGATTTTCTTACTGAACCCATGAATAAATTAAAGTGAGAGGTTCATAAGAGTCTATAAATCACTAGCTATGACCCCTATTTCAAAACGGACGAAGAGATCCATACAAAATGAGGTCAAGTAGGAGTTCTGTCTCGTTACCATACATAACTCGAGTGATAATGGTAGTCGCACATCTATCCGCATCGACCGCGCCGAAAGAATTTTTGTATAGGAAATCTTCTTCTGATTCGACCCCGTCAAGTGTGCGAGGTTTCATGAGAATTCATATAAAGAACTAGTGGAGCTTCTCGCACTTCGTTGCGCCGAACAGAAAATTATCAGTATTTCTATTCTGTATGTATGTATTATAGACATAAACCTTCCTCTTGAATTGTTCTAACTGTTTAAGAAAACCACATCATAATTCGTTGCTTATTTTTTGAGATTTAAGCATACCTACATAGGAACAGACAGACGCGAGATGCGACTTTGTTTTATACTACACTAGAGATTTCAAAAGTGATTATATTATAGGTACTATGTAGTGATTCACAATTCGACTCGTTCGGCGTGATCGATGCGGATAGATGTGCGTTCACCATAAATCGCAAGAAAATGTCAGACGCGATAACAAGACGTGTTAGTTTCTTGAGAAGGGTTTAAGGGACAACGAGATAAGGGCAAGGTGTCGACTTTGAATTGTATTCATATGATTACGTACAATCTGAATCTGGCCCTTACGTTTTTTCAGATAAAAATATGTTTTTAGATTTACATTGTGTTGTTTATGTAATACCCATAGATTAAACAAGTGAAATTTTAAAAATACTTTTTAAAAACAAGCTTTAATTATCATTACCATCTTGCATCATATACATAGTACTCGTCAAGACGAATCAAATGAGCCCAAACTCGATGGAGTTGCGTTGTTTAATGACAGAGTTACCTTCCAGCTCCATCATAAGATCAGCTCCATGTCATAATAATATTGCATTGTCATCCGATTTACACACGCATGCAAATTTTCAGCTCAATTGGATACCGGGAAGTGGGTCAAATCAAACTTGCAAGATTTGATTACAGACAGACAGACAGAAAGACAGACAAGCTTGTAACAAGTGAAATTTTAAAAATACTTTTTAAAAACAATCTTTAATTATCATTACCATCTTGCATCATATACATAGTACTCGTCAAGACAAATCAAATGAGCCCAAACTCGATGGAGTTGCGTTGTTTAATGACAGAGTTCCTATAGCCACCTTCCAGCTCCATCATCAGATCAGCTCCATGTCATAATAATATTGCATTGTCATCCGATTTACACACGCATGCAAATTTTCAGCTCAATTGGAAACCGGGAAGTGGGTCAAATCAAACTTGCAAGATTTGATTACAGACAGACAGACAGAAAGACAGACAAGCTTGTAACAAGTGAAATTTAAAAAATACTTTTTAAAAACAAGCTTTAATTATTGTTATCATCTTGCATCATAAAGTACTCGTCAAGACGAATCAAATGAGCCCAAACTCGATGGTGTTGCGTTGTTTTATGACAGAGTTCCTTTGGCCACCTTCCAGCTCCATCATCAGATCAGCTCGATGTCATAAAAATATTGTATTGTCATCCGATTTACACACGCATGCAAATTTTCAGCTCAATTGGAAACCGGGAAGTGGGTCAAATTAAACTTGCAAGATTTGATTACAGACAGACAGACAGACAGACAGACAGACAGACAGACAGACAGACAACAGACAGGTGAAAGTAATATAAAGCTTGTAAAAAGGCATTTAATCTAAGTGTAAAATACCATATATATATCCATTATCCATACAGTAGTAGTTGTTGTATTCATTCATAATTTTCATTTTTATGCGACGATCTTTATACGATCGTTGTTTTTATGATTAAATATAATATGATTTTGAATGGCAATAAGTAGATAGTGCGCTTGCTTGAAAAGAGTAGATGTTACTTTTTAAGGTAGTTGTAGGTATTATATAATATTAATTATATTTCAAAAACATAGATAATTTTTGCAGGGTTCGAAGGTTATGTATCAATGAAAATATCATTGATATATTCACAAAAACTGTTATATCCGATATATCTTATGTTATATATCTGATATATTATGATAAATATCCGATATATATCCAATTTATTAAGATATTGATCCTTTGAACCCTGCAAAAATTATCTTTGTTTTTGAAACGAAGTATAGTTTCAAAAAATATAATTAAAAGATGTTACTCATATTCTTATCGCGACAACCACTTGGCGACACACACCGGTCGTCAAAGAGCCGCTGGAGAGTCGCGGTGACAACGCAAAGGTGTCGTGAATGATTAAAAGTCACCACTAATGTGGGGGCGTTTAACTACAAGCAAGAGTCGAGCTCGTATTGTTTGTTATCCTACTAACATACCGAGGGTAGATTTCCCTTGCAAGAGGTCATCTTGGTGGGTACCCCAACAGTGCCAGATATTCTACCGCCTGAGCAGTGTTGTGCAAACATTACTGTGCTTCGGTAGGAGGGCACTATAGTTAGTGAAATTACTGGGCTGAATAGTCATCAAGAACAGAGAAAAGTGTTAGCTTTTATGACTCTTGACTAAAAAGCGTTGATGCAGTGCACCTAGAATTTTACATCATTGCGAAATCCTTAGTAGCACTGCACAGATTCTGATCAGCGTTTTCTCTTAACACCAGGAGAGCGTCTTGCTCGTATTCTTACTTCTTCACATAAAAAAAGAATTAAAAAAATGGAAAAACAATACTAATCAAGTTTCAAAACATTTCCCGAATCATTAACCCCCCACTTGTGGATATAAATATATTTCGTTCCAATTTAACCACACATAATAAAATGTTTAATTGCAATAGGAAATGACGTAATATTCTAAGTTTAGTGTTGCAGCTAACATTTGGTCCGGTTGAGGATATTTCTGGCGTACATTTGTAACTCGTGACTCCATAGAAAGACGATTTTAGTACTACGTGTGCTTTAATGATGCGTTTTATAACCAGATAATATTGGCATCTACGAACGAAACTAAGTAGCACACTATAACTATTTCTATCTTTCCTAAAAGTTGCTATTTTATGGATTAATTTGTGGGCTAGATGGGACATTTTTGGGGTTTTGCAGGAGTGTCAAATAGTGCACATACATAGAGAATGCACACCAGACATTCATAAAAGTAGTAGTATGGGATGCTTGTTCAATTTGACAGCAACACAAAAATCCGCACACCGTGCTATCTCCATATCAAAGCTATAAGCTCAAGATGAATGATGATCTTGCGTCCTTTTGTCGCTGTCTCCTTGAGATACTACTACTTGAGGTACTATTGAGATGACGAGCCAAATAATATAAAACATGTACATATACACTCTCAAAAAACATAATCTTACTTCTGGCGTAGGCGGCGGGTAAAAAAATGGATAATTCTATTCTCATCTGAACAATTCGGACCAGAATTAGAAAGATTATAATTAATATAACCTTCTTATTATGGCACTGAATCAATGCACGTATATTATAGTAAATATTGATTTTTATCTAACTATCCTCAAAGCATTTATCGGCAAAATCCTGAAATAATACTGAATGTACTAATATATCACAAAGGAATCTGCGTGATTAACGAGGAAAAGATCTATAGTAATGCGAAATATGAACTATAATAATTTGTTAAATTATTTTTTGTTGCCTTTGCAAAGTATACTTTTCTCTCACTCTTTAGTATATGCTTTCAATTCAATTATAATTTATTTGGTGAAAGTCAATTAAACTTTAAAAAAATATTAAAATTAATGTCTTTTCAAATAGAACTCTAAAATCGGTAGAGTGGTTTTAAAATTATGAATTAAATCATGCGACGTGCCCACGCTATTAAAAAGGCTTCGGAGATTGATTTCGGTATAATAATACATTTCAATATTACCGTGATATTCCTGTAGGTATTACCCAAATGAGCGTTTTGTTGAATCAGAGTTCGAAAGCGTAGAAGTAAAAATAAAGCAAATCCGTCGTCGCCCACGGGTTCACCCGAGTCTGAATCACAGGGCCGTGTGTCGCGGTGAAAAATTGTTTTCCAGGTATTTGACATTCAACTGTACAGCTGTAACGATCGTTCCGCTGATCGTACGTCTGAGGTACACTCATACACCTTGTTGAATGTTTTCTTTACGTTAAGATGAGCACTAAATGAGAGACCACGAATAGCGAGCGTTTATGACGTACCTACTAGCGACCTGTCCCGAGTTCGCACGAGTTATACATGAAATCCTTCCTCTTAAATTAAGTCCGATTGTCATCATTAATGATCATTTTTAGCAATCTATTGCAGAAAACTTCATTATATATGCGTTGGGCACTTTAAAAGATCTATGCGACTCACAATGAAAGCGACTTCATTTTATACTATGTAAAGAAGTACAATGAAACGAGCGTGAACAGAGCGTGACAAATATTTTCAATTTAATTGCGAAATGTATGGCGTTTTGTATACCTCCGCGTGAGTAAATTCGTGGCGAATTCCTGGTTTCTGGACAAGGTCTTGGGTGTTGCAACAACTTGTAATGACATCGGAATGTGAAAAATGCATATTTGTGTTATTCATCGGGTAAAGAATGTAAAATGGGCCTCGTCTGTCTTCACTGGTGGTTTTGGTTTCTTATATTAATTATAATATACATGGAAAGTACAGACTTGCAAACTTAACATTAGGAGGACCGAGCGCTGAAATGTTTGCGTTTAATAAAGAAGATAGAAAATTATAATATATTTTTTTCATCTTCTAACTAACGTATCTCTTATTTTATGATTTTAACCACCTACGTAATAAAATTGCTCAACCTTTACATAAATTTAACCAAGTTCTTTTAAAGTTTTCGAAATTATACGATCCCAAACCTGCGCACTTTTATTAACTGGGAAGTGGGATTTAAATGGTTGTTGTACCTTTTTGATGAGGACAGCCATTATATTCTTTTGAACATTAAAATGTTTTATATTAGAAAACATTAAAGCGTAAGTGTCCAAACTTGAATTTTATGTGCCGCTAAAGGATACCGCTAATAAAGGATATTGTTTATTTCTGTTAAAATATATGAGAAGGGAGAAAGGGAGAGAAGCCGCCGTCTGGCTGGATTACAGAAAACTTAATTTGACTAGATCGGCTTACATCAGCTATTAGTATAAGAATGGATGAAGTCGTCTCACACTGAACCAGGATAAAAGCATAAGTGAGAAATTGAGATAGCACTCATGAAATGTGTCCATTTTTACATAGAAAAACTCTTCTAACGCGTTTGTATGCTAACCAAAAACTTTAATTTTACTTACAGAGCTGCACACAAATAAATATTCTTTAATTGATGACGATGAAGATACTTTAATTGATTACAAAAAAGTTTAGCAGCGGTCATAGATACAAAAAAACAGTTATTTACTAGAAGGTTGCGAAAAATTACTAGTTTAAGTCTAATTGTAGTTTATAGTAGTAGTGTTTACAGCACGCATAATAACAAAGATCTTGGCCCATTCCTCTTCTTTAATTTATTCGGTTGTCCGGGCGCCCAACTCGATTAGTGTAGCGAAGATTCCTTGGTGACAACTTTAAATATTACATCCTAATTTGTTGGGCGCCAACCGCTTGTGGCATGCGAACATCGCTACGGTATGTCAAGTGCGCGGTCAAGCACCCCACCTGCTCCTTACCACCAGAATAAAATGGACTTTATAGCATAATGCTTAAGGTATAATATCCCTTGCTTTAATGTTTTTATAAAATTCAAAGCGAGGATGTCAATATCGATTCACAGGATTCAGTCTGAAACTATTTCGAGGAGGTATTTCCGTCTAGAATCAATGAATAGTGAAAGGAGCTTCGCATGAGGAAACTGGAAACTACAACGTGGGTGTGTTCAAATCAAGAGTGGATTTATTTATTTATTCAATTCAATTACACATGTAACTTACAGACTAAAAATCCAATGCATTACATGTTTATACTTAAATAATTTATAAAATACATTTTAACTGTACTTAACCTATCATGAAATATATCTAGTTCAGGTTTTGAGCGAGCACATCATTAAACAACTTCATCACTTTGGTGATGGGAGCATTACGGCCACGAACCGAATGATATCCCACGGGCAGTGCGAACAGGCGAGCTAGCCGTCGCGGGCCAAGCTCGCCGTCCGCGCCGCGCATGTACCGAGTGGGTACCCGCAGCTGAACCGCCGCCAGCGCACTCGGATTGTCCACTCCATTACGCAGTAGCAGGAAGTAATGTACCATCAAATACAACCTGCGCCTGAGTTCTAGGGTGTACAGCCCGACCATTCCAGTAACAAAGAGCGACGGAAACATGAATGGATAATACCCATACATCATCTTGTAAATATATCTTGCAAATTTCCGTTGAATTCGCTCGATCATGAGTGAGTATTTATTTTCATGGGGGTCCCACACTATAGCGTTGTAATCTAGCTTACTACGTACATAAGCCATATAGAGAGCTATGGGTGCATTTACGTTGATGGATGAGTGGATCGATTATTTCTAGTTGAGACTTTCTCTAATTTAGACAGCTTCATTATGTTATTTATCATTGGGTGAGGTTGCGATTTTACAGTTTTGTAAAGTGTGATGTGTGTCCATAGTAGTGTGGCGTTCGTGGCCCAGTGGTCTGGAAGACCGTTGGTTCAAATCCCAATGTATCGCAAGTAATTAACCTCGATCGTATGAAAATCTTTGTGAATATAAATGTAACATTTTTTATGTTAAACAGTTCTATATTTATAATTTTCATTGGTCAAACCCAGCGAAAAAGTTACTTAATAAGTTACCATCGGCAACATGGTTACTATACAAAATCTTTTAAGAACCTAAATAAGTATCCGTTACCTAGGCAGAGGCATTAAGAGATACACGTTTATTCCTAAAAGTCTAGACACGAAATTATATTCTCGTAAAATGTATCCTTAGAGATATTTTCCACTTGATATGCCTATTCACCAACCGTCACTTTTTCTGGTAAAATGGACAGAAAATATGTATTTCGCTTAGTAACTGAGGAATAAAATCACATATTTTGTTGGTAGGGAAACGTAGACGGCTTTTCAGCTTATATCAGAGGAAAGCTTTGTTGGCTATGCATTGATGAAAAAAATATATTTTTGAGGTCTTCAAAATTATAAATTAAAAGGAACAATAATTGTACTTTAACAATAGTTGTACTTTAGGGGTGAAGAGCTTTAGTAATTTTTATATTATCTTCTTTACGAACAAATTATTACTTTGTACAAATATAATAATAAATACAAAAGTTTGGATGTATGAGTTTTTGATGTGTATGTCTTTTCATGCCAAAACATGAACTGATTGTGCTGAAAGTTATGTAGGTAGCTTAGATTCTCCAATAACATAATATAGGCTACTTTTCTGCGGATACAACCTTTGGACGTAGCTTATAATCCTACTATTATTATAAACGAGTAAGTGTGTATGAATAAGTAAAAAAGTAAGTTTGTATATGTTTGATTTATAAGTATGTATGTATGTTACTTGGTATATAGGTAGCTTAGGCCCTGGAATAACACATATACTACTGTACAGTGGGCGCATCTAGTATGAAATGAAATGAATTTTTTTATTGCTCTAAATGTGGTATACAAATAAGGTGTTATAAATTATATAAAGTCTCCTCACATTTAACTTACTTCTAAGCATGTGTCAGATTTGTAAATTATTATGATTAATACAACATCATGTCACTATATAAAAACAATGATAAATGTTTATGGAATTTTTAATCTTGATTCAGCTATATGTCAAGACTATGTAAACTAGTATATTTATTAATAACATATTAGTTTCTGGTACTGATTATGACTTTGATAGTTGCTGTACAACCGTTACAAACGGATGTAGTCTTATGACGTATAATCGACAGAGTATGTTGACTTATTTGTTATGAATATGCTGTGGATAATAAATATGTTGTCATTACCATAAATCACGGTAAATAATATTGTACGGAAATGTAATATTGGATATTTTATATTAAATGTCTATAATGAATAGTTTCTACCGGAAGTATGTTGGTAGGAAGGGATAGTGGCATGGAAAGGGTATTGAGGATTCCTCAGCTGGACTCCCTTCACTTTTCCGTCGTCGGTCGGAGCGTTTGGTCGTCTGCGCTTCGGTTAGAGCATATATTACCCTATGTTCTGTGCCACTACTGCCTTGTGATTCATCGAGATATAGAAGCTAAGTATATGTTTAGTATTTGCTGTGCAGTGGTGATTATTAGAGTAATAATTGTACTGTGATATACTGTATTATTGTAATGTGTATAAAAGATAACGGCTACGAGTTTCTAGCCCTTTCTTCTTGTGGTTTGAAGTACTGAAAGGGAGGTATCCAAGTATATAAATAGAAATATATTATAGAACAATTGTGGATACCTATTCCCGTGTTTTATTACCTAGCTTTCCCTTAATTTACTAAGATGTAGGTAGATAACTTAGATAATCGATATCCTGACTTTACAGGTTAGCTCTTGCTTGAGAATATAACCTCTATATATATATTATACAAAGTAACATCAGAAGTGGGATCTTAAAGAGCAAGATTTAATACTTTCAATGATTTCAGAAGCCGCCTGGTAATCCTGCTCATCCCACACTCCGGACAGCGGGGTGCTGTCAGTGGCCAGACGAGCCACCGCAGCAGCTGCTGAACTGGGTTACGGAGCCATAGCTGTGCTGCCCGTGGCTGGGCAGAGCACCGCCCCATCTCACTGAAGAGGATCATCAAAGATCCTGCTGCTATTCGTCACGTTAAATGGTTATATGCGGTAAGGCCTTTAAAAGGCTTTGTATTATGTATACACGTTGTGTGAAAATAGTGTACAGATAGTGTTTACCTACTTCATATGTACTAGACAAAACTGTAGCAAAATAGTTCGAGTTTTACATTTATTAGGACGTAGAATATGAGTTTTGGTTGTTCAAGGTCCGTCTGATGTAAACGTTTTACTCGGGTGCTGCTACAGAGGTATTCCTTGTTGGTAGTGAAACAAAATAACTGATTTTGATGATATTCATATCCATCTTTAAGCTTTCTATCCATTTCGTGTGTTTATATACTTAATGAGGTTAATATTTAAATAGTAGGGTCAATTTCTTAAGAATAAGTAGATAAACCTGCTGAAGACTGACCTTTATTTAGCTTTCATTTGGTCTGGAAGTATCCTTTGTCTAGACAAAGTAAAATAATCTTTACTTGATCAAATTTATTTTCATAATATTTTATTTGTGATAAATGTGGGTAGAGAAGTTTTATAATTTTTACATCTGATAGATTGTTGAGAGTGATCATTTCGACATTTCTGATATTTTACGCTATGTCAATACATAAGATGTATCGTAGGATACTTGCTACTATATGCTATATGCCTAATCAATGTGAAATCCTGTAAGGCAATGCTTATACAAGCTGATAATATTGCACATTTTATATGCTGATAATTTTGCATAGTGTTGAAAATAATTTCTGATAAATAATAATATCATTCTTTATATTGTTTGATCTTGATGAATCATTTATTCGAAGATCAGTTTTTATAGCTTATTGCAATATTGAAGTAATATTTCAATTTGTATTTGTAATGGATTTAGTATTTTTATGGGTTACCTACTTATAACCTAGATAGGGCACGATAGGTTTGGTATTTTCTAAGAAATTTAACCTTGCATTTTGGTTATTTGAAAGAGAAGTAGTAGCAATGCAACGATGTGTAAAAATATGTCTAATTCTGTTATTTATTCTTTACACAGATAGATATAATTACAATTAATATGATTTACCAGGATCGATTAGGAGGATCGATAGTCTGATTGATTAGTCGAATCGAATAATAGGA
Organism: Hemithea aestivaria; assembly: GCA_947507615.1. Lineage (NCBI taxonomy): Eukaryota > Metazoa > Arthropoda > Insecta > Lepidoptera > Geometridae > Hemithea > Hemithea aestivaria. The sequence goes on along the minus strand of OX382327.1, from coordinate 4,871,508 downwards.
TCGATTAGTAGGATCGATAGTCTGATTGTTTAGTCGGATCGATTAGTTGGATCGATTAGTAGAATCGGTTGGTCGGATCGATTAGTCGGATCGGTTAGTTGGATTGATAAATCGGATTGGGTCATCCGATTGAGTCTTCCGATTGGGCCTTCCGATTGGGCCTTCCGATTGGGTCTTCCGACCGAATCTTCACATTGGATCGTTCGATTGAGTCTCAAACAATTTGTTGATAGTGGTTCTAAGGTTTTTGACACAACCATATAAATAAATTGAAGTAATTTCATAATATAAAAGTATAATAATAAAAAAATCTATTCATTAATGTATCAGGTTAATTGATTTTGATTTCAATTACATTACATTGATAGGATAGTTGTTATATTATTGAAACATCTAAAACAAATAGGACTGTATTTTATTCTTTAAAGAATTTCTGAATGTACCTACATAATTAAAGGTTGTACTTTATATTTTAAGTACTATTGCCTACCGTCCCTATATAATGTAAACCTTTATAATCTTCTTTGGATGAACTTTTTACAAAGGAGTAGTAAGACAATAAGTTTTATGTTGTCCATTTGGAACTATTTCAGTATGAATTTATGTATACGAGTATGCACATCTTTGTAAATAAACGGCATAAACTTACTTTTATTTACTTCGGCTATTTACATCGGCTTCGGCTTTTTGTTTTTATAAAGATGAATCTAAATACCCACGAATCGTCTAGTGTCTTGGGCAAATAGCTTGTATACATGAAGTAACATTGCGAATTAGTTCAAATATAACTTACTTTCACTTTAATTGGTCAATGATATCATATAATACCTTCTATAGGTATTTAAATTTTAGTAATGAACTGTCTTCGTTGTGTGTAGCAAATTATATCAGATTAGCCGAGCGGATTAGTGTGAGACTTGGTTTATGGATTTAAGATTGTTTTGACTGACTCTTTATGTGATAGAAACTAATCAGTTTATCACGAGTAAGGTGAAATGAATAACTGATAGTGTTAGACACATTGAGGTTTGTCATAAATAGGGTAATGCCCCTAATTATAATAGTTATTTCAATGAGTAGCCGCTGGTCGGTCAAAATACTTGCGTCAACTAGCTCACTAGGCAGCGAGTGAAGGGAGTTGGCATGATTAGGTATTTGGCATCTATTCATGATGATCTATGCAGCAGCTGTGAATAGCCGCTGGTCGGTCAAAATACTTGCGTCAACTAGCTCACTAGGCAGCGAGTGAAAGGAGTTGGCACGATTAGGTATTTGGCATCTAATATTCACGATTGTGATTTTAAGTCTGTATCTCTCTACCGGTGACTTGATGAACTATCTTATATACTCGCAGATTATAGATATATTATATTTCAAATAGTAATTAAATATTATCATGTTAACATGACTATCAATAAATCATTCAGCATATATTTTAGGATGATTTAATAAATTGGTTATTGACAGTAACATAATGATAACATAATGACAACATAATGTTAACTTAGTGTGTGCCCCTGGCGAGTATGTACTTCGAGGACGAAGTACTGTCAGTGTGGCCGTGTCAGATTATAATAAATGATTTGTTATATATTTATCATGCTGTTTTATGTAAAAGTTAAATTATCTTTTGTAATGAGTAAATCTCTAATACATTATAATACTTAAGACTAGATAGTTCTCAAAGTATCTGGTAGAGGGTAGTGCTAAGCAAGGCTTTCTTCACCGGCACACAGTGGCGACGGATCGTTTCGATCTAGAGCTGTGATGCCGAGGAAGTGGGCAATGCTAAGGCACTGGGTCTATTCAAGACTAAATTCAGTTGACAAGTATGTATAATATCAATTATGTAGACGTTGCTTATGGCTTGCTAGGTATGTATTTCGGCGCACAGTGCCGACGGATCGCTTCGATCCAGAGCTGTGATGCCGAGATCTCCTGAGTACTCGTAAGTTGGTATCACTGTTGGCTACCTGTGTATGTTACGTACTTGTGTATTGTTGTGTATCATAACATGATACTTAGTCGTGATTAATAAAGAAAGAGATAATATTGTAAGACTAAAATACCTATTATATTATGTAAATAAGTAAGTACTTATATAAAATTCTGTTTAAAAATATGGTTTCAGTGTAATGTGTTTAAAGTATCACATATAATATCATGATGTATATTACGTATAGTTTTGGCAATATACAAATCTTATGTCGAATAATAGGTTTTGAAACATTACCTATGTACTTACCGCATCTTGTAATAGAAAAATCTCTCAATTTACCATGTATGGTTTATTGTTTCTTACACCGTAACAGCCTATAAAGTCTAGAATTATAAAGAAAATGTAACTGGCCTTGGTTAATTACCGGTAACATTTCAGAAAGCAAATGTGTAATACAATATACTTACTTACCTAAACAATTGTATTATTGTCATAAATATTATGTTTTTATATATGACATTGATGTTGTTATATAGACCTACATAATGTTTTTGATGCTTCGAGGACGAAGCATGGTCAGTATGGCCGTGTCAGATTTGTAAATTATTATGATTAATACAACATCATGTCACTATATAAAAACAATGATAAATGTTTATGGAATTTTTAATCTTGATTCAGCTATATGTCAAGACTATGTAAACTAGTATATTTATTAATAACATATTAGTTTCTGGTACTGATTATGACTTTGATAGTTGCTGTACAACCGTTACAAACGGATGTAGTCTTATGACGTATAATCGACAGAGTATGTTGACTTATTTGTTATGAATATGCTGTGGATAATAAATATGTTGTCATTACCATAAATCACGGTAAATAATATTGTACGGAAATGTAATATTGGATATTTTATATTAAATGTCTATAATGAATAGTTTCTACCGGAAGTATGTTGGTAGGAAGGGATAGTGGCATGGAAAGGGTATTGAGGATTCCTCAGCTGGACTCCCTTCACTTTTCCGTCGTCGGTCGGAGCGTTTGGTCGTCTGCGCTTCGGTTAGAGCATATATTACCCTATGTTCTGTGCCACTACTGCCTTGTGATTCATCGAGATATAGAAGCTAAGTATATGTTTAGTATTTGCTGTGCAGTGGTGATTATTAGAGTAATAATTGTACTGTGATATACTGTATTATTGTAATGTGTATAAAAGATAACGGCTACGAGTTTCTAGCCCTTTCTTCTTGTGGTTTGAAGTACTGAAAGGGAGGTATCCAAGTATATAAATAGAAATATATTATAGAACAATTGTGGATACCTATTCCCGTGTTTTATTACCTAGCTTTCCCTTAATTTACTAAGATGTAGGTAGATAACTTAGATAATCGATATCCTGACTTTACAGGTTAGCTCTTGCTTGAGAATATAACCTCTATATATATATTATACAAAGTAACACATGCAATAATACTCGTACAAATTTGAATTAAAGTATGATTTGGCATTATTATAGTAGTACTAGTAAAATTATTGTAATTGTACAGTCAACTACAAAGAGATGTATCCATGTTAGGCTTACAAAATGAAGTAAATTTTCATTTGCCACAATGAACTACCCTTGGTTCGTGACATTTCTAGTAGCAATCAAACTTTATATTATCATCGACTCGTTTAATATGCAACAATGATGTATCCCACTACTTTTCCTTAGGTGATACATAATAATAGCATTTAAAATGAACCGAATATAGTATAAGATTTGGTGGATACTGAAAATGTCACGAAGTAAGGGTAAATAATTTTAGCATACTAAAAGTTCCTTCATTTTGTATAAGACTAACATGGATACATCTCTTTGTAGTTGACTGTACTATGAAATAAAAACACGGGTTGAACCGCAGAATACGGCTAAATATAAAAATTCAGTTATTTTTCCAATAACTCTTGACTCATTACTAAAGAATGTTTTACTTGATTTTATTCAAACGCTAATCAACACATTTGTATCCTTGAACATTTGTTTGTAATAATTTTACACGTGCCTTCTAAGTCGTTCACCATTTGCGAAGTTCACAAACAAAGTTAAATAAATGTAAACGGCAAATAAAGGTAAAATGGTAAATAAAGGTAAATGGGAAAGGTAATAAAGAGGTTATAATGAGAGGCTTTAGGAAAATTTTCTTTTTACAAAGGAGGTTTGACGTGACCACTTAAACAAAGAATCAATTATTACAAAGGACAGTGAAAGGTTTCTTGCAAATAGCTCTACTTTGTTCGAGTATTGATTTGTTACTATTATAATTATTGTAAATGCCAAAGTTTGGACTTGAATTTGTAGTTTTTGTTTTTTTAACCCCCGACGCAAAAACGACGGGGTGTTATAAGTTTGACGTGTCTGTCTGTCTGTCTGTGTGTGTGTGTGTCTGTCTGTCTGTGGAATCGTAGCTCCCAAACGGATGAACAGATTTTGATTTAGTTTTTTTTGTTTGAAAGTAGAGTTAGTCGAGAGTGTTCTTAGCCATGTTTGGTGAAAATCGGTCCTAGATGGCCGCCGCTACAAAATGGCGGATAACATTTTTTCTCCACGACCCCCTCAATATGGGTATCAAATGAAAGGGCTTAACGAGTAGAATACAGTCCACTATATAAAAATTTAAAATCCAAGATGGCCGCCATAAAAAAAACGGTGAATTACGTATTGCGTTGGGGGTTTTTTAAATTTTTAATTTAATTCACTTGTAGTATATAATAAATAGCAATCGTGTTGTTTTTATGTAGCATTGATGCTCAAATCGTACTAATATTATAAATGCAAGAATGTATGGACGTCTGGATGTATGTATTCTTTCACTAAACGGGTGGACCGATTGAGCTGAAATTTGGTATAAAGATAGCGGACCCTGGAATAATACATAGGCTACAGTACAGCGGGTAAAACCGCTGGGCGCAGAAAGTAATACATAAATATTAAATGAGTACTGGTACTGGTACGCGGGCAATTTTCCGCAACTAGGCCTCTTGGCCCATTTTGCGTGCGGGTGGGGGTGCTGTATCACTCGAGCCACCCAAGCTCTCCGAAGAATCTCAGCAGCCCTCTGGGGTTACCGACGACATCGGAGAGCGACCCCGGAGATCCGAGGTGTTGTGCCCTGTATGATGCCACTCCTGTACATTCGAGAATAACATGAGCCGCTGTTTCCTCCTCTTCCATGCATGCTCTGCATAGGGGACTGTCTGTAATCCCTAGAACAAAGAGATGTTTATTGAACGAACCGTGTCCTGTTATGGCACCTGTCATCATCCGTATTTGGGGTTTATTCATACGAAGCAGCGCCTGTGAGAGCCGACGGTTGATCTCGGGAATTGCTTCCCTCGCTTGCCGGCATTCACTGTGTTCTCTCCAGTAGTTGGAGTGTTGTCTCCGGGTTCTTTGCCTGAGTAAGCTTCGAATCTGGTTGAAGGGGATCGGGATTATGGGTTCCGGGCCCACTGCCTTAGCATCCGAGCCCCTTCTGGCCAGTTCATCCGCCGCATCATTACCTCTTGAGCCACTATGTCCTTTGATCCACTGTAGGGTGACATTGTTTAGCTGGCTTACCTTTGAAAGTATTTGGTAGCAGTTGTATATTAGCCCTGATTGCATAATATTGCTGTCCAGTGCTTGTAGAACTGCCATGCTGTCAGAGAGTATTCTTATAGAGTGTTGTTTTACCTTTCTGTCGGCTATGGCTGTGGCTGCTAGTAGTATACCCATACATTCTGCTTGGAATACAGTGTTGTGTATACCTAGGGGTTTTGAGATACTAATGTTTAGGTCTTCTGAGAAGACCCCTGTACCTGTGCCTGAGCTTGTTTTTGACCCGTCTGTGAATATTCTGAGCTCCCTTGGGCTCAGTCCATCGTAGAGAGATATTAAATGAGTAACGGGAAGGTACACTTTTTTTACAATTTACCTAGTTATTGTAAGGATTTTTTTTTCTACTTCCGGTAGTAACTTATGTATGTTGTCCACTGGTCACTGGTCATACATATAATATGTGTACGACTTTAGCAATGTAATTAATATATTCTATCTATTTCATCAGAGAATCAAATCCATTTTTACAAGCTTTATTACAAGCTTTATATTACTTTCACCTGTCTGTTGTCTGTCTGTCTGTAATCAAATCTTGCAAGTTTAATTTGACCCACTTCACGGTTTCCAATTGAGCTGAAAATTTTAATGCGTGTGTAAATCGGATGACAATGCAATATTTTTATGACATCGAGCTGATCTGATGATGGAGCTGGAAGGTGGCCAAAGGAACTCTGTCACAAAAAAAACGCAACCCCATGTAGTTTGGGCTCATTTGATTCGTCTTGACGAGTACTTTATGATGCAAGATGATAATAATAATTAAAGCTTGTTTATAACAAGTATTTTTAAAATTTCACTTGTTAAGGCTGGCCTCTTGGTGTCAATGTTCGTGCGAAGTTATTAATTCTCAAAATCTCATAAGCACTATTTGTTTGAGAATTAGACGCCGGCTTTATACAAAGGAATGTGTATTTCTGGTGAAAATGAAAGAACTGCCGATTATGGAACTGTGAACAGGTGGCAACTTATTCATATCTGTTTATCCCTCGGAAGTAATATTTAAATCAATATGATATGACTTGTGTCATCACAAATTGTCCAGTAATCTTTAGTTTATCGCCCACTGCTTTACACCTTCATTCGTAACGTTCTACTTTTGGAATTGGGAATTCAAATTTATCACTTTTGCTTAATCTGTAATAAATAAAGTTGAGCCTTTGGAATGGCTGGGCAAAATAACTGCAGGTAAGCATGTCTTGGCAATTATTGATGTCGCTTTAAAATTTATTGTTTCTTTAAGAAAAGATAAAGAACTTGTTGAAAATAGCTTTGTCATAGTAATATCTATTCTATACTAGCAAACCCGGCGAACTCCGTTTCGCCACCAGAGATGGCTTCGTTTTATGTAACATTTCGTTTGGTGATTAAAAAATGAAGATTTTTTTTTGTTTTATATTTGAAAAGGAAAAATTTTATTTCATTTCACAACAGTAATAAAGTCATTTCGATTACAAAAATGAAGTGTTATTTAGTTGAACTTCTCTAAGTAAATGAAAGTGAATCCAAAGTAAATACTGAATCGAAGCGTTATACGTGTCCGCAAATTATCCGTTTCATTGAAGTGCTCTTTGGTAAACCACTGGTTATGTGTGTTGTATATTTTACCTTGCAAGTCGGCATGAAGCCGCCTTCTCGAATGATATTAGCTCCAAAAGAAGTCATGCGAAAGCAGTTATTGTATTCAAGGATGTGTTGAAGAAAATGGCTGGAATCGGGATCACTTCCATCGAACAATGGTTTCAGTGGCTGTGGTGGTGTAAGTAATGGATCCAGTTTGACTTTTCCACTTGCGCAGCATAATCCAGCCGTTTCTCTTTTGAACTTTAACGCATTGCAATATCGGCATATAGTCATATACGCTTCCTATGAAATGTTCCTGATTTCGACAAATTTTAATTATTCATAACTTAAAAACCACTGAACCGATTTTGATGCAACTTATGCTGTGCCCTTAGTTGGAGCATACTTAAACCAAAAATAAAGTCAATAACCAAAATGAATCTTATATTTTCAGAGACATTTTAGTTATTGACTTGACTTTATTTTTGGTTTAAGTATGGACCAACTAAGGGCACAGTATAAGTTGCATCAAAATCGGTTCAGTGGTTTTTATGTTATGAATAATTAAAATGTGTCGAAATCAGGAACATTTCATAGGAAGCGTAAGGTCCAGCCAATGGTGTGACGTCACGCGCTCTGATTGGCGTTCGCGCAATAATAAGTATTTTTTTTTTAAATTAAAATTGATTTTATTCAATTTTGGCTTGTAAATAGATCCTTAAAATGTGATTTTAGGTTTTTAAATACTGTCTTTTATGTGAAAAACATAACTTTATATCAATTCGTATCATGTGTCAACATCCCTATTTAACCTCAAGTTCACGATCCACATAATTTACACAGTTCAACTTACCACCTTAAAGACAAATGCTTGCTGTTGAAATTTAATAAAAATTTGCCTAAGAACACGCTTTTTTTTTATTCATCCAAGGAGAGCCATTGGCTACTACGTTGCCAGTATTAATTCGAAATAAGGTTGCAATAAAACTTATCAATATCCTCCGCGCCGACACGGCCATTACCACCTTAAAGACAAATGCCTGCTGTTGACATTTGCCCAATACGCGCGTGGTTTCCAATTGAATAACTTATTTTTTTACTTTTTTTTCATTTCTTTTGAATTTTTTCCTGAATTTTCTTTGCTATAAACCTCACGGAGCCCGAGACCTTTCCAACGAATGCAAAATCGTGGAAATCGGATGGTGCGTTCTGGAGTTATAGCGTCAGGGAGGAAAACCCGACTTATTTTTATATAGTAGATTAGTGCTGTGAATCGATTACTCGAAGACGTCTGAAACGATTTGGAAAATCCTTTTTCTTTCCAGTAAGTTTTATACAAAATTTATTGAAATCGGCCGAACGGTTTTCAAGCTATAAATCAAAATGTGTGCGCATTCTGCACTCGCTTATAGAAAGCTAGCTTAAGGCGTTTATTTTTTTTTAATCTATCTCGCTTGTGATGACTGAATGTATGATTATAGTAAAGCATACATCTTCCAGATTCACTCGGTTTTTACCAATTTCCTCTATCTTTGGAAAAAGGACTTACCTTGATAATCCTGTTTCTTGTCATAAAAACATGCCAAGTTGCATGTAATTATTATTTAAGGCAAAGTAAAATAATCTTCGCTTAATAATTCTAGTACGATCACTATTGACCTGTGCCATTACTATTTCCACACTTACAAAATTTTTTTTTTAAACGGCAAATGCCTTTATTGAGAAAAACAAACTAACAATACTACAGCTACTACAGCAGTTGAGAACACTTTTATTAACCACAGATCGGCCACAAGCCAATCTACAGAAAATCCAAGTGCTCCAAACCACTGTCAGATGGCAGAGTGCCCAGAATGCTGGCAGCATTGCCACGTTGAATGGCAATACTTATACGTTGGGCCAAATATACCCCAGCATTTTGGTCACATGTCGCCTCGACCAAGCGCTCAGATATGTTTTGGAAAATGCGGTGAGCTCCCGGACCCCAAGGACCCAATGTCTCTACCCCAAACGGCTCAAAAATGTAACCGCTATCGAGGTTAGCATACAAATTACACTTACAAATTACCTACAATGTCTCAGTACACCACTCATTACCAAAGACATGGCTTTTAATAGACACGTAGAAGCTCCACCGTGAAACACTGCGCATACTAAACTTTGATGTACAAGTTAATGACATATAATGATGGGGTCATTGAGTGAACTTCGTGAACTCTGTGCACACTGGATGAACTTCCGATCACAAGATCTTGTAACACGTGATCTTTTAGAACATTTTACTAATATTATAAACGTGAAAGTTTGTAAGAATGGATGTCTGGATGTATGTTTGTTACTCTTTCACGCCTAAACGCGTAGACCGATTGAGCTGAAATTTGGTATAGCTTCATCTCTATATAATTTGGTATATAATTTGGTTAGGTAAAACTGCTGGGCGCAGCTAGTAGATGTATAATTGTATAGGATTTTCTTCAGAGGTGACCAATGAACTGAGGATCGCAAAGGTTAATGAAATTGCCTGAAACGTATGTAAAAAATATAGGAAAGGTTAAGAGATAAGAAAGCTATGTCGTAAGAAAGGTTTAAAAGTAATCTGTGTGTAGGACGTAGGATAAATCTTAGTAAGAGATTATTGGAGGGCAAATGTTAGTATTATTTTTTCATAGAGCTTAATGTGTTTTAATGTATGAAATGTGGTGGTTTTGGACCTAGGAAGGCAATGTTATGTTCAACCAATTTATCGAAGTTTTATAATGGAGGACATCCTATTATAAACTTTAAATGAGTGTTCAAATACGAAGGGATCACAGGGTCGCACTAACTGTAAATAACTAGTTTAATATAACTATTTCCAAAACAAGTCTCAGTTTGAAGATGTGTTGATGAACTTCACAGATTTAATTAAATGAACCACGTGAGTCATGAGGGGAATCCATTTACACTGAAACGTTTGCGATCGGGTTCTTATTGCTTTTGACACTAACTTCACAGATCACTTTTTGAGATTACATCGGCCATGATGTGATGTTGCGTTTTTCCGTAAGGTTCATCCTTGTGTGTGTATAATTTTGAGGTAAACTAGTTGCGCTGCGCTCGGTAGCTATCGACAGATCAGCAGGGCTATTCACTTATCGGTTAGGGGACCGAACCGAATACCGAATTGTCAAAAATGTATGAAATGACGTATTATGTAGATACAATCTTGACATGTCGTGTCACGTCATTTCATACATTTTTGACAATTCGGTATTCGGTTCGGTCCCCTAACCGATAAGTGAATAGCCCTGCTGTTCAGAGTATAACAAGTGAAATAAAAAAAAAACTATTTAAAAACAAGCTTTTATTATTATTATTACCATCTAACATTAAAGTAGGTACTCGCCAAGACGTATCAAATGAACCCAAGCTCGATGGGGTTGCATCGTTTAATTACGAAGTTTTTATGACCTTCCAGGTCCGTCATCAAATCAGCTCGATGTTATAATAATATTGCATTGTCATTCGATTTATACATGCATGCAAAATTTGAGCTCAATCGGAAACCGGAAAGTGGGTCAAATATTACTTGCAAGATTTGATTACAGACAGACAGACTAAGACAGCGCGTACGAAAAGTATTTACGTTTTAACCTCGATAAAACTTTAGTCGTGGTATCCTAATTTCCGTTCCTCGCTTTTATTTTTGCTTTGTTCAACCACACATACCTTTAAGGTGATTCTACTCTCTCTTTTGAAGGTGGAAAATAATATGAGCGATGGCTGTATGTCGTGGGTGTATGCCGGTCGATGACTCTGCTGTTCTCAAAAGAAAAAGAAAAAAGGTTTATTTATAATAACATAGGGGAAAAACCTGTGTACAAGAAAATTTAAATACATAAATGCTATTGTAAAAAGGTAACAAAAAAAGTAAGAGGTAAAGGAGGAAGTAGGAAAAAGGAAAGAAAAGTGCACATCTAAGCCTAACTTTCAACAATATGATTATTTCGAATAAAGGGACATAGCTTTCTCCTTCACCCAAGTAGACGACGAGAGTTTTTACGAAAACTCGACCACATTTATGTAACTAGAACATATTTTAATTAGAAATGTCTGAAAATTTTGAAATGACTGAGCATTAGATATCTAATGTATCAATTATCAATATACTCGTATTTCCTTGTTAGCCCAGTCAATGAGTGCCCAAAAAGGGTATGTGGATCGAAAAGTCGAAAGCAGAAAAACTAACTTAGTAACTTTGTTTGGACTAGTTAGGAGATAAACATACTAAAAGTCCCCACCCCTCCGAGGTGAGCCCGAGGGGGGGAGGCCGAAGAAGGTCCCATTTTTAGGTTTTTTGCTTATATGTCAAAAACTGTGCGTTGTACGATATTTTGTTGTACTACATTATAAACCTCATAAAATTTTCTACAACTTGGCCTTAATACTTTTTATCTATCTCCAATCGTTGTCCAGCTATGAGCTTCCAAACATGGTCTATTTTGAAGACGCTTAAATGAGTTTTCCATACAAAGTCGGTAAAAAAATCTTACAAAGTAAATTTGACCAACTTCTGGTTGTCGTATCATAATGAAACTTTGCAAATGTCTAGAAATCTGATGACAGTTTAATAATCTGGTACCACTGAACTGATCTGATGATGGAGCCTGGAGGTGTCTAATGAAACTCTTCAATGGCTATTAGTAAACCCGTTGAGTTTGGGCACATTACATTCAAATCGATGAGACTTTTTCATAACACTAGCTGTCGAGGGTCTGATAATGGACCAGGAGGTGCCTATGTCTCATCAATCCGAATGTAATGAGCCTAAACTCGCCGGTTTTACTAATAGCTATTGAAGAGTTTCAGTAGACACCTCCTGGCTCCATCATCAGATCAGCTCAATGGTACCAGATTATTAAACTGTCATCAGATTTCTAGCCATTTGCAAAGTTTCATTATGATACGACAACCAGAAGTTGGTCAAATTTTATTTGTAAGATTTTTTTACCGACCTTGTATGGAAAACTAATTTAAGCGTCTTCAAAATAGACCATGTTTGGAAGCTTATAGCCGGACAACGATTGGAGATAGATAAAAAGTGATAAGCCCGAAGTTGTAGAAAATTTTATGAAGTTTAATAATGTAGTACAACAAAATATCGTACAACGCACAGTTTTTGACATATAAGCAAAAAACCTAAAAATGGGGCCTTCTTCGGCCTCCCCCCCCTCGGGCTCACCTCGGAGGGGTGGGGACTTTTAGTATGTTTATCTCCTAACTAGTCCAAACAAAGTTACTAAGTTAGTTTTTCTGCTTTCGACTTTTCGATCCACATTTCTTCTTTTACTGGACTATGTGTCAAGTTAGCATACAAAAATTCCTTTTTGTTTCATAACTATGAAATAATTTGCTACACATCTAAATCTTGAAACATGTAAATCCTGTAATAGTTATTTCAGCCAGTAAACCGCTTAGCACATTTTCATTTCGATTTTAACCCGAACATTTCAACATCGGTTAAAAAGCGAACGGTCATTACGAGTCTCGTACGTCCCAATTCCTAACATACCACCGTTTAGAAAACACCAAGAAACGTGCTCTAAAATGGAATGAGTTGATCCCTTGAGCCTACAACTAAAAATAAAATTAGTTTACAACTCATGGGCATTATCAAGTATATTGTTTTATGTTGGCGTTTTTACGACGCTACTGTTTTAACAATGTTTATCTGGTGTAATCTTGAAACGTATGAAAAATCGTGATACAAACGCTTGGCGTAGTAGACACGTGTTCTTCGCGTGGATAAGTAAAATCAATATTGTATAGGTATTTCATATCAGAGGTCACAGGTATCAGAGGTGTATTTTATACATAATATAGACTAAATGAATGTATTAAATGAATATTTATTTTGAAGGGCTTTGAAGCTTTTTCTATCATGGAGCATGGCATAGGTACATACCGGTCTACCATTTTTTTAATCGCAACTTGCGACTATACCTAATAGCTATATATATACCTACATAGTTAAGTAAAAAATTAGGGTTAGGCTCGTTTCGCACTAGTTTCGTTTCGCACCGTTTCGATTTTACCTACAAAAAGGTGCCGTTTCGCCCGGTTTTTTAAAAAACTTGCAATACAATGGAAGGTACAGTCGGAATGAAAAGTGTCTTAGAGGAATTAAAATAGGGTAGTTTCGCTGGTTTTCCGGCCAGCGTTAGTTGGCGGCCATTCAGAGACTTAGCTTCAGAAATTCTTAGAAAACAAGACGTCTATCTCCATTTTTCAAATGAAATTTAATCCTAGACAGAGAGGGATAGACGGCTAATCCTTGTCAACATATAACGGTCGTATAGCATTATCAGAATTTTAACAAATCACTGTTGATTTTTGTGTCTACTCTAAGCGTGTTTAGATTCGTACAAAATTACAAAAAAAATAGTAAGCACGTGATGCATTCGGAGTAAATATATCATGATATATCCATGTATTACTGAGTGATAGTGTTTAAATTGCTTTAATAATAGTTTTTTAACATATTTTAACATTTTTTAAAACAAAATTATGTAAAAATAGGTAAAATAATGAGTGGTCGCGAACTAAAATATAATTATACATGAAATTTTAGTTTGCGGCCATATGGTCGCAAACTGACTACTTTGTTTACTTTTTTATTTTCTTCTGGTTACCATAATATTGAAGGTATTATAATTCAGTTAACCTTTTTCACATTTGCTAAATGGCTTCTTTGATTTCATTAGTTTGCGGCCATCTAAATATTCGTAAATAGTACAAATACTCCACACATCCACACCCAGGTCGCAAACTAACGTTAAGACGTTAGTTTGCAACTTGGATGAACGTCATTTTGCGACCGCCTTAATATGTATGGGAAATTAATGACCGCTTACTGAATGTGGTCTTCATTATACGACCACTTGGATTAAGTTCATATTATTGCAGTTTGTGTTAAAAAATGTGCTCAACACTAAAGAAAAAGGAGATTGAGTTAAAGTACGAATTAGCTCTGAGAGATAACCGTGCACGAGGATTCGGTATAAGAAAAAATATGTAGAAGGATAAAAGAGTTGACGAATTTAAACATAGGAGGGCTAGGGAAAGATGGGGAGAAACAAATAGGTGAATAGGTAGGGAGGGTTGTTGGTGATAGGTAGGGAGGGTTGGTGAGTTGGTGGTGATAGGTAGGGAGGCCAACGGAGATGAAGTCCAGTCATGCAGCGAAGCCATGGTTGAGCGTATGAGCATGGCCTTAGAAGCTGTTTCCGATTGGGGAGCAGCTAATTTGGTTAAGTTTAATGCTACAAAAACCCAGGCGTGTCTATTTACCGCAAAAAGGAGTCGATTCATTGAAGCTCCTTCTTTCCAAAATGTTTCTTTACCGATAACTAACCAGCTTGAGTTACTAGGAGTTACTCTCACGTCTGACCTTAATTTTGGGAGTCACATCGAATCTAAGGCTCAATTAGCCGCCAGGAAGCTGGGTATTCTGGCAAAGGTGAGGCAATACTTCACACCGGGACAGCTGCTAACGCTATACCAAGCTCAAGTCCGGTCGTGTATGGAGTACTGTTCTCATCTTTGGAATGGTACTGCCAAGTACCAGCTTCTGACACTGGAGTCAATTGAGAGACGTGCCAAAAAGCTAGTAGGTGACCAAAAGCTTACGGAATCTCGGCTGCAGAACCTTGAACGTCGTAGAATGTTCGCTTCGCTATCGGTCTTCTATAGGATTCATTTTGGAGAGTGTGCGCAGGAATTACACGTACTAATTCCTCCACGCCCATTCTATCGACGGACGTCACAGCAGACGGCATCCCTACTTAGTCGTGCTACCAACAGCCCGCACCAAGCGTTTTGCTTCGTCGTTTCTGATGAGAACTGGTCGCATTTGGAACACTGCCGTCATCCGTGTTTCCTGAGCGGTACAACTTGGGTATCTTCAAGGCACGAGTGAATAGGTACCTTTCTAGGCATCTTACGTGATCCATCGTCGACCGCGTTTTTACTTTCCATCAGGTGGGATGTGGTCAAACGCAGGCCTATTTTGTATAAAAAAAAGGTGAATGGTTCCTTCCTTTACAAAATTAAACAGTGGAACATGATATGCTGTGGGATACGCAGATGATATTATAGTGGTAATGATCAATGGCGAATTTCTAGATATTGTATCCAGAATTTTGCTACAGGCGCTTAAGATAATGGTGAAATTGAAAAGGTCACTTTAATTCGGCACAAAGTTGGAATGATCTATGGGTAACGACAAGACGTGAAATATACCAGTACGAGGAGGAGCTCACATAGAATCTGCACGCCAAGAAGGTGACAGAAAAAGCTATAAGGGTTTAACTATGTGTTGGTCAGCGTATGCCATACCCGGGGACTTCGTCTACATCTACACTTCAATGATACGCCCAATCTTTCCTACGGCAGCGTGTCATGCTGGCTTAGAACCGAACTTACATACAACAGGAGATGAAAGCCTTTACACACACCAAGTGCAACCAGATGCAGACTGCCGCAGGCCGCATTTGGTATACAGATGGTTCAAAAACGGGATCCGGTACAGCATCAGGTATCTACTCAAAAACTTTATAACAGTCTGGGTCTATACACTACCGTTTTTTGATCGGAGATGTATGCCATTATAGCATGCGCTGAAGAAAACATAAAGAGAAATGTAAAAGATAAGATTATATCTACATTCTCAGTAACAGTCAAGGCCTTAAGTTTCTGCAGACTCTTCGTTCCTCAGCGCAAAACTAGTCTTGGATGCTGTGAAGGCTCTAAACAAAGAAGGCTGCAGCAACATAGTACAAGTTTGGGTACCGGGCCATGTTGGTATATAAGAGAATGAGAAGGCTGATGGACTTCTCAGAAGAGGATCAGCAAATGACCAAGTTAGGGTCTGTCAGCATGCACTATCAATAGCCAGCATAGTAAGAGAGAGAAGTAGAACTTAGTGGGGTCACCGCTTTAATTATCCACTTCTTCGAAAAGTAGGAAATGATAAAGCAGGGGTAAACACTATAGATCCCAATGCGTCGATGCGTTGCTGGCTTTTACAGTCGGGCAACACTGGGTTGATGGCATCATAGACCTGGAAAAGACCTGGATGCGAACTGCTCAGGATAGAGTTGCATGGCACGAAGGTGAGGAGGCCTTTGCCCAGCAGTGGGACAATATGGCTTGACAACCATGATGAGGTTCCTCGATTTTAAGCATAGTTTTCAAAATAAAATATTTTGAATAATATGGAAAAAAATACAATAGAACATTTCAAAAAGAAGGGAGAGGAGAGGGGGGAGTTTATAAATGAAGATATAATTCATTATATTTTATTTAATAAAATAATTATCGACATTTTATTAGAATTTTAGTGGCCGTAAACTAAGATGATGGTGGTCGCATATTAACAAAAGTGGCCGCAAACTAGTGAAATAGCTACTTTTGGAGAAAAAATTTTTTTTCTTCAAATTTTAATACTACTACTACTACTTTTTAATTTTTTTAATAAAACTTGATCATGTATAGATCCGCAAGAAATTTTTTTCATAACTGTCAAGAATATTTTTCATATTAATAAGCTAACCTAAAGTGGGGAACTCCACTAATTGGTCGCAAACCAGCGAAATGACCCTATTTTACTTGTGTATTTTGCGATACTATATCTTTTTTTTGGTTTATTTGTATTTGGATATCTTTTGTATTGTTTTAGTTTTTAAGTTGTTCTTGTACATTTTATTGTGTAACAATAAAGGGTTATCTATCTATCTATTATATTTTTTGTTATTTTACGATCACTGATATTATAAATGCAAAAGTTTGTGAGTGCGTGACTGTGTAGTATGTTTGTTACTTCTTCACACCTAAAAAGGTGGACCGATTGAGCTGAAATTTGGTATAGAGATAGAAATAACAAATAGGCTTCCAGTACAGTGGGTAACACCTCTGGGCGTAGATAGTTTCTTCATAATTTTATAATAAACAGATGTACAATACCGCTAGTAAGTTTATTTATTTAACCATAAAAATCTTAAAAGGTAAAAACTTAAAAACTAAACACTTAAAAACTAATACTTAACTACAAAACTTAATCTAATAAACATGATGTACAATGCATACAATATTACACATTTTAATAATATAAAAATGAATAAAAAGATTTCATCTTCTTTCCGAGAGGTTTGTTTAACTTTGACATTTGCCATGACATTTAAAAAATATTACCAATTCCAACGGGGTTTCATAATTCTAAATCCACATAATCTTCTATTCATTTCCGTTCTCTAATAATAGAGACAAGGCCCAATCAAATCTAGAACAAAGGATTGTCATCGATCAAGTTTCCGGACGTAGTGACAATGAAAGCGCTTGATATCGGAGTCTCTAGGGATCTAAATAGAACGTTTATGAGACATTAAAAGCTCTGCCTTGAAAGGGCGGTACTTTTCCTGTTGTTAACTAGAGCATTCAGTACGGGACTGTTGGCATGTGAGTCGTGAGTGGCTCTTAACCGAGTTCCCTCAAGTAGGTTTAATTTTATTGTTGCTAACACACAACAACTGAACATTGTCAGAAATTCGTTTGTTTTTGTTATCCTCGTTTCCAATAAAGCATCTATAGACTTATGGTCTCGCAAATCCATTTTAAAAAGTAGAATCATAGTCGAGGTGACCTCGCTAATGTCTACAGCAGTCATCCAAATCAACGATACTTATAAGGAACTATAACCGCTATGGCAAAGATTAAAACGAGATTTAACAGATTTTAGCAATTCCTTTCATTTGGTTTATTTAATAAGACTTTATTCGTGCTCAAGATTACACGTCATTATTCCAAGTGTGGGACGTGGGATAAGGGCAAAAAAATTATGATGATGCACATGATTTGATGACATGATAATCACAGTCGTACTACTACGTTTTACACTCGAACGGAACGCATTATATCTTTCTCACATGCGTCTCGTGTAAAATTTTATACCCAAGCTTTATTGGAAAAATCACGTGTACATAGTAAGTGTTTGAGTTGCGCCGGCGCAATATTCCATAACAATGAGTCATGCGGGCGCCCCGGCGAATCAGGTCAGCCGCGGCCTTGCAGAAGGCCGTCTCACAATGGTCCGGCTGGTTCGTACACTGTTGGTAAACAATCATTATGGACCTTGATGTCTGAAGACACATCAAAGAGGACGAAGGCTTAACATGCTTTGATCACTTCATAATATTATGAAATTAAAGTTTCAATGTCTTGTTCGCTTGCTGTGTCATGATGATGATGATTAGGCCTTTGCACAGAGTTAAAATATTATCTATCAAACTTAGAAGAACTAAGCTAAGGGTCGACTAAGATTCGTTCTAAAATAGAACCGCTTCCGCACTACATCCGATCCAAATTCGTTTAATTACTGTGCGACGTAGCTTTATAATATTTTGTATTATACTCGTAACTTACGCACTCTTTGTAATCGGACTGTCAATGACGGACCCAAGTAATAAACAAAGTTGTATTTTATATGAAAACCATCCTGATGGATTGAATTTATAAAGGCTAAATTAAAAAAGACGACATTAATCTTGTCAAAAATTTAATTTTAATAAAAATAGGTAGGTACTGTTGTGTTTAGTGTTACAAAAACAAATGAAATCGATTTCTATCATCTGCAGCAACAAAGCTGCGCTACAGAAAAATACAAATGTTATTGAAAACAAAACGGAATACTGCGATGAAAATTAACATATTGATGGAAAACTACTCAATGCCTGAATAATAAATGTTTAAACACCCGCTGAGCTCATGACAGTGATGATGAGGTATACTCGTTTTTTCAAGTGTTATTTGTACAAATATCAGGCTCAATTTGAAAACGCATGACAATGTCAAAAGCTCTGTTCTTGGCCGACACTGACCGACACCCAGACGGCTAATTGTCTGTAAAATGATACCGACAGTTGGGTACACCCGTCTCGACCTTATGGAACATTTGGGGTAAAGAATACGCTTCCCACATGTCAATGACACACATAACTGAGAGGTTGTTTAAAAACAGAAGAGTCACAAAATTAAGGGTGTTCAACGTAATGCACGCACCTACTCTTTTTGTACAGAGTATTCTTATTAAGTGGTAGGGTTTTATTGAGCACCAAGGTGACTGAAACCGTTTGTGACACCGGAAACTATTGTTTTTTTAATGCAAACAAACAGCTGCCTCGGAATTATTTAAAAACAGAAGTTTATTTTAAAACAATCATTATTCTCAATTATACAATATTTGTTCAGTGACGTGAACTCGGCTTTCAAAATAACATCATATTTTTGGGTTCAAAAATAAAAATATAATTGAGAGGAATCAGCAGGAATTCCTAGCGGAAATAGTGTGGGTTTCTGGATTAATGTTATGTCAATTGTATTACCTTTTCTGTCATTCAACGTGCCTTCTGCTGTCCCTGATATTAACTTGTAATAAATGTTGTAATGTAATATATAAAATGGTATACCAATGGATCAAATTGATCTATTGCCAAGGCAGCAATTACACAATTCGTAGAAAAAGCACCTAATTTAATTGCTATGAATGCAGATTTAATCTGTCAAAAAATATTTCGTGTTTTTTGGAGTTCTTTCTTAACAGTTCTTTTAATTTGTCAAAGCCCCGTAAGTAATACCATATTTCCTTTAAACTTTTTTTGTAGTGAAGACGAGAATTGATTCGTTATTCTCAGCCCATCGTGTTCTTAAGTATATTGGATCCACAGCAGCCAAATCTTTCAGTCGTGTGGAACTTTCAAGTACCCATTTAATATAATAATCCGATGCACTTCATATTTCCAGACAATGGCCTTGTTCGTCCATCAATCCGCGGAACCTTGGCCTGGAGGGCTCGGATGCATATCACTGACAGATATATTGCTCGTTTAGAAACTGTTCGAAATGAGAAAAGTCGTGTAATTATGGTAAATATAAGGCTACTAACTGAATCTGTGCTATTGTCTTCTAAAGTCCTGTCAAGTGCAAAATCTGTCTTTAGCTCAAAATTATTTAAAATCTTACTTGTCTTTATTACACGGTCCGATGTAGCCAAAAAATGTTGTGGTTGAGAAAAATTCTGGATGGCCAGGAGTGGAATGTTTAAGTCCAGTAGTAGGCCATTCATGCCTCAAACACCGTCATTTTAATAATTCTGATAGGATTATATAGTGCGAAAGCACAATTATTATTGTAAGCAATAAATACCTCAGTGCTGAGCAAAGACATCTTTATCCTCGTTGTACTCTTCTTGCAATCCAGTGCTATATTCTACCAATCCATTAACTAACAATCTATTATCCATTCTTAGAAAAGTGAAATATCTCGTATTCTCATCAAAACTGTGAAATTTTAACGCAAAGACTGTAAATTCTTACACCTGCGCCCTCAATTTTGACGACTCTTCGCTTCCACAACCATTAACCGTGTATAATTCCAGCTAATTTCGAGATAAAGCATGCTGCTGCCAGGTCTTGTTGTCGTCACCTGGATCACTTGTCACCTGACAAAACTTCAAGGAGGTAATAAAGTACTTCTAGTCAATTTGCGAGGCATGTGAGCTTCTGAATCAGCGTGAAGCGCGTAGTTTTCTGTACACTCATGTTTATTGAGTTTTGGCAGGTAGTATCCTGTTGTGCAAATGCAATTAAGTACTCTACAGGAGTCGTTTCACCGATTGGTAATCGCAATCTCGTTGAATCACCTGAGTTGAGAATTATCGGGAATTTTGTGGATAGCTACAGTTGATTGTGTCGATGTGTGACTTGAATATATTAAGCGACGGCACATTACCTCTAAAACTGCAGTGTTACTCTGTTACCTAGGTCTTCAATATGAATCCTACGCAACTGTGCTTTGTTTTGTTCACAGTTAGATAGATATAATATGTAGTACGAGTAAGTTTCTTGGTCCAGGAATATAAACAAACATAAAACTGTAGTTGCGGCTGTTTCCTATAAGATTTATAGGAGGCAGTCGTTAGACCGTGTTGTAGTAATCTTGATGACCTGAAACTACAACATATAGGTTGGCCACATGATCTTTATATAATTATTGCGATTGTGATTTCACTTTGACAAGGTAACGTGTTCTATAGATTATAATATAATTAGATTATAATATTTGAGTATCGTAATTCACCTTTTATGAATTTAAATTTTTTAACCAAATGAACATTTTGATCAGATTTACTTCCTCATAAAGTTCTTATAATAATCGTCATTCGTTACCTTCTGTAGGTTACAATGTATCCGCAGGAGGAATAATACCAAATAATAAATGTGTGTATAGGGTTTTAAATAAAGTGCTGCATTAATTTAGTTTATTAAGGAAATATCGCATAAAGTAGCTTGTTAAGCATTATTTAGAGCAACTTTCTGTACTACTTAATGGAAAATATATCATCTTGGTTAAAATATACATTCATAATGTATATACATAAAAGGAAAGCGTGACTGACTGACTGATCTATCAATGCACAGTTCGAACCGATCTAAGAAATTTGGAACGCAGAGGTTTTATGATATTAACCCCGTTAAGAAAGAATATCTTGACGTGGCCAATCCTCGAGCATGAGGTTGGAGGCACCATTAAGAGTGACAACTGCCCTATGATTTACCAAACTAGGTATATCAGATATTTGATTAACTACAGAGCACGGCTTCGTTCCAGTTTAAACTCCATGTTGATAGATAAGTTGTGATTTTGTGATATTTTAGTTAGGAACAGAGCAGATGCGTTACGTCACTTCATAGTGGCTACGTAGCTGAGAAATGACGTGAGGTTTACATCTTCCATGGTATGTGATCTATTCTGTGGTGCGGTCAACATTTGGTCGACTTCGTTGTTCGACGTGGCGTGGATTCTTTAGGAAGACTGCCGGTATCCGGTGAGTGCACTGGCCGCGAGCCAACTATGCGTACGCAGCTAGCTGTTCACCATCCCGCACATTATCATCATTCTCCCTGATGTCTCTCTCGTACAACTATAAAGCTGAGTAACAAGTGTTTTTGTTCACAAATTCCAATCATTCGTCATTTAGTCTGAATTCACATTAAATTGCGGATGTCGTGAAATAATATGATAGCACTTTCCAGCTAAACTGTTTTCGAATATCAAAGAAACTTACTACCACAAATACTCACATTAAAATTATGATATTGGAATGTTTACAGAAGCTAATGATGAAGTTCTGTTTATGAATGGAAAATATAAGCGAAAACAACCGAAGTGATCCAAACAATGACGTGTCTAATGCTCCAAGTGATAGGAATACAACTTCGCCCACTGGACTAGTGACACACATTAAAAATAACGGGACACTTGGCGCCAAAAAGGAAATTATTACACGTCAATATTAGTGCGATGAAAAGTATACGAATAAATTTTATTACACGTTTTCCAGTCACGACAATTTGTAGACTCACGCTATGAAATTTTCCAGCGTCGTACGGCTGCGCGGCGCCGTGCTCCGATCGTCTCCGGCGCCGCCGCAGAGATTTATAATACTTTTTTGGCGTCGCGATAAAAATAATAATCGTTTAAATAAAGACGGCAAAGAAATTTTAAAAATATCCTGTTTTATAAGTCCATTCAGCCTGAATATGTATCAACGTTTCCGTAATTAGAGACCACTTACAAAAGAGTCCGGTGACATTATTGCGGGTTGTAACTCTGTAACGAGACGCGCAAGGTCTTCGATAATGTAAAAATATATATGCGGAAACATATAGAGCGTGAATGATCCACTTTTTCTCTGTTTCGAATCTCAAGATCGTGCGAACAGAGATATCTGCGATGAAGATCCTGTCGGGTCGGCCTTCGAGTGCGTTAAGCAGCAGTAGATTAATTTGACGTTGCAAATGATTCGGAGAGGACTTACGACTTCATTCACACGTTCAGAACATCAGAATACAAATAATCTGCACACGTGAGGTTATGACGTTTGAAAAGTCAGTTTCCTCGAGTAAATGGGAGAAATGTCCGAGTAAAGTTGAAGCGGAAATGATTTATGGAGTGGTGTAAGGAATTGCGCAACAATGCACGATTTTGTTGCATTGTTCGAGTTTTCGAATAACTCAAGGAAGAAACGTAATGCTTTATGTCGGTAATATCGTGAAATTAGTAAGACGATATGTTTGTTTGCCAAGAAGTCGGGGTGCGGGATTTGAGATGTTGAAACTGGTGCATGTTACACAACGCTCTGGACTCCGCTCATGCTGTGTGGGACTTCCGGGATAGCGACGCATAAAACGTTTATTCTTTGCAATTTTAATAACACTTTTTAAAATAAAAACAATGATTTTATAATTTCGCTGTAAGATTCCTTCGTAAAATAATTCGTAATGTTTGGTTCCATGTCAAAGCGACTCGTTGCTGTCAAATTTTAATTGATTATAAAATTATTGATAAAGGTATTACTGTTACGAAATCAAAAGCAGTTGCAATTATATGATTACTTAAAAAAAAATGTAGCAAATATGTTATGAAAAAGTACCTATTTGGCAATCTTAAAATCGTCTTGCTGCGCTCTCAAGTTGTTTTGGTACAGAATCAACAAGCTGTCACCGTCCCCCTATGGTTATCAAAAGATAATAATCTCGTCGCACTAGATCGTAAAACGCAATAACTTGACGAGTATGTACAAGTCGTATTATATCCATTTAATATAAACACTGCAATGAAGACAACGGCACAATATTTCAGCTTTAAGCGTTAATCTATAAAATGTGGCCTCAGCATGAAATATGGCTGCAGTAAATGACAATGTTGTAAAAGTTTAATGTGGCTGCCAGTGTGTAAATCAATAAATGAAGGACCGTCTAGAATAACCGCTACTGCAGTTAACCTTCTAGGTAATATGCTAATATTTTGATGGTAACTTTCGGGATTTAACGTCACTATTTTTGTTCGAGCCCTTTCATCAAAGATACATTCTTTACAAGAAGTGGCATCAGAAGTGAGTTATGTTTCAGAATAGTTATTAACACTATCAATAAATGAATTATTTTTTGGTATGTATTGACTTTTGAAAGAGTTCTCTTATGAAAAACTAGTAGTATCCACCTATCCAACGGTTTTAGAAGTGTAAATTACACTTCTAAAACCGTTGTGTTATTCCGTATCATCAGCTCAGTCTTTTAGGCATAAAGAGACGACAAATGGATACACACGTACATTATATACCAATACCATACATACCGTACTACGGCAAAGTCACATATTATTTCACGTTGTTGTTTATAGTGTTGCTTACCTGGTCCTGCGAGATTGCATGTGCTTTAAAAATAACCCTGTACTGTATGGGATATAGGTAGGTGTATAAAAAGTAAATAATGCTTTTGACAGACTATACTGAGTGTCGCAGCGAGAAACTATCTCCATCAAAGTGCTTTTAAAACTTTATTTTGTTTGAGACTTTGACACGCCGACGTAGAATGTGACACAGGTGTTTACCTATAAGAAGATATTTAAATCGTATTTCATTTGTTAATCTCTCGAGACAAGAACATTTTGCACTTCCTTATTTTTAATGTTTTATTTATAATCCAAAATATATTGTTTTCACATACCTTATTTTATGAGTTATATTTCACCTCGTAATACCTACTGATACAACTTGATACAAACAAACATTACCAACGTTTTATTACATAATATTTGCCAATTCACAAACTCTCAAGGATTTCCCACTTTTCACCCGAAAAATATAATAATGGAGTCACAATACTGCCATGATTCAATTAAGGCTGTATTGTTCTTGTCAAGCCAATGAAAAACATAACTTGGTTTGTTTTCCTAAACAAATTACCTAATATTGGTGTTATGTAAAATGTTTGTTTTTACAGCAATTAGAGCAGCAATTAATTCAAAGTGGAAATTTACGAGAGATGTTTAAACGACCACATGTTTTTTTATGGATAACTCGGTTGTAAATTTTAGCAAAAGCGGTCAGTAAAAAAAAACCATTGTGGATAATTCTTTTATAATTACGTCTACACTACAACTACAATAAGTTCATTACTTAATAATTTTTTCTATTAAATATATAAATAACTAGCTGACCCGCGCGCACTTCGTAGCGCGTGACAGTAAATTATTCATATATTAATGAATTTGATACAGACCATTTAATTCGATTTCCAATTCCACGGAAAAGAGGGATTCAATTCACGGGTTTTCTGCGACTTAATGGGCGTAGAATTAGTAAAGGCTGGCAAACCTTGCCAATATGTAACTACGATCGAATCACCTACTATTCAAAATGTCTATTGGACGTTTCGCCTACGTTCATAATAACTATTGGTTGAAATCAATATTGGACGATTCGCCTACGGTTAACTCAGCTACGGTCGATTGAGCTATGGTTGATTAAACTATTGGACGATTTGCCTATTTTTGACCGAACTAACGGACCGTTCACGTATTTTTAGACCACGTTTCCGGCTGCTAGTCAGGTATGACAGCTAAAAAATACTTGTTTATAGTACAGAATTCAGAAACGTGTTGTTTTTATTATGCCACTTTGCCATGATGAGGTAGATGAAAGAAGATGCCAAAATGCCTGAAGATGCCATGACACAGGATAAATAATTCAGTAATAAGAAAAATATCTGGCGCTTCGCCGGCCGCTGCCGCGGCACGCTCGCTTCGCTCGCTCGGCTCGCGCATTGTGGTCACTGTTCAAACCTAACCTAACCAACAGATTTCGGTTTGCCCTGAATACTGTACTAAAAACACGCGTAGCAAAGAATTTATAAACCGTAGGTGAGTCGTCCATAGTTGAATTAACCAATATATCAAATGAACATTGGCCGAATCGCCCATTAGTTCACATGCCCATAGTTTAATCAACCGCAGGCGAGTTGCACTGTAAGCGAGTCGTCCAATATGTGAAATGAACTTATGCGAATCGACCGTAGTTATATCGACCGTAGTTGAAACGACCGTAGGTATTATGAAACGTAACCCGTCCATGCGGGCAAAGCCATGAGAATAAGCTAGTGACTGATGTATCTGTATAACGTACAGCCTCAACCGCTACATGGATTGGGTTGAAATTTGGAACATAGAAAGGTTTCATGACGTAGACCACTGCTAAGAAAGGATTTTGCCGTGCGGGCAAAGCCGCGAGCATAAGCTAGTAAATAATATTATGAAACATTTTTTGTGAATAATACTTAGATTTCAGAGACGTCCTGGGATAAGTCCCAGAACTATCGTTATACCTATACCACAGTACAAATTAGAACGGCAATAAATTACCACTTACACATATAGTACATCAAGATTAAATACAGTAAACAAAAATATATCAAATTATCATTTAAATCAGAAAAACTAATAAAAATACGGAATAATAACAGCTTGATTCCGTACAGTTACTCTTGACTTTTTTCCGCGTCATTTAATGGTGATCTCTTTACCGTGGGTAGACTTCCTCTGCAGGAGATCGGCTAGTACCCCAACAGTGTCAGTTATTCTGCCGCCTGAACAGTGATGTGCAGACATTACTGTGCTTCGGTAGGAGGGCACTGTGGCTAGTGAAATTACTGGGCTGAAGAATCTTAACATTTTATGACTCAGCAGTGCACCCAGAATTTAACCTTCGTTAAATCCCAGCGTTATCTCTTACCATCAGGAGAGCATCTTGCTCATCTTCTTACATCGTTGTATAAAAAAAACTAAAATGAAATTTTCTGAAATGAAACTATCATATACCTACGTACTCAAACTATTTATTATAATATATCTATCAAATTTCACCTTTCAGCTCCATCATCAGACTTCAGATCACTTCCATGTCATAAAATTATTGCATTGTCATCCGATTCCCGGTATGCAAAATTTCTGCTCAATCGGGAACTGTGACTGATAGGTAGAGTGCTTTTCACAAAAGGAGTTCTTTTTGCGGGGCGCCACTATCGCAAATTTTAAAAGTTAGCATATTAAATAACTTTAGAATCTTCGATGTATCCTTCTGCAATCTTGTTACACTTCTAGCCACCATGGCGTTTAAGAACTGTAATATCAGCGCCTGAGTCAGCTAAGAGTGTTGCTGACGTCCGCCTCAGGCAATGCCCAGTGTAAAGATGGGAGTCCGGAAGCTGAAGAAATTTAGCAATCGTTTTTGGCATATCACCGATTTTATTGATGCCTATGGGCTGTTTTTTACTTTTTCCATTATCATAATGTAAGAAAAATCTTGAAGTTTTTGTATTAGCGGGTCGTAATGCCGTATACTTGTCCACCACATTCACATATTCTTCACTAATGACGAATGATCTGTCGATTTTAGTCTTTGTATTCAATAATTTTACTAATATTAATTTGTCCGAATGCTTTTCAACGTCGTTTACCTTAAGATTCAACAATTCATTTGAGCGGCACGCACCATTTATGCCAATAATTAATACAACCTGTAAAAAATAACAATAATTTAGTTTACTTATTTTTAGATAGGTACAGTTAGATAGGTTTTCTTTGAAATAAATTAGCTTTTGTATCAATTTACTTACTTTTAAAGCGAGGTATTTACTGTCTGGTGCTTCATTCAGAAATTTTTCTATTTCAAGGTCACGTTTCGTTTTCAAGACAGCTTTTATCATAGAAAAAATGCTCCATAATGTACTGGATTTTCTTGTTTTAGATAGTTCCATGAAATATGATAGTATCACGGTCTCGGAATATGTTTTTGCATTTTTTGAGAGGCGCCAATTATTGAAGGATTTGTACGCCTTTACATATTTCACTTTAGATTTTTCAGGCAAATAGCTGAACTCGGCATTCGAAACTTGTTCTTTCAACTTTTTTGGCGTAAGACAACTACCTTCATCACTGGGGTCACTCATTTCTTTGTAATTAAACAGACTATTAGATCACAAATAGAAATTTGCAAAAGTTTACAACTTAAGTTGAAAATATTTAGTTGAATCTTTACCAAGAGGTTTAGAACCAAATGGAAAATGTGTTGTGAACACCACTGTCGCAAGAAAAATGACAACTATAAGTGCCATCTCACTTACCTCATACAAAAGAGAGAGACAAAGATGGCATTTATCGATGACGTCACAACGCATTCTCCATTTGACTGTAAACTCTAAACTTCTACATCCCGCCATTTTGTTTTTTTTTTTATTTTTATTAAAAGAGTTGCGTTCGAAATTTGTGTGTGTGACATATTTATGAAAAACAAATTGTAATAATATTTAAAAAAAAAAAAACTCACTTACGACTTATTATTCTATAATAGTATTTTATTTAAAATATTATTGAAAAAATACAATTTATAAAGTTAAAATTCAATAAATAACATTAAAAATTATGTGCATCTCAGTTAAATAAAAATTGTACACAAATAAGTTTCAGAACACACCAACTTCTTCATCCATACATATAATAAGAATGGAAATTTCTCCCCATTCATTGTGATCCTTTACTAAGGTGAACTGTGAAAATACGCATATGAACAAAACGACGCGAAAAAGTCGCTTGCGCGATCTAGATCGTAAAACATTTTGTCAATTTTTCCTAGGGAAACGTAAAACAAAATAATAAAATAAATAATAATCATTTATATCGGACACATCGCCCCTAATTTACATCAAAATTTCGAAGTAAAAGTAATAGAATATAAAGTAAATTCAATTCAAAAAAATCAAAAAGCAAAAAGTGCGACAAACTAAAAATACGCCATCTATCGATGTGGCCATAAACGAAAATTTACCAGAGTAGTTTTATTAGGCTTAATTTGTAAAAAGGTTATTACTTATGTGTGATAAAACGGCACAACCGAATTGTATGCAGTTTTCGCTAAAACGTTGCAAATTTCTCTAATTTGTAAATAGTATTGGTTTTATTTAAATCGGTTTTTAAATAAAAGAGTTATATCTATCTAAAGATTTACTTATCTATTATATAAAATCGTTCGTACACTTTTGTTCTATCAACGCACAGCCCAAACGGCTGGACGGATTGAGCTGAAATTTGGACAGCGTATTCGTAAGAAGATTTCATCGTGCAATAAGAAGCGATTTTTTAAAATTCCCTCAGGAACAGGAATTATTCCCGAAAAACGAATGTATGCAAATCCGTAACCGCTGAACCGATTAAGCCGAAATTTTGTAAAACGATAGTTGGGATTGTGATTAGAAACATCAAATAGTTTTTTTGTCAGAAATTTACTTTTAAGGGGGGTAAAGGGGGGTCGAAGTTTGTATGGAAAATTTAGAACCGCTGACCCTATTGAGCTGAAATTTGGTACAGAGATAGATTGAGTCCTAAAAAATTGAATAGTATACTTTTTATTCCAAAAATCAACCTCTAAGGCGGGATAAAGGAGGTCAAAGTTAGAATAGGAAATCGGTAACCGCTTCTTTGTTTAAGCTGAAATTTAAACCAGCGTGTTCTTTAGGTAACGAAGGCGACCTATAAAAAGGGATTTTTGCAAAATTCCTCCGGGAACGGGAATTATTCCCGAAAAACGTTTGTATGCAAATCCGTAACCGCTGAACCGATTAAGCTGAAATTTTGTAAAACGATTGTTTAGATTGTGTTTAGGAACATTAATTTTTTTTTTTGACGAAAATTAACATTTAAGGGGGGGTAAAGGGGGGTCGAAATTTGTATGGAAAATTTAAAACCGCTGACCCTATTGAGCTGAAATTTGGTACAGAGGTAGATTGAGTCCTAAAAAATTGTATGGTATACTTTTTATTCCAAAAATCAACCTCTAAGGCGGGATAAAGGAGGTCAAAGTTAGAATAGGAAATCGGTAACCGCTTCTTTGTTTAAGCTGAAATTTAAACCAGCGTGTTCTTTAGGTAACGAAGGCGACCTATAAAAAGGGATTTTTGCAAAATTCCTCCGGGAACGGGAATTATTCCCGAAAAATGTTTGTATGCAAATCCGTAACCGCTGAACCGATTGAGCTGAAATTTTGTAAAAAGTTTGTTTAGATCGTGTTTAGGAACATTAATTTTTTTTTGACGAAAATTAACTTTTAAGGGGGGGTAAAGGGGGGTCGAAATTTGTATGGAAAATTTAAAACCGCTGACCCCATTGAGCTGAAATTTGGTACAGTGGGAGATTGAGTCCTAAAAAATGATATGGGATACTTTTTATCCCAGAAATCAACCTTGAAGGGGGAAGAGGGGGGGGGGGTAGAAGTTTGAGTAGAAAATCAGTAACCGGCCATCTTTTAAAGCTCAAATTTGAACAGCGTATTTTTTATGTAACGTAGATGACCGATAAAAAGGGATTTTGCAAAATTTCCACGGGAACGGGAATTAATTCTGAAAAACGTTTGTATCCAAATCTGTAACCGCTGAACTGATTGAGCTGATATTTTGTAAAACGATTGTCTGAAGTGTGTTTAGGAACATTGAATAGTTTTTATGTCAGATATTAACTTTTAAGCAACGAAGTGCGCGCGGGTCAGCTAGTAGCCAATAAAATTGTGTTCGAAATTCAAATCACTTTGCCTCTCTACTCTCTAGAGAGCAAAAACGGCTTTTGCTCACTGAAATCGATGACCAAAGACACTATTTTCGTGCGAGAGTGGTGAAAAATTATTTATGGCATGAAGTCCAGAATTTATCGAAAAAATGTAATTTAGTTCCGCAAAATTCCGCGGGACCTCATTCGTGAGAAGGACTCTACCACTAAGGTGTATACCTAAAATCATAGGCGGATCCAGGATTTGGTTTGGGGGGGGGGGGGGGGGGGGCAAGGTGCAGACGGGCAAAAATATTATAATTTTTATTACGAAAAGTGTATGTTTAGCTCGCTCTGAGCGGTTAGGAAGTTTAAACATCCATTACAATAAGTGCGCGAGCAGCTAGCTGCGAGCACCGAAAAAAAAAATTTATTTCAGAAATATGTGCGAAATTCGTAACTCTACAATGCTTCTGGGGGTACCTTGGCCCCCTGCCCCCCCCCCCCCTAAAGCTTAAACATCCTTTATAATATGTGCGCGAGCAGCTTGCTTAATGACTCGGAGGGGGGGGCGGCTTGGCCCCTTGCCCCCCCTCCCTAAATCCGCCTATGATTATCTATAACACAGATAAAAGGTTCTATAATAATCATTGCAAAATTTTACTAACATTATAAACGTGACAGTTTGTGTCTGGATGTATGCCTAAATGCAGGTGGTTCACTACTGCGTGCCCGCCTATGCGACAGCAATAGTTTCTCCTAATGTTGTTCACTACGGCTTTTACAGCCCAAAACTGCACATCCTACCATTTCACTACCACTATGAGTACACATAAACCATTAATTATTCCCTGAAAGCACTTAAAATCTTAAAAAATAAAAGATAATGATGGTATATTTGTCACAAAGAAATCATTTGAACCATAGTTTGAACTTGTGACAAACAAATAAACCAGCCACGCTGAAAGGGACGGAAGAAAAATAGGTTCTCCTTTTTCTTCACATAGAATTTTCCCTATTGCCGTCACGCTCACACATAATATGGGTACTTCTAGTTGTATTAGTTCTTAGCCTAAATGGGTGTGAACAGATTTTATGTCTGTGTGTCTCCGGATAACCAGTGATTTTTACAAAAGATCCCCCTAGATGGAGCGCCACAATCGCGTGATTTTAAGTTAAAATATCTACAGATTTTTAACAATTCATAATTTCTCATATTTAATTTCTCAATTAAATAGGTACATAATATTTAATTAATCTAACAAATAAAAAATATATAATAAATGAAGTATTCACAGTAATTATAAATCTATTATTTAGTTCCGCTAGGTTACGCGGGACTTCTTTTCTAAAACTGTTTGCAGAATAAACGATATTTCTTTTTCTTAGGACATTAGTTCCATTATTTTCCGTGGCGCTAGCTTGTATGAAAAATAATTTACTTTTACAATGAACTGTAAATGAATTTTTCTATTTATCTTCAGATGATTTTACATGTTTTAGAAATTAAAAATAAGCAGCAAAAAGATATTTATTACTGATATTTACACGCATCATGCGCACATTAGATTATTTTCCGCTGGCGCTGATTCATTTGAGAAATAAGTTACATTTACTAATTTAAATGAATTCTAATTTGTTTGGCTACTATATAGCATCAAAGTACTCGTCAAGACGAATCAAATGAGCCCAAACTCGATGGGGTTTTTTCTTTTAATCACGGAGTTCCTATGGCCACCTTCCAGCTCCGTTTCGGACCCTGGTTACTATATAGTATCAAAGTACTCGTCAAGACGAAT
Organism: Hemithea aestivaria; assembly: GCA_947507615.1. Lineage (NCBI taxonomy): Eukaryota > Metazoa > Arthropoda > Insecta > Lepidoptera > Geometridae > Hemithea > Hemithea aestivaria. Next base: position 4,839,104 of record OX382327.1, on the reverse strand, counting down.
CAAATGAGCCCAAACTCGATGAGGTTTTGTCTTTTGATTACGCGGTTCCTATGACTACCTTTCTTGTTTATTAGCATTTTATATGCGAATCTTTAGATTGATATAACTCTTTTATTTATGAACCGATTTGACTAAAACCAAGACTAAGGTTCAAGTAGAGAAAACTGCAACGTATTAGTGAAAATTTTATTCAAATCGGTGGTGTTGTTTAACCACACCAGTGACACAAACTATTTACAAATTTAGCCCAAATTAAACTAAAGGTCAACCACAAGTTTACAGCCATACCGATAGATGGCGTCTGTAGCGTTTTTGGCACTATTTTTTTTTGAATTGAATTTACTTTATATTCTATTACTTTTATTTCGAATTTTTGATGTAAATTAGGGGCGATGTGTCTGATATAAATGATTATTATTTATTTTATTATTTTATTTTACGTTTCGTTAGGAAAAATTGACAAAATGTTTTACGAATTAGATCGCGCAAGCGACTTTTTCGCGTCGTTTTGTTCATATGCGTATTTTCACAGTTCACCTTAGTAAAGGATCACAATGAATGGGGAGAAATTTCCATTCTTATTATATGTATGGATATGGATTTATATATAAATATTAAAATAATGCGAAAGTTCGTATCGAATAAATTATGTTTTAACGCACGCCTAAACGAACAGGTTGGTTGAAATTTTTTTTTGTAGACTTCTTAGATCTTAGATTCCACTTACTTATGCCACTTTGGCGATATAGAGGTAACCAAAAGTTTATTGTTACTATGACCGGTGTTGGTTGACAGGTTTATATGAATTTCCTGCAAAAGTCCTAACGCCTCAGAATTACGATTTTAGACAATATATATATAAAAAAAATTGGATATGCGGAGGAGGAAGACAGGGGACCGAGTTGAGTGTCGTGCCTTGGGAGGCTTATGTCCAGCAGTGGACTAATGCAGGCTGATGATGATAATGACAAAAAATGTATACCTATAAATGCTAAATCTATGGAAGAAACCAGCTATTCCAGTCAGTTAAACATCCATGGATCGCCCTACAAAAGTTTACAGTGTTGAAATAGGCCGCCCTACTTCGTTTCTTCCGCGTGGCATCAGCCAAGGAATGCATACGAAGGAAACAATGCGACCCTTCGCTGCCAATTATCATATCTATGTCATAATTTCCTGATACACTTGTTTCTCATATTTGTATGATTAATGATTTTGTTGAACTTCACGAAAATATTCTCATGGTCATTGTGTTTTTATTAAACTAATATGATCCAGCGGCATTTCCTTTATGGTTTTTACTATAGTAATCGTCTAAATATTTTTTTTAACATAATAAAATCTATAAGCGGCGATAAGACCGCCGCTTGTACATTTATATTTTTCTCAATAATTTTCTACTTGTAATGTATTTCTTTTTGTGTGGTGTACAATATATATCTATCTATTTTTATTGACTTGTAAGTCAATAAAAATTGATAGTAAATGGACGCTGTTTGCTTAAGTAATAGTAAAATTCTCTATGGAATATTACTTATATGCATCACCAGCTTCTGACTGCTGACTTATCATTATTACAAGCTTTATATTACTTTCACCTGTCTGTTGTCTGTCTGTCTGTCTGTCTGTAATCAAATCTTGCAAGTTTGATTTGACCCACTTCCCGGTTTCCAATTGAGCTGAAAATTTGCATGCGTGTGTAAATCGGATGACAATGCAATATTATTATGACATGGAGCTGATCTGATGATGGAGCTGGAAGGTGGCTATAGGAACTCTGTCATTAAACAACGCAACCCCATTCCCCATCGAGTTTGGGCTCATTTGATTTGTCTTGACGAGTACTATATGATGCAAGATGGTAATGATAATTAAAGCTTGTTTTTAAAAAGTATTTTTAAAATTTCACTTGTTTTTAAATAAAAAATTAAAACGATGATAGTCAACTTTTCTAATTATACTGTGTAGAATGTAGATAATTGAAAAATGTTACCTCGTATTTTTGGAATAAAGAGGGAACATGATAAGATCAAATGGATCAATTTACTACTTCAATAAATTTAATTACCTGTCTTGAATCCGGCCTCATTTATGTTGGATTCTAATATCCGAACGTTTCATTAAGTTTTCTTTAAGCTGATCGCACGGAGTATCAAATTTTCTTTAAAAGTACTTATGGATTTTGTTTGATTTGAGATTTAAACAATATGTGCGAAACATGGCCGGCCTAAAGGCTCTGTCACCTTTAAATCACTTCGCACCCAATAATATAAAACAATAGAATTAACTTAATATTGTAATAATCCGTAAATATCATTAACGTCACTAGCTAAATATGCACGTTCACGTTTTTTGCTAATGTGTGTGTATTATGAGTTAGAAATACTAGCAATAAACGCTATACGAATAACCTTTTTACAGTATGGATAACACGAGTGTCATTGCAATAATAGGTATAATGAAATTGCGATAAGTGCGACCCTGGAACCAATAGATGACCATTCAACAGATGGATCAACTTCTAAATCACTTCAACTTGAAATCTCCAATGTCCCAACTTCCCAATATATACAATATACAATGCAGGATCTCACTGCAGCCAATGGGCGGATCCTATAGTTCTCTTCACATACCTACAAGCAACTATGGACTATGCGTTATTGTAAAAATAAAGCATTTTGACTCGAAAAGAAGAAGAATTAAATTGCTGTCTATTTGCTTATTAAATCAACCTTTAAACAAGACAATTTCACTAGAGCCAGAGACATAATTAAATTACATAATTTTGATTTCGGCTAACCACATGTGACCCAATTTTTGTATTTTGCAATATCACTATCATTTGTTCCACATATCAGAGTTGTAAACATAGAAGTAAAATATACCTAACGGATGTAGGTGTTTAATAAAATAAAATAATATGTCAAATAAAACGAACTTTTAACAGATTCCATTCATAAAAAAGTTCAGTCAGCAGATGTTGCATAATCAAATCAGCAAATGAGGTTAGATGTAGTGCAAAAAGTGAAGAGCCGTGAGCTTTACGGCGAACTAACATTAGGAGCAACTATATCAGTCATTGAATTAAAGTTTATATTTGATACATGCTTTGTTAGGTGTAAAAAAGGTGTAAAATTCTATCTACATTATTCCTCATATAACTAACTAGGTTGACATTGGAAATTAACTCTGAGCATATACTAGCAGAACATGCGGTGGTCTGGTGCTAGAGAGGCCTTTCTCCACTAATACCTTGGTTCCGTATTACATGCGTCGGGGGGAATTGACCAAGATATCAGAGCACGGACTAGCGCCGCTTGGGGCAAATGGCGTGAGGTCACAGGCGAGGTCTGTGATAAAAAGATGCCGCCAAAGCTCAAAGGACTAATTTATAAGAGCATTATTAGACCCGTACTCATGTATGGTAGCGAGACATGGTCTGCCCTGCAGCGACATGTCCAGGAGCTCCATGTCACGGAAATGAAGATGTTGAGATGGATGCGTGACGTTACGAGACGAGATCGCATTCGAAACGAACACATCCGTGGAAGTCTCCATGTACGTGACGTAGCGGATAAGCTCCAGGAGAGTCGCCTGAGATGGTATGGGCATGTCATGCGTAGACCGCCAGAGTATGTCGGGAACAAATGTTTAGACCTTGTTGTCACCGGAGCAAGACCACGCGGTAGGCCCAAGCGACGTTGGCTTGACGTGCTCAAGGACGACTTAAGAGCCAATAATTTAACGAAGGAGGATGCTCAAGATCGTGCGAAGTGGAAGAGGTATAGCCGGAAAGCAGACCCTGGCAGTAGTCGGGACAATGCTCAGTAGAAGAAGAAGAAGTGAGACACAAAAAGCAAAAAATACAACGACATTTTTTTATATTTACGTTGGATGCTTTAGCATTAGACCGGGGGAAGACTTCCTTTGCAGGAGGTCGACTAGGTGAGTACCCCAACAGTGCCAGTTATTCTACCGCCTGGGCAGTGATATGCAAAAATTACTGTGCTTCGATAGGATGGCACTCTAGCTAGTGAAGTTACTGGGCTAAAGAGTCTTAACATCTTATGACTCTCAAGTAAGAAGCGTTGTCGCAGTGCGCTCGGTAGGTAGCACTGTACTAATTATGGGCAGCGTTATCTCTTACTATCAGAAAAGCGTCTTGCTTCTTGCTTCATTGTATAAAAAAAAATCAGAATAATAAATATGGTAAATTATGAATGATATGTGGAAAAGTGTTATACAAACAGTGAATGAGCACAATGACTCTTCCTTTCTGCTCAATCTCTACGTTCAGTGGGGAACGGATATCAACACTCTAACAGCTGAATGTGTTGCTAAATGTCTACTATCTGTTATAAGATTTTACTATTATTTGATTTCATCAAACTAAATTAACCTGTAATTGTTTTGGCACTCAAGTAGAAGTAAATAACGAAAATAATCACAATGTTTTGAAAAAAATAAATAACACCTTTGATAATGCACACACACAAAAAATTTTAAGTTTTATAACGTAGAAATCTGCTATCATTAATGCATAGCACGAATCTCCTTACTTACACGGAAATACGTGTAGGTACTTATTGCTAAGTGGATTATAATATATACTAAGAATGGATTTCTTAACGAATAGTACCGCAAATTAGGTGTGTTCTAAATATTTAAAATTTGGGTCGGTCCTTACCAATGTAAAAAACTCAGAAAATCAACAAAATGGTATTCATTGAAAAAGCTTCTAGTTTGTTGTCGATATTTTAAACATCAAACGTTTTCTTAAGAAAGAGACAACCGAAACATTTTTCATTCCAACAAAGCGGAACTCAAAGAGGAACTCGCGTTATCATTCTGCGAACTTTGTGAAAGAGTTACACGAATATTCCCGTTTTCCTTCTCGATTATGATTCTTAGAAGCCACTTGAAACATGTTATCAACGCGTAGACAGTAAACAATGTAGTTTAATTCATATTAAGATGAAAACACTACAGACTAGAATTTGTTTATGAAAGATGCAGTGGATGACGAATCGTCAGAACGAGAGGTTATCTTTGCGGGAAATTCGACGGGGTAGATTGGTTTTACTAAGCTGAAACTTTCATGGAAGTGTAAGGTACGACAAAGCCAAATGTTTAAAGGACTTTTTGAATTTTATGCTGCGTACGAACATAATATGCACGAAGAAATGCGCAGGCTCCAGATTGACAAGCACAGATAATCTTGCTGGAATGTCATATTGTCCATTGAAACATTCTGGGTCAGTATATCAAAGTTCATGATTTTAAAACGTCTGAAACGCACCGAAGCAATGCAATGTAGTGCTTAAAACGGCTTTAACACTTTGTAAAATTCGCATTAAAAAACTGCTTTTCTTATTTCGTTAGTTTTTTTTGCGAATATTTGCGCGTTGCGGAACTGGCCCATCATAACAACTAAATTCGTACATGAAATACACATATTTATTCTATCTAGGTCTAAGTCTAACTTATTTACTACATACCCTGTAAGGGCGCTTGTTGAGTGTGCGAACCTGCATTTATATATAAAAAAAATTAGGTAATTAAAATTAAGTTGATTAAAAATATTGATTACACTGGTTAAACAAATAAAAATTGAAATGTCAGATATATAATAATAAAACTATTAAATGTTATAGGTACATAATGCAAGTCATAAATACCAATTATAATCATGCAAATATAATGTCATACTGAGATAAGCTAGTTGTTAAAATAGTAGTTAAAATTATTACATATTATCTAAAATCTTAAAATAAAGAAGGAAAAGAAGGAAGGGGATAAAGAAGGTGTTAATGGACCGACAACGCGTCTCTAATACCACTGGTGTTGCAGACGTCCATAGGTGACGGTAACCGCTCACCATCAGGCGGGCCGTTTGCTTGTTTGTCTGTCTCTAACATAAAAAAAATCTTGTCTTAAACTTACATAAGAAATACAACTCACTCACTCGTATAATAATATGAAGGGACTAGGCTGTAATACAATATGAGAAGCCTTACTGTGACAGTAGATACAGTAATGCTGCCCACGGCCTAGTGTAGACTGTTGCTATGCAGTCTAGATGGAAGAATCACATTAATAGTTATAGTACACATCAATACTATCTATACAGATATTGCTTCATTACACTAGAATTGTGTACACTCCTCCCATTGCGCAGTACTTTAACTCCCGTCCAGTTCCAGGACAACTGGTAGAAAATGTTACTTTAGCATTTAGTTAGTTCTAGCATTGTGATTAATAATATAATAAAATAAAAAACGATACCCAATGCCCACTGTAAAACATCTTTGACTACTAATAAAATGCGTCTTATTTATTTATCAGCGCGAATAATATAATGTAAGAGCTTTTTTTAACATATACATAGATACTACGTCGTATCTCTCGCAACAATCAAAAGTAGCGTTCCTCCGTATTTATTTTATCAAAAATATCTTGAGGACACAAGGAATTTTAATTATTATTGAGGGAATGTTAATTAATACTTATTTTATTATTATTGTTATGATCACATTGAGATGTGGCAATTGGCTAGACAGTGATGTTTATAACACGATAAATTCTTTGGCGGCAGGAATGTGAGTTACACAATATACTTATCTATAGGCGTAATAAAAAGTAGGAATAAACTGGCATGGCAACTGAAAACGTTCTTTCATGTGGAAGTAAAATCACACCTTGATGGATTTAGATACTCGTAACTCTTTGTAGTGATATAAGAAAGATAAATGCCATTTTCCAGTACGGTTTCTTTAGTTACATGATAACTGGTAGAAAATGATAGTATATTTTTATTCACTTCGTAGACCACCGTAAAAATTGAATTTAAGAAAATTACAATACAGGCATGTGTTTGGTTTTATTGCGCAGAGCGAAGACTTTAAAATAACGGTGCAGATATATAATTAAACGGTTTTAAAACTATTTAAAGAAAACTTTGAAAATAAATAACATTTACTTTTATAGAAAAGCTAGCTGTGCTCAAAGCCTATATTCCAAACTTCAAAGGTCTAAGCTACCTAAATACCAAATTTCAACTTAATAGGTTTAGCCATTTATATGTAAGGAGGCAACGGACACACGACATCCATACTTTTGCATTTATTATATTACATTGTTTATATTCCTTATATTATAAACCATTTTTTTCTTACTACAAAAATTTCGTTAATTTTAAATCAAAATAGTTTTAATAATAAATTAAAAACGTACCCTTCACTTTTAATTTATTAAGATATACATAATTTGTCAAAATAATTATCCATGGAGTAATAGAACAGTCAGTGGCGCGAGTTTAAAGTGTAATGTTTCGTTTATAATTTCAATGTGTTTGGCCTCGATCTATCACCGCCAGCCTTGTCCTCAGCTCACGAAATACTACAGATTCATTCATAACTAGCGACGAGCAACACGCCAACTTCATTATCTATCAGTAATGAGATATATGTATACCTATATCTATGATATATATGTACGAGAGTAGTAAGAATACGTGATATATTCATATATACAGGTTTAACTCACAAAATAATGATATAGGTAATAACATTCAACAGACCACTTCAGTTATTTTGTGAAGGTCAACTAGCTATATACTTAGGTTGTGTGACTAATCTATGTAAGATTTACTATCAATGCTTGCAATTTGATCTAACAACTATGCCCTACATAACTTGTACAAGGGTCCTAAGTCCTAACTGATACAAGCTATAAGCTAGGACCTACAGCTTTACGTAGCTTCCAAAACGCGGTAGCGTCCAGGCGAAAATTTTGCCACTCATTGATTTGAACCCAGGGTCATGAAAGCTACGCCAAGCTAGCCTACTTACGACCTAAGCAGCAAGCACATAGGTACACACAGTAACAATATGTTTCAACATTGCTAGGCGCTACACTTGAAGGGTTGAACTGATTCTACTTATTTTGCAGAATGTTACGTTAAACTACTCTAAAGTTGCAGGTTGTTCCTATACATTGTGAAAACATCCATTTTCTATAGATAGGAGCGTTTTATAAATACCACACGGCTGTACTCACGTTAATTATTCGTTGAGATATTATGTCTCAACCACGGTTTCGCACAATTACGATGTCCTTCATCAGGAGTTCACGCATGCAGTACCCGACGTTTATAATATGGATAACAATCACGGTAGTTTCCAAAATCGTGTAGGAGCGTTTTGTCTGGTGACTAATACAATTTAAAAATAGAACACTAAAAATTTAAAACACTACTATAGTTTTGGTAATTTAGGGATTAATTTGTACAAGGTACTTTGGAATTTTATTCTTTACGAAAAATATTTAAAAACATGTAACGTCTTCCCCATTTTGATAAATTTTCTATCTACATGTCTCCCATTCATAGGCGTACCCAGCTTCTGACCCAGGGGGGGGCAAGCAAGGACGAAGTCAATTATTTTTTTACCGAACTTGAACTTTATGCCTGTACATATATTATGTTTTAACTTTTAGCAGGTACCTATTTAAAAGGTGTGCCATGTTTTGCTTTTAGCTCACACAGAAATATACTTCCATAAAAAAACCCGAGCGGCTTGCTGCGAGCGCCAAGAAAAATTTTATATTTTTTACAAGCAAAAAAGTGCTGTTAACTTGCTCCGAGCGGTAGGAAAAATGAAATATTATTCCGAAAATAAAAAAATAATATTAGCGCGAGCAGCCTGCTGCGAGCGCCGAGAAAATTTCATATTTTCGACAGCGAAAAGAGTCCAGTTAACTCGCTTCCAACGGTAGGAAAAATCAAATACTTATCCTTTCTTAAAATAGCGCGAGCAGCTTGCTGCGAGCGCCTACAAAATAATTTATATTTTTTACAATAAAAAAGTGCTGTTAACTTGCCCCGAGTGTTAGAAAAAATAAAATATTATTCCTTAACATAGCGCGAGCAGCCTGCTGCGAGCGCCAAGAAAATTTTATTTTTTGACAACGTAAACAGTGTGGTCAATTTTCTCCGAAAGGTAGGAGAATTAAAATATCATTTAAAATAGCGCGAGCAGCTTGCTGCGAGCGCCAAAAAAATTTATGTTTTGGACTATGAAAAAAGTGCGGTTATTTTTATCTGAGCAGTTAGAAATTTAAATATTTTCACGTATACCGTATAAGAGGGCGTACAGCTTGCTGCAAGCGCCTAGTATTTTTAATATTTCTTACTACGAAAGGTGAGCTTAGTTCGTTCCGAGCTGCAAGAAACTTAAACATTGTTACTAATAAGTGCGCGAGTAGTTTGCTGTGAGCCGAGAAAATTACAAAATCTTGATTATGAAGAGTGTACGAACTACTTAACGACAAGAAAATACTATATTTCTGACCATGATCGCTACTTATCAGAGAGAAAAAATGAAATATTCTTACTAAAAACCTAATAAAATATGTAGTCCTTACTATGAAACGTGTGTGACCTGCTTATTGCGAGCGCCAAAAGATTTTTTTTTTTATTCTACAGATATAATTCAAGAATTTCGATTTCCAGGGGGGGGCAGCTGCCCCCCCCTGCCCCCCCCCTGGGTACGCCTATGCTCCCATTAATGAGATACAATCCAATGATATCCCGGTATCCATCGCTTCCTCAACACCGACGTATACTAATCCGTGTCGTTATTCAAAATGTTATTTAAAAAGCATTTTGTTTTGACAACGGAGGTGAAAGCGATATAAAACGCTGTGTGACTAACGACTTCCTAATGTTTCACTTCATTCCTGACAACTGGAAAATGGTTGAAGCTGGTTTTCACAAAGAAACTACATTTATTGTAAAGGTGTTCTTTTAGTTTCATTTATTACAAGCTTTATATTACTTTCACCTGTCTGTTGTCTGTCTGTCTGTCTGTCTGTCTGTAATCAAATCTTGCAAGTTTAATTTGACCCACTTCCCGGTTTCCAATTGAGCTGAAAATTTGCATGCGTGTGTAAATCGGATGACAATGCAATATTTTTATGACATGGAGCTGATCTGATGATGGAGCTGGAAGGTGGCCAAAGGAACTCTGTCATAAAACAACGCAACCCCATCGAATTTGGGCTCATTTGATTCGTCTTGACGAGTACTTTATGATGCAAGATGATAACAATAATTAAAGCTTGTTTTTAAAAAGTATTTTTTAAATGTTACTTGTTTATATTCACGTGTTTTCCAGATTGTACTTACATAAGGATTTTTTTTACAGACTTTTTTTGCAGTAGTTGGTAGGTACTTAAAACTTTCTCGCAACAATCTGTTTAATTTAACTCAATGCTAGGTGCAAAAGTTGGGGAAATCGAAATAAAATTGTTATACATATATATGCACATGCAATGCGTAACCTACTTATACGAGTACATTATTGTAACACAAAATTGTCAATTTTATCAAAACTTACATAATTATGGTTATTTATATATTATTTTGCTTGAAGACATCTTTTGGTGGAAATATTTTTTTTAAAAAGTCAAACACTAAAGTCGCAACATCTGCTGCTATGTCAAAGAAGCTTTTTTGAATTTTACCTTTATTATAGTTTGATTTAACAAAATAACTTACATTTTATAGACACTAGAAAAGTACTAACTCTACAATCCAATCTGAAGTCGGCCATTAGGAAACACAACCAACAAAATACGACGAGCATTGAATCTTTCTAAATTTATTTGACAACGGCGGAAGCCAAACGTATCTTTTGTATATTAATAAAATATTATGAGCCCAGTGGTAACATGTTTACATCATGTTTTGTAACATTCACCTGTTATGACAATGGAAACTGTAAAATGCGTTATAGTCCGGTCAATTTAGACCAAAAAATGAGAGTGAAGTTACATAAAGTCCCAACAAGCTGAATTTTTGTAAAGTTGTTCAAAACATAATTATAAACAATGTCTAGAAGTTCCCCATCATTCCCCTGTAAGGAAAAAAAATAATTCAAGGTCAAAGGTAAAAAAATGAGTATTTCGCGACTTTCAGCAAAACGGTAAGTTTTATCATAAAAATATCTTAGACAAAATTGTAGATCATAAAATTGTCTACAAAAAATTAGGCTCAAACTATGTCTAAACCAAATTGTAGCTTAATGGGGTCATTAGTTACTGATTTCGTATTCAAACATTGACCTCCTTTATCCCGCCTTAGAGGTTGATTTTTGGAATAAAAAGTATCCCATATCATTTTTTAGGACTTGGTCTACCTTTGTACCAAATTTCAGCTCAATAGGGCCAGCGGTTCTAAATTTACCATACAAACTTTGACCCCCCCCTTACCCCCTCTTTAAAGTTAAATTGTGTCATAAAAACTATTCAATGTTCCTCAACACAATCCCAACAATCGTTTTACAAAATTACAGCTCAATCGGGTAAACGGTTACGGATTTGCATACAAACGTTTTTCGGGAATAATTCCTTTTCCTGAGGGAATTTCAAAAAATCGCTTCTTATTGCACGATGAAATCTTCCAAGGAATACGCTGTCCAAATTTCAGCTCAATCCGTCCGGCCGTTTGGGCTGTGCGTTGATAGCACGAAAGTGTACGAACGATTTTATATAAGAGATTACAACTTTTTGAATCGTTATATCTCAAAAACGGTGGCTCGTAGAAAAAAAGTATTAAATATTTTTTTGTTGACAATTTTATGATCTACAATTTTGTCTAAGATGTTTTTATGATAAAACTTACCGTTTTGCTGAAAATCGCGAAAAACTCATTGTTTTGACCTTTGACCTTGAATTAAATTTTTTCCTTACAGGGGAATGATGGGGAACTTCTAGACATTGTTTATAATTATGTTTTGAACAACTTCACAGAAATTCAGCTTGTTGGGACTTTATGTAACTTCGAATGTCTAAATTGACTGGACTATTACGCAGTTGTGCCTGTAGCTAAGCGCCAATCGATTGCGGTTGACAATAAACAGTGTACTGAGATGACAGTTCAGTAGTAATCGTTCGTTTTTCCACAACGAACTACGATCTCAGTACATTTGAATAGCGTTAGCTAAAAAGCTACGGACACTATTATATACTACTAGCTTACCCGGCAAACGTTGTTTTGCCATATAAATAATTTCCTAGTAATTTCTAGTGTAGACAAAAAATAGCTTACTTATTGGAAGTATGTATGTATTTTAGAATGTGTATATTGTATGTATGTAAGAATGTGGTATATGCGTGAAATAAGCATTATTTTATGGAAAAATTTTTCAAACAAAAGTAAAAAATTAAATTTTATGAAAACATTGTCTCTTATATTTTTTTCATACAACCAATATTTCCATTGACATTTCAAAATAAAGATTCATAATGATTGATTTTTTGGAAACTATGAAAATCTTAATTGTTCAATTACATTTTTTTAATAAAATTAAATTAAAATTACATTTTTATAAGATCAACAACATTTTCAATATAAATAAAAAAAAGTATACTTACAACACAAAATCCGTTGTTATTGGAAGCTCGTGTCACGTGTTGAGTACTTTTGAGGTTATAAAATCACTTGATTAACTAATCGTGCAAAATACACTCAAAATTGATAATTTAATTATTATTGATAAAATAGGAATGATTAAAAGTTAATATGAGAGATACACTGAGATAGCAAAATAATAATTGTCAACGTTACTACTACACTTGATGCATAAACAATAATGATGGCCGACAACTGTGTAGGGAGTGAGAAAGAAAGGAGACCGGCTTCGTTCTCATCCCTACTCCGTGCTGTTTACTGGGTCAGAAGTGACACCTGTAGACATCTGGCGGGGATAACTAATTAAATGACGATTGATCAGTTTTCGACCGGAGAGGAAAAATGATTAAATTACTAAAATGGCCATTAAAAAATAAGGGTTGATCGTAGAAGAGTGAAAATTGAGGATTGTTTGTATTTTTGTATGTTGTATCATAAAAAAATAGAAATTAAAAATTTTGTCTAAAAAATAAAATAAAAATTTTAGGGGTAGACTACCCCTAACATTTAGGGGGATGAAAAATAGATGTTGGTCGATTCTCATAGATACCGGATAAGCACAAAAAATTTCATCAAAATCGGTCAAGCCGTTTCGGAGGAGTATGGCAACGAAAACTGTGACACGAGAATTTTATATATTAGATTAATTATATATATATATATATATATATATATATATATATATATATATATATATATATATATATATATATATTGTTTTACTATTAATTTTCTTGAAGAATATGATAATACATGATGTACTAAGCAGATCTAAATCGCAGGTTTAGGAAGGTACATATTATTAACTGTGCGTGTTGACTGTTTCCCATAAGATATGTAAGATGATAAATTCTATAGGTCTAGTTGAAGGTGTTGTAGGAATCTTGGCAACCTCAAACTGAAACTGAAATATATGGTTTGGCCACAAAGCCTAATATAAAATGACTGTAAATCACCACCAGAACAGTGTACCACTGTGTACCAGACTATATAATAAACTTTAGAGATTCTCTAGCTACAAAAAATTCCCTCAGTTTTTCATGATTCCCTGAAAAATAATTATTAGCGCTAAACAAACAAAAGGCAAAAATGGAATGAGATTGGTATTTTCCCAAATATAGCGACACCCGAAAATAATGAAATATTGGCTTTTCGCACGTGTTGAATCACGTTTTACTGTTGTTCAAATATTTGCATTGTATTAGATATCAGTACCTAATCAGTAACATTATATTCAGTACAAAATCTATTATAACGTCGTCAATTGGGAGCATAATGGTTATGCTTTTTTATAATAATATTATCAATGTTATCACCTTCAATTATTTTGACTAGTACCTAATAGAGAACAATCTGCATTTAATACCTACCTATAAAAATGAGATTTATACACCAATAGGGTTATCCTAATTAGACTGCTAGAGTCAAATCACAATTACTGGTTGTCTGGCCAATCAATATGCTGAAATTTCAGGTCAACAAGATTGCTACAAGGCATCCAACATGCCCTAATGTTGGTGTCTACTTGTCCAACATGGCCTAATAATTGCTTCAGGCTACATACATGCATACATATGTACAAGTGAAACCCACGAAACGGACGTCCAGATGAGAAAAGTTCCACCAAAGTTCGGAGACTCTGGATTCAAATCCTCAGGGATGATCAGTCTTCGAATCACCGGGCCACGATCATTACAGCTATGTGAACTAAAATAATTCATATTGGCTTATATTTTTTATGATATTTGAGTATTAAGTGACAAGTCGAGCATCAGGAATCTTACGGTAAGCGTCCCGAGTCATGAATGCCCATATCAGGTATAGTATCCAGTATCACTCAGTGTTTTAAAATTCAAAATTCTACGTGGCACTGTAGTGCGCCTGTCACCCTGAGATATTAGTAGTTGAATCTCATCATATCCAGTAATTTAGCTGGATTTAGATTTATCTATCATGTGAAATCAATTTGTGCCCAACCATTGAAAAAATATAAATATTTACCTATTTAGATCTGATCCCTAAACTCGTGAGGAGCCGAGCGTGATCTCAGATGTCAAGTCACGTGACCAACGGTGGGTGGCACTATTTGGAGAATAATGATATACATTCGCTATAAACGTGGAATGGAATTATTCCTCGAAGATGCAGCTGCGACTAGATAAGTGTTATTGTGCACCTGTGTTATGTATTGTGTACCTTTAGGTGCATTTGTATTGCATTTTACATACACATAAGTAATATTATAATATAAATTCTATAATACATGTAATGTAGAAATACTTTAAAAAAAAATATATATATATTATTATGTACAATATGCGTAAACAAGAATTTATTGAAAATGTTATTATCATTTTTATGCCAAAATTATTATTATTCACTTTTAAAGAAAGCATCTAAGTTTTGTCATAATATAATCAAAATGTATTTATTCAAACAAGTTATATTGGAATACCATCCAAGTTAATTTTACAATTATTTACTCATATTTTTAGGCTCTACCGCCCGTTCTGAATGCACCTCTATGAGAAGGAACACACATTTGTGTTATGTTTATCTTCTATCTATCTATCTATTCAGCCTGTATCCACCCACTGCAGGGTATAGGCCTCCTCATGGTCACGCCACACCTTCCGATCCTGTGCGAGTCTCATCCAGTTTCTTCCGACATACTTAACAATATCGTCTGACCATCGGGCTGGTGGTCTGCCACGAGATCTCTGTCCTTGCCTTGGGTACCATATTGTCGTAGCCTTGGTCCACGTTTATCTTAGTAACATTATTATATTAATTACTAGCTGAGCCCAGTGGTTCTAGGTCTAGGCGTGAAAGAGTGACAAACATACACCCAGACATCAATACATTCCTACAAACTTTCACCTTTAATATTTAACATTATTAAGATTTAACGTCATTAATAACAGAATATTCTACTATCTAGGTATCATAATATGTGACGTCATAAAAAGCTTCCACGTGGATGAATCCAATATCCTGCCCCACATGACACGTAATTGCATTACCCATGTAGATTCCCTAGCTCTCTTCACTGCACAGTGTTAATTTCCTCCCCTGAACTTACAAAGTAACCGAAGCTTACATAGTGGCAAACCTACGCAAAGTTATTATAAGACCAAAAAGCAATTTCCAGCGTCGGAGAGTTTATGCAATGAAAGAGAGCACGAGGTTTGCCTGATGTCAATACGTTAACAGCCAGAGAGCGCGTTTAGAGAGCGCGGGTTTTTCAAAATGTTGATGAAATTCCAGTGACTCTCTTAACGGGTAGGTACATAGATTTCTTTCATATTTTATTTTTCATTATTCTTTTGATCTACGGAATAACCAATAGATAACTACTTACCTAAATTCAATGTAGAGGTACTCGCTTAGTTTGTCTATCTAATATCTACATCATATTTTTATTTATTTGCAGTGACAGTCATCAGCATTGGGCTTATAATATTTAATGTATTATAAGCCCAATGCTGTATGCGGCGACATTTGTGCATTACTATAAGTAGTAATATAGGTGGGTTCCACTTGTGACACTGCTTTGCAGTGACAAATTGTAATAAAAAATCAAAAGCACACAATTTGACTGAGGGCAAATATTTGTGTGAAGTGGATTTAAAAATATAGTGGCAGTGAATGTGTTAAGCTATCTTTAAATAGTTATGTGAGTTTAAGTAGTTACCTTGGTCTGTTACGAGCACCTACGTTTGCTGTGATTTAAGTTTACTGAGTTATATGCAGGTCTTACTGTGCTTAATTCTACTCGACATTACACTTACCAGTGAGATAGTACGGTCCCCAATACAAAAAAATAAGACTTCCGTGGGACACATCTCCGCCATACGAATTATTGGTATGTACTTATTTGGCATTTTTTCCTGAACATGAAAAGTGCGGTAGTCACTTCCTAAGTGTATGGAGGGGGTAGTTATGACGTCACAAAGATGGCCGCCGGGCCTATTCTATTGTGCGGGTTATTTAAATATCTACTGAACCAATTTACTTAAATAGGATGTCAAATGAAAGGTTATTAAATAAGCATTATTTTATTCCTACAAACTATCAATGTGAAGTAAATACCAAAGGAAATATTTCCAAAAAACATAATTTTAAAAAAAAAAATTTTCTTCTTATGGGTATAACTTGGTAACCGTCAGGATAATGCAAATATAGGTTATGATAAAATATTTAGTTACTTTTATCAGCTTTCTAAAAAACCTTTAATCATTACAATAAAGCTATAAACAACGGAACTGCAGCCGTTTGAATGAGCCTCGGTAGCGCTGAACTCATAGCGGTAGCTAAGCCATTAGACGGGTTTTCTATAGAATGATAATAGAATTTTAAACAAGTGAAATTTAAAAAATACTTTTTAAAAACAAGCTTTAATTATTGTTATCATCTTGCATCATAAAGTACTCGTCAAGACGAATCAAATGAGCCCAAACTCGATGGGGTTGCGTTGTTTTATGACAGAGTTCCTTTGGCCACCTTCTAGCTCCATCATCAGATCAGCTCGATGTCATAAAAATATTGCATTGTCATCCGAATTACACACGCATGCAAATTTTCAGCTCAATTGGAAACCGGGAAGTGGGTCAAATTAAACTTGCAAGATTTGATTACAGACAGACAGACAGACAGACAGACAGACAGACAGACAGACAACAGACAGGTGAAAGTAATATAAAGCTTGTAATAAAAAGCATGTGCGATAGTAATGAAAATATAAAATAATATTTAAGTAAGCTGCTACCTATTCATAAGTTGTATTTAGAAGTTTTTTCTGATGTGATCAGCATAATAATAAGTAGGTATGTGTTGTACTAAACTAACTGAAAAAAATATTAAAAATAAAAACATAATTTTATCTAATTAATGTCCTCAATCTGATCTGTATCTTCTAAATAATTATACTGGTTATAACATTTGTAACCGACATGACATATCCCTTCTAAGCACTTTTGTTTTTTGTCATTACATCCACAACGGGATGAACGGCAACCAGCTTTACATTGACATGATATAAGTTCGAGGTCTTTCAATGAGATTGAAATTACGGATGAAGTAACTGGCAATAAAAGATTAATATCCTCGATCATCCATCCACAGCCTATGGGTTCAGGAAGCGTGGGCTTTGCTACGTTCGCGTTCTGCCAACATATCGTCTGGTAGTTCGATCTTAGCGCATGCTGTCGAAAGGCTTGTCGTGTCGGCGGTAACTTATCAAGTTCTTTGATGTTCTGGAACATTACTGCTCTTAAATTGTTTAGACGACTGGGTTTCTTGTTTGTATACATAAGAATGACAAATCTTTCAGCGTTACAAAATTGTTCGTCTGTAAGCTGTGGGCTAACATCATAATTTGAAAGGAGTTGATAATGTTTTTGAAAAATTGGCCAGCTTAATTTTTTTGTGAGACCTGACAACGCGCTCGTAGTTTAACAAGTCACACCCAGAATTAGAGTGTAATAAAACAGCAATGATTTCCTCTGATATCATTGATCATTTGAGAGGTACTCAAGAAGAACCCGATATCCGTTTCATACTACATGGGATTGATTGTAAACAATCTGTGTTTGAACGGTTAATAGTAAATGACGTGCTACTCCTCGTTATGCACTTCTCTGAGGAACTACCAAGTGTTGTGTGGATTAAATCCGGTACTAGCAAAAAACCAACATTTATTAACGTTTATTACATACTAGTGCCGCAGGGCAACTTATGGCGAGCTGTTGGGGAGTAGCGGCCCCACGCCCGGGACCCGAGTGCTCCCGGGGGAGGATCCTGTTCCTCATTTCCGGCTTGCCTTCATTGGCCGGCCAGAGTGGAGTCGCGAAAGCTGCATGCTCAGAGGGAGGATGTGAAGCATAAGTAGCGAGTTGGCCTTTTACGTGTTTAAAGTCCAGGGACACCTCTCCCCCTATAGCCACTTGCACCAACGTTGCCCTTCTTGTCGGCTATTTAATGCCGGCCTTTATGGGGGCCCGTTTAGTGAGAGTGAGTGGCGAGTGATCACCTGCCTATATATTTCCTAATGGGACGGAAGTGGCAGGTGCCGTAGTCTTAAGCAATAGCCTCATTAACAATCCATTTAGAATACACATCCATAGCCTAGTTCAAGTGGTTTCCATTAATTCTCTCTTTGAGCCCATTTTGTATAGATGGACTCGCCACAGAAAGACTCCGATAAGTGTCACCCATCACATTTATAGTAAAAGCTTAAAGGGGCCTCTGCGCGTTGGACTTTTTTGTCTCCGTGTACGCCTATAAAAAGGCCCGGGTTCAGCCCGTGTTTAAGAGCGACATATATACCTATACACTAGAAAACATGACAACCGATAAGAGGAAATCATTGCTGGCTTATCACACTCTAACTGGGTGTGACCCTACGAGCGCGTTGTCAGGTCACACAAAAAAATCAAGCTGGCCGATTTTCCAAAAACATTATCAACTTTCAAATTTTGGTGTAAGCCCACAGCGTATATACGAACAATTTTGTAACGCTGAAAGATTTGTCATTCTTATGTATACAAACAAGAAACCAAGAGTCCGGGTTTCTTGTTTGTATACCAAGAACTGGATAGCCTAAACAATTTAAGAACAGTAATGTTCCAGAACATCAAAGAACTTGATAAGTTACCGCCGACACGACAAGCCTTTCGACAGCATGCGCTAAGATCGAACTACCAGACGATATGTTGGCAGAACGCGAACGTAGCAAAGCCCACGCTTCCTGAACCCATAGGCTGTGGCTGGATGATCGAGGATACTAATCTTTTATTGCCAAAACTTCATCCGTAATTTCAATCTCATTGAAAGACCTCGAACTTATATCATGTCAATGTAAAACTGGTTGCCGTTCATCCCGTTGTGGATGTAATGACAAAAAACAAAAGTGCTTAGAAGGGATATGTCATGTCGGTTACAAATGTTATAACCAGTATAATTATTTAGAAGATACAGATCAGATTGAGGACATTAATTAGATAAAATTATGTTTTTATTTTTAATATTTTTTTCAGTAAGTTTAGTACAACACATACCTACTTATTATTATGCTGATCACATCAGAAAAAACTTCTAAATACAACTTATGAATAGGTAGCAGCTTACTTAAATATTATTTTATATTTTCATTACTATCGCACATGCTTTTTATTTAAAATTCTATTATCATTCTATAGAAAACCCGTCTAATGGCTTAGCTACCGCTATGAGTTCAGCGCTACCGAGGCTCATTCAAACGGCTGCAGTTCCGTTGTTTATAGCTTTATTGTAATGATTAAAGGTTTTTTAGAAAGCTGATGAAAGTAACTAAATATTTTAGCAAAACCTATATTTGCATTATCCTAACGGTTACGAAGTTATAAACATAAGAAGAAAAATTTTTTGTTTAGAAATTATGTTTTTTGGAAATATTTCCTTTGGTACTTACTTCACATTGATAGTTTGTAGGAATAAAATAATGCTTATTTAATAACCTTTCATTTGACACCCTATTTAAGTAAATCGGTTCAGTAGATATTTAAATAACCCGCACAATAGAATAGGCCCGGCGCCATCTTTGTGACGTCATAACTACCCCCTCCATACACTTAGGAAGTGACTACCGCACTTTTCGTGTTCAGGAAAATATGCCAAATAAGTACATACCAATAATTCGTATGGCGGAGATGTGTCCCACGAAAATCGTTATTTGAAGACTTTTTTGCAAATGGGTCTCGTACTAAGAGCCAAAGTTGTAATTTGTCTTTCATGTTCAAATTTTAAAGAAATTGCAATCAAAGTTGGGGGCAAATGGGTTCAAGTGGGGTGTTGTCAAACGTAGAAGACCGATTTAGCACAAAAAAGTGCCAAAGATAAATTGTTTTAATCCATGTATAACTCGTATATCTCAAAAGAAAACAAAATTCATTTTATTTTATTATTTTCAATAGATTTGCTTCTTCACTGACCTTTCTTCATAAGTCTGTTTTGGACGTCTTCTAAAGAATGTTTTGGAATGGAAAACATTAACCTTTACAAAAACGTTTTTGTATTTACACCACCTATTTATCAAACGCGTCCTTCAACTAAGCCACGAACACTCTACGCTTGACCTTGCGTAAATTTACGGAACTTTTTCTTCCGGCATGTACAAAAAGAACAAATTAATCGTATAGAGTTACAAAATTGTCGCACGCCACAGTGGTATATTCAAGGAGATGTTGCGAAAGTGACAATTTATTTAACAAAACAAGTAAGCGGGCCGTACCGCAATGTATCGATTAACAAATTCGCTTGCAGTATGCGCTAGTTCATACCTTATAAAATGTACGCCGGCGGATTTTTAAAATTAAAGTTTAATAAAAAAAATCTTTCGGTCCACTTGTTAGTACTCAAAATAAAAACTTAAAGACTTGGGTTAGTTACGAGCTTTTCTTAGGAAAGTATTTAAAATTTTAATATTTATAGATATTCTAGACACCTTGTCTAGATGAAGCCATCACCGTAACAAGGTGTCTTATTATTTTTGTTATGGTTGCGCTGCGGTGCGGCCCGCCGTCCTTTGTGCTTAATTTTTTACAACATTACAACTTGTTAGGGAAGAGTTAGAGACGCAGTATTATAATGTATCTCATTACAGAATCTGAAACATTACACTAGCGTTCTAGGTGAGGGAGCATATTGGAATAATTTTTATTGTTTTTCTTTGTGAAATTCAAGTGGTTATATCAATAGAAAGAATATCCTATTTATCCTACCATTGACAAAACACTAATGCTGGAAAATATAAAATGTTATTCATCGCTCAAAGATATTTGGCGGCACCTGTAGCTTATATAATATCTGTGGTCTAGAGTAACAGAATAGTCGCTACATATGCAAGGCCTCAACCTTCGCAGTAGTGCGAATGTGGATTTGTGGAATAACTATTTGTTTGATGGTCACCTTCGTCTTGAATTAGCAGCGGAACATTGATGGATGTTTGAGATGTAGATGTTACGTTTATGATGTGACCTGTCGGGCAATCTGGTCACTGAATCGTGAACTTACAACACATTATGTGATTCCTAACATCTTTTTATTTAATATTATGTTGTGTATAACTTTTTGCTTTTGTATTTTAAACTGTATGTATTTGTGTGTAACTGTATCTATGTAGAAATAATCCCGCTAATTACTTTTTTTTTGTTAATCTCGACTAATATCTCCGATCGAGTATGGGATAGGCTGAAAACCAGCGTTGCGCGAGATCCCCTCACGCAGCATTAAGCTGAGCCTATCCCAATTGACAAAAAAATATTATATGTACATAGTATAAAAGTACCTACTTTGGTTTTAGATCTTATGTCTTGTTTTTTGTGTTCTTTTGTCTTGTTGTAACTTATATATTATGTATTTTTAATTGTAGAATGTCAATAAATTATTTTTTATTTTATTTTTTTTAACTTCTGTGTGTAAAGATTTAGTTTTTGTATTTTTATTAGTCACTGAGCTCAGCCCACGGTTGAACCTGTATAAGCCCCGATCTCGTGGGAAGATCGCGATCAAAAGTAAGTCCAGGTGACTTTTCCGAGGGCCTATTGGCTATTACGCACTGGTGACTATAATTATTATTAATTAACAAAAAAAATGTACAAGAGTCAAAATAGGACGCTAAACAGACTTTTAAGTTAAATAGACTTTTTTAATTTATCGTGGATCGTAGATTTTATTTTATGGTTACATAAAATATTCTCATGGTCACATACTAAATTTCGCCTTAAACAAGTGAAATTTTAAAAATACTTTTTAAAAACAAGCTTTAATTATTAGTATCGTCTTGTATAATAAAGTACTCGTCAAGACGAATCAAATGAGCCCAAACTCGATGGGGTTGCGTTGTTTTATGACGGAGTTCCTATGGCCACCTTCCAGCTCCATCATCAGATCATCTCGATGTCATAAAAATATTGCATTGTCATCATGCATATCGATTTACACACGCATGCAAATTTTCAGCTCAATTGGAAACCGGGAAGTGGGTCAAATTAAACTTGCAAGATTTGATTACAGACAGACAGACAGACAACGGACAGGTGAAAGTAATATAAAGCTTGTAAAAATGGAATCTCGTTGGTAGGTAGCTTACTTTACTTACCACCCATATGTCTCCTACTAGGTCCTTTTACGTTACGTGCTACACAGCCGTTCGTATTTTCGGAATCTGGGTCGTGTCAATCATATCAAATCGAAATATTTTCTACGATTATAAGTCGGGACCTATGTAACACATTGTTGAAGCGTCCAATTTCCTTTTTTTTGTTCTCAAAGGTAACGATTTATATATTTTGTATGGTTTATTTATGTATGTGTAACTATATTGTTACAGTTTATTAAAATGATTTAAAACATAAAATATAGGTTTGTGATTTTCTCAGTAGGTAATTTAATTGCTCAGATTCGCAGCCACTGCTCGTAACCACATGAAATGAACGTGACCTTCTGAATGGCACAGACACGGTTCATGGAGAAATATTTTAGTATCTAAACACACTTGCCGGAAGAAATATTAAATTTTGATGAATGTATGTCCGTGCTTTTGATATAGTATCTTACTAGTATAATATTATAAACGCGAAAGTTTGTAAGAATTAGTAGATGTATGTATAGTATAATGTATGTATGTATGCTCTTTCACGCATAAACGGGTAAACCGATTAAGCTGAAATTTGGTGTAGAGATAGCTTAGACCCTGAAATAACATATAGAATATTATAAGCTATACAGTACAGCGGGTAATACCGCAGGGCGCAACTTTATAATATTTCGTTTTCTTAATTACAAACAAAACGTTTGTCGAAATGTTTTTTGCGAATTAGCTTTCAGCATTCTTTCTCAGTTTTATTGAAATATCCATAGCATTATTGTAAAATGACATTTTATTGCAATACTTGTACTTTATTGTTTATTCTTTAAGTTTTCGCATTGTTATAATTATCTATCCAATTTGTTATTTGTATATTTTTTAGGTAACCGTAATACGTGGTGTATTTATTAATAAATAAGCAGCACCTAACACCACTGCTCCTAAGCAGCACTGTACTGATTATGGGCAGCATTAAGCATTATCTCTTAATACACACACAGGTGAGCGTCTTGCTCGTCTTCTACTTCATCACGTAAAAAAAAACTATTTATGGCAATTAACAGGTTATTCAGCGACCCGCCTGTTTTTGAGTGGTTACCGTCGCCTATATGCATACTATTAAGACCATTAGTAGGATTTGCCATTGTCAACCCCGAAATATTCTTAACACACGCCTTAAACATGAATTCAGATAGCAACTAAATTGGGCTGAATTTGTGCTATCTAGCAAAATATTATGTAAAAGTTTCGCACAAATATTATTATGTAAATGAAAATTGTTCAACTCCAACATTGTTATGAACGCGTTTTATAATAGACCCTACAGGTTTCATACTCGATCGAGTTTTATTATCATAGAGTGAAACTATACTTATAACTTATATAAAAATATTTGTTATGATCTTTTCACTGCCATGCTTCGAGATTCGTGAGTAAGAAGCAAAACAATTTTACTTATTGGACTTCAAACATGGCTATAATACGATGTTAAGAAAATAATTTTTTATTTTGGTGTTGTTATTCGTAAAAAAAATTTTAGAGAACGAGACTGGCCCGATGTTTTATTTTATTTTTATTTTCAAAGAAATTTTAAGATATTGGTACATGTTTAATTACATAAAGTAGTTATTATAAGGCCAATAACAAGTTTTGACTGATGATTTATAGTACATTTTTTCAAAAGAAAAAAAAAATTAATCGTTAACGTTCATTACTGTTGTAGTGTAACCTAGCCATCCAAAAGGTACGAAGTCTTCTGTAACACTGACTTTAACAATAAGTAGTTCTGTTGAACCTATATTCTGTTGGAATCTAAACCCAAAATAATTATTTATTTACTGAG
This sequence comes from Hemithea aestivaria, assembly GCA_947507615.1. Lineage (NCBI taxonomy): Eukaryota > Metazoa > Arthropoda > Insecta > Lepidoptera > Geometridae > Hemithea > Hemithea aestivaria. The sequence goes on along the minus strand of OX382327.1, from coordinate 4,814,663 downwards.
GTGCGCTCGTTATCACAGACTAGATTTTAGTCTTTTTCGCCCTGAGCAAATCGGATCAGAATATTGGGTTAGATCGTGGTAACTGACCGTTAAAAGTGCATATAAACAATCAAATGACGTAATACGAGTATTAACCAATTACATTAGTTAATTGATATAATTAAAGTTATTTGCTAAATAAATAAACATGAAATATTTCATTCATCATAGGTATCCTATTCCTATAACCTATTAACTTATACTTCCTAGTACGTAGAGTTACATGAATGAGGGCATTAATCCATCATTGACCTTAGATTTCAGAAGAGTAGACGTTGTATCCATTCCAGGGTTGGCGCCTGTAAGATGCTACCGGCTTTCAATCTAAGGCTACAAATCCAGCTTCCTGTTTGTCTTATCTCCTCGCTAGAAACAAATCATACCAATTATAAAATTAATCGCAAACATTTGACTTGCGCTCTAGGCCGGAGAAGAAGGCCAAAACGCAGCACCTTGAGTATTTTAAGCTTTTATTTCAATACTGATGATAAAAAAATGCATCTATTTGTCGAATAAACATCGTAAATTTTTGATCGTCTTTGAAGTCGTGAGATAAGCGTACCTACTTCATAAATTATGTTATGAAGGAAATACTTTTCGCGATACGATTACGAGTTTACGAGCGGGCGATAACAAAGTGTCTTTTGTCGCGGCACGTGAAATGTCTTTGTAGTTAGAGGAAGATAAGTGAATTAAAGTTGTTCACCTTTCCTTAATGTATTGTTTACCTCTAGAAAGAGCAACGTCCCAGTGCGGAAACGTTTTCTAATTTAAAAGTGTTTATCCCGGACTCCGGACCCTAGACGGTACGTTGACTCGACATATCAGAGGGCAACAATTGGAAGAATCGGCACCTACTTAAGTACAGATTAACGAACTGAATCTTGGTCGGTCACTGACTTCCTTTTAAGTGTTTGCGTTTAAAGGGTTCAGTTTAATCTTAAACGTAAAGTTAAATGGGTGAACGAGTTTAATAATTACATTTATCATCAAAGCTATTTCAGACGTCTATTTTGAATGAACTTCGACAATGATTACTCTTACTTAAGGGTTTAATACACGCTGGGCGACTGTCGCTCGCACAATATTGCTATATCATTTCTTTTATAATTATCCTATGGAAAATGTGTTCATTTAAAAAGAAGTTAATTTTGGGGACGATTATAATAATGTAATTACAACTTTATATTATCAAAATTCGGCTATTGTAGACTGGCAAATGGTGGTCTGCAATGGCCGAATTTTTGATTCGTAATTTGGTGAGAATTATACATCCATAGAATGCCAGTTACTAGGACAGTAAAAAACTTGTCTGTAGCTGGAATACTTGCTACTGGCCTATGTATACCCGCCTTTATCTACGAGAAAGCCTCAATTAACCTCAAAAAATGCATTTGTAAGCTCAATAAAGTATTAGTGACGTCTAAGGATACGATATGCAATTTTCGAGTGGTCGAACTTATGTATTTTCATGGACATTTTCCTTGAATCCCAATGGGTGAGCTAAAAGCATTGGTGAGTGGGAAAGGTTGTATAAAATATGATCAGCTATGCAAGACGCGTGGGTTGAGCGAAGGGCGAAAGGCCGGTGGTAGGTGTAGATAGAAGATAGCTCAAGGATCGCAGATACTATTTAGTTAAGTGCTTGTGTAAACTTCAAATATGTTAGTTTAAAGGTTAAGTAATCATGTCAAAGTAACAATTTATTTGGTTTTTATATACTTTAGAAGTATGAATGATTTTTTTCATAGATATTTAAAACAATATTATATAGTCAAGTTATAAGGAGTTCTTAGAAGGAGTTTAAGTGGTGCCTAGTTAGACTAGATAGTATGTCCAATTTGTGCATTAACATACAGCTTTTGTTCTATTATTCCATCTTCGTGACGTAGGTATTCCCAATTTACTCGTCATAATTACATTACCTTATCTCTTCTAAATATCGTCATTATGTACTTAGATAAAAAAGTATCCATGTACCCATTTAATTTTCATTATCAATGTCTGTGTCCTCGATGGATGATCGATGCAAGTAGGACATTGGAAGAATCCATCGATCGGACGGATGTTTTTCTCCACCAAAGGGTGACCACTTGACGAAACCAAGCGCTCATCAAAACATATTTTCGGCGCCGTCTATATATTTACGATACGCCAATCTTATATTTAAACCTCAAAAACTAACAGTTCTCGTCTGCCTACTCAACTTCAATGAGTCTGTGGTTAGTGCATAAAATGTTAATTATTTTTTGCGGTGAAAAATAATCTTATAGAGCAATTAGTAAAGCTGTGTTCAAACGATGGATCATGAGTCCAGACATTGACGTCAATATTTTTTTTCGTTCAATATTTTTGTGGTGGTTTTAAATTTTTATAGATTTTCTTGACTTCAAAAACAAGAAGGCACAAATCTTGAAAGAAAATAGGTAATCAACACCCACCCTTCAAACGGCGTGTGGGATTTTACCGAAATATCAAATTCACAGGTATTGTCATCCCATACAGTGTGCAGAGCTTCTTGGTGCAGAGTCTTGTGTTGCTGTCCATTCAAACTGTCTTCCTATACATTTTCAAAAGAATTTAAAATGATAAAACAAGACCCGGATACTCCGTGCTAGTCCCAATAGGGCATACAATGTATGGTATGACGACAATTTGATATTTTCGTAACCCATTCCGTTCTTGGGAAGCAGTTTTCCTATTTGTTTTGTGTTTTGTTGATACGGTACACATGACACGTGCTAAAATTATCAAGAACCGAATTTTTAAAGCGTTTTTGCAATACTTTCAGTTTAATACCTCTTCATTTCCTATAAATTTAAGTCGGTTCTTTAGTATGATTAGTTTAGGTATAATAATTTCTAATAACTTTACCCTGCTGAATAAATGTTAAATTATCATCAAACAAAGTAAGAGGTGAAATAAATTTCAGAGCGATGAAAGATAAACACTTTTCCAACCTTTGTTTGAATAGGACAGCCTCCGTGATGGTATTATTAAAGTTAAACAAATTGGTTTATGTTACTAGAGAGGTTCAGGTATAGGATAATGCTACCGACTCCCTTTAAAAATACAGCCTACTTGCAAGCTCCTTCTTTAAGTAAATTGGAAATTAATAATAAGAAACAAAGAGGAAATACATACGAGCTTTCCTGATGGCATTTCTAAAGGAGCTGCTAACAAGCTATGTACCTATACTCGTAACTCGCATACACGTTAAAGAATTTTATATTATCTACAAATCAGTCATATTATGCAAATTTACATATTGGCATAATTTGGTACTTACCCATAGTTAAATCATATTATTGCACTTCCTCGTGTATCTCTTTCTTAGCAACGTAATTTATCTGGAAACTGTAAAGATATAATTAATAACAAATAATGAGGAAATCTGCGTTATCCGCAAAATTTGTGCCAATAATAAGTCCCAATAAAAACAATATTTCAAGGAACTGACAACACATCCTATATCTACTACGTCAGTTGAGTTAGTGAGTCGCAAATCGCCACATCTCAAAATAATATAAAACAAACAAACACGTGGAAAGTTTCACTATAATTAGGTTTGAGATTATAATTATATTAATATAAATAACGGGTGTATTTTTCCATCCCAGATTAGTTTAACTCAGCGGTTTCGGATCAATACCTGCCGCGCTAAACTTATGAAGATACTTGTGACGCCTCTGAAAAGTTGTATGTATTTAATCAATGCTACACTATAAGAGATTGCTTTGAAGGAAGGGCAGCGATTGGTTTGCGAGCAAACACTATTTTTTTAAATCAGCGCCTATTTTAACTTACTCGTATTTTTAGTTTGGGTTATTTTTGTGTCCAGATAGGTATACATATGTACATTTCCTGACTTATTATTTATTCGTTGGTGTTACTATAATGTTACTTTTTGATTTCAGACAGAAAAGTACTAACACTTTTTAGGCGCGATATTACAATTGATATTAAAATTCTATATTAAACATAAAAATAACAATTTTCCCGAAAAGTATTGATATTGCCTAAAAATGCCGGTGGTTTTAGAGCTTTCCATTGCATGAAATCTCATTACACATAAGAGAACTTACCTGGGTCCCATGCGGCATATTGTGATTAGTTTCTTACAATTCATTGATCTCAAACTCACTCTCTCAATGTAATGATCATGTCATTGCCCTCCACAATACCTTCTTATAATAAGGTACATAATATTTTTCCCATTATAATCAATCTGATCAAAGGTAACCATGACAGATATGCTGGAGGCGTCAATGAAAGGTTGTTCACCTTTTTTTATTTATAATCGCTCTACTTTTAGATAATTAGATTTCAATACTTCAAACAGTAAAAGACAGGCGTTATAATACCTACCTATCGCTTTATGCTGCCTTTGATGTGGGGTCGTGTAGATAGATTGTTGTGGAATTTGGTTCATATTTTGAATACAAATTAGACGGAATTTTCAGTTCAATGTTTTTCAATTTTCAGTTGACCAGACTGGATGGGGTCGTTAGATTGAAAACAACAAACTCTGTATTGAACTCTCTTTTCTAAGTATTACATGCTTAAGAGTCTTAAGGCTGGCGACCTTCACATTCGTATGTATCTATTTATATTTAACTGTAAGGACGAGACATGCTTGATAAAAAGATCAATAAAATTACAAGTAGAGCTTCGTAATATTTATATAATATTTAGTCTATATTTGTTTTTTTTTTTTACAAACAAGAAAACTTTATTATCACATAATTTTAATTCTTAATACAATTTATTTTAATTATAAATGGAATACTAGCTCGAGTAGAGGAAATCCTCACACAACCATATAAATGGAACTCTTGTGATGCTTTTCTACCAAATGAAAATAAAAAATAATTTGAAATCTACATTGGTTTACCCACATTCCACATAGTGATCGTATTTACACAGGAATTCGCTAACACGTTCCTTCCTACTAATCGTGCAGCTTAGCAAGGCGATAAAGATAAAGATTTTTATTTTGCATAGAAACATGGGTATATGCATATAGATCTTAATTAATTTGGTAGCCAACATGTTCTGCCTTTACAGACGCACAAAATGAAGACATAATGGGTGCTTATCGTAAATCTTATAGTATCTGTTATAACGTTAATTTCATTTTAATTGTAAATGTCAGTATAAGCGATATTGCGGTAGTTATGTTTCAGTCAAATGTCAAGGGAAATCATCTAAGTTGGTACTACCACCCGGACGTTCACCCCGTCAGTTCCTTCCACGGAATAAAATGGAGAGGAACGGCCATGATAAGTTTCCTAACAAATACAAATTAAACAAACACAAATAACTTTATAAGACACAATAAATGTAATAAAATATACAGGTGAATCCAGAGGCTCCTGAACTAGTAAGAACTGTGTTTCAAGAACCAGTGCCTTCTTTCATTTAGGATTTAGCATAAAATCACCACGAGTTTGTACAAAACACATTATTGTCAGCCACTCGCTCCACGCCTTACATTTCATGTTTATGTTGGCCTCTTTGCCTCAGAAGCAAAACGCTAAATGCTTGTGGCTAACCTACGAATAAAGAATGTATATTCGTAGTGGCTAACACTAGAAAAATGTATTAGGATACCTGGGATGGCAATTGTGGAAAAAGAACGACGTTAATTGTTTTCATAACGTTAGCTACGAATAAGATAAATGAGTCTTTATTGGTACAACATAATAAAGTAAAATTTACAAACACAAAACTTAAAGCTAACAGTAGGTTATAGTACCAATAAGACTTATTAGTAGAGCATTAGTCACACATGATTGGCGCGTAACTAAAGTAGTAGGTAGCTAGTCATACATGTATTGATACAAAATTCTAGGAGGTACAATAGCCATTCTCATATCGTTATGTGATCTGGTTCCTCCTGATCAGGCGGGACAGAACTAAGCCATTTTTTATTCACAAACTCAAAAGCTTAGAAAAGCTGCCATTATTTAAATGGCGTCTTTTTATCCCGTTCCTGAGACGTTCATAAAACATTCATGACTTAATGATACTTTTAGAATTTTTATTTGTATTTTATTTATTAGATTTTTTTGCTTTATTAAGGATGAAATCTTATTTTTTGTTATACAACGAAGTAAGAAGACAAGCAAGATGCTCACACCTGATGGTAAGAGATAACGCTGCCCATAATTAGTACAGTGCTACCCAGGTTTTACAAAGGTAAAATTCTGGCTGCACTGCGCCAACGCTTCTTACTTGAGAGCCATAAGATGTTCAGCCCAGTAATTTCACTAGTTACAGTACCCAGTATTATTAGTCTTTTACGCTAATAATTGACGCAAGTAGGGGCTTTATCTTATTAACTCATATTATATTATCCTATACTATTACTAGCTCTAATAAATAACATATTCATTGAATGATACGCAAAATAAAATAACATAGCACCAAAGAACTAAAGGGCTTAGTGATATGATTAGATTACACTAAAATAACCACCTGTATTTTTATTTCTACGTGCAATGCTCCCATCATATAAATATATGGTACTTAAGGTTATCACAGGCACATAGATACATAATATAGATACTTATTTTCATAAAAAAATTCATAAATAATATCTTTCAGTAGCACCTACTCACATTTGCGAGATAGAAAAGAAAGTAATTTTCTTTGATTTATAACTTTACATCTTATTTTATTTTTATTAGCTTACTTGAGCTTTAACTTGGGCTTTAGATTGATTTTAAATTTAAACTTTCTTGCGTAAGTTTCTTCAAAAGCACTTTTTTCAATACATTAATAAAAAATATCGATGTTTACTCAAATGTTGATAATAGTTTAATTTCTAAACTGAAACGCAAAATCTACAATCTTTTATATAAGACTATAATTTACTCATACTGAGAAGTACTATAAACTGCTGCTATTTTGCCTACTAGTCTCAATCATGCCTATTACAAATTCATTAATTTTCTTGACGCATCGTTTAATTAAAAAATATTCAAATGGAAACAGTTGAAGCACTGTACAGCAGTGGTAATTTTTTTCGATGCGTCAAGTAACAAGTGAATTAAAAATTTAAAAAACCCCCAACGCAATACGTAATTCACCATTTTGTGGTGGCGGTCATCTTGGATTTTAAATTTCATATAGTGGGCTGTATTTTACTTGTCAAGCCCTTTCATTTGATACCCATATTGAGGGGGTCGTGGAAGAAAAAAGTAATCTGCCATTTTGTAGCGGCGGCCATCTTGGACCGATTTCCACCAAACATGGCTAAGAACACTCTCGACTAACTCTAATTTCAAACAAAAAAAACTAAATGAAAATCCGTTCATCCGTTTGGGAGCTACGATGCCACAGACAGACACACACACACACAGAGACAGATAGACAGACAGACAGACAGACACGTCAAACTTATAACACCCCGTCGTTTTTGCGTCGGGGGTTAAAAATAATGAATTTTATAAAACGCAATGTCGAAATTTTAGTAGGCAAAGTAGCAGCAGTTTATACTTCGCTACTAAATTTTAATATACGAGTAATCAGACTCCTCCACAAGTATGCCAAAGCACTCTAAATTCCGGAGAGGGGTAACTTTCCGACAAGGGCTAATGTACTGAGTACGGAGTTCCACTTTAGCAAAGATTGGGAATTTAAATGTTAGCCTCAATTCGTGATAGCGTTCCGAAATCCGGTGAAGGGTTTGGTTTCTATACAAAAGCGGAAAATTTTAAAAGCCTGTTCGAATTTCATTGTAGGCCCAATGTTTGAAATGATTTGTTTAAGTTATTGTATGCACAAATCATTTAGATAATATTATGTGCAATATTATTACGTCATGATCATATTATAAATTTTAAAAAAGATTTTTGAACTCATAATTCCGTGGTTTGCTGTTTTTTCATCGCCCTATCTCGGAAAGTGTATTTTTACTCTTCGATATCTGACTGGAAAAGTCCATTTTATCCTCTAGAGGGTAAAGTAAATTTGAATTTAGAACATCGTGTGCACCGAGTTTGTGTGTCAAAAACATAATTAAACCTATTTACTTCTACCTCTATGGTGCCGATTTTATCATACAACTTTTTTAAATTTGTTAAAAACTAATAATCAAAACCTTATTGGTGAACTTTTTTTTTAATTTGCTTTGTGGGCACCATCAGCCTTGCCAGTAAGTTACTTTTGTAACATTTTTCGTTTCTTTTAAAGTATTTACGTTAGTTATTTAGATTTAAGTTACATTTCGAGGCAATAGTGTTGTTTTTAATGAATTATATAGTACTGTAATAGTAAATAATAGTTAAGTTAATTTAGCAGAGTTAATAGAATAAGCCAATTTTTTATAACATTATCTTTAAATTTTTTCTAAAACTATTACTTTTTAGTAACTTTTTTATTAACGATTTCTCACTGTAATAAACTGAAGATGAGGAAATAATCACTAAAACGAATAGTTAAGTAAGCGTACCTACGTAAATTAAAATTTAATACTAATTACTTTCGAAGATAGTGCACTGGCAACACTGCGCGCATCCATGGTGAGAATAAATTAAAAAAAAAAACTTTTAGCATTGAGTTATTTCCTCACTGAGGGGGATGAAAAATTATGTGTCACACTCGAGTGCAAAGATTTTTGACCTTGTGCTCTTTTGATTCCCTCGCTAACGCTCAGGATTCTAATTATTAAATCACGAGCGCAGCGAGTTTTGAGAATTTTAGAATCCTTCGCTTCCTCGGTCATACAAACTGAGCACGCGGTTAAAAAGCAACTTTGCACTCTTGTATAACAAATAACTATTATTTATTTAGCTGCATCCACTCGGTTGCCCAGTTAAAACAAAACAAAGGCCAGGCAAATTGTTGGCTTCATCATTTTATGTCTAAGGATGACGAGAGTTCCTACCTAAGGCAGTATTGTTACACTTTAAAAAACATAGGCAACACTTTGACAACACATACTCTTTATGGCTATAAAAGTAGGAGTTAGGAGGGCTGGCGTATCATCAGACGAATATCGATCTCAAGTTCAACCCTGCACAAAAAATCTTTTTCTAAAAGCTTATATCCTTAAATCTACCTCAGGATGCAATATCCGCGAGGTCAAAGGTCGCGGCGGCCGACGAACTTATCTTATAAGGTAAAGTACAATCCATTCATTGCTCGACTCTCCCATTCGTTCCACACAATTTTCTAGAGCACTAATCCTTATTATGTTTAAGTGATCTATCAAGTGCGACTGAAATCTCCAAAGGTCTTTCTTTTACTATCGGCTTTGTTTACTTAAGGCTGGCATTTGACATTTAGTGTACGAGTAATCTTGGCTTTTTTTTTTTTTTTTCTTTTTAATAATATGGCAACATGTGCATTTTGCCAGTGTCGAGTAAAATTCGTGAATGTTCACGGGATATTAAATTATGGTCTCCACTTTGGTGTTTTGCCAGTGTCAAGTTAAATGTTATTTTTTAAGTAATAAGTTAGTTAGTCAGGTCAGAGTCAGAGTGAGCTTAATAGCTCGTCTAGTCACGTGAGTCTTCCAGTAAAATGGGTGGAATTTTACTGAAAGTTCGGAGGAGTTTTGGAGGGGGCACCAAAATTCATATTTCAGCACCATATCACTTGCCTACATCTGTGCACATTCAAAAACACTTAACACGCAATATTCCACCATTATTACACGCTAACAATCAAATTATACACGATTATTAAGCAAAAGACGTGGAGCTAATGATATGATCAAGGCTTGCCGCCAAAACTCCTCTTGGCTTTTTAATTTAATGTTATTGACACTTGGTTCAAAGTTAAACTAGTTTAATTTAACCCGCAATAAAAAGGTGGCATTATTGAGTTATATTATAAGCTATTATATAAGTACGAGTAATCTTGGCTTTTTCAAAAATTTACTAGCCCGCGACGAAAAATAGGTATGCAGAGGCATTATTGAGTATTGAGTTGTATTACAAGTTAATATTAAAAGATAGTCAAGGTACGAATCATTATTTAAACTTGAAAATGAGATTGGATTTGACTAGAAACTAGAATTTATTTTAAAACTTTGATTAATACTAGTAAATCCTCTAGTGACTGCTTTAAATATATAAAATTACAATTTCCAAGAGAGCTACTGGTTTTATATAAATTGATAAGTAAACAAATATACACGTGTTTCTCATTCCCTTAGATTAATTTCATATTTTCCGAAAGGAACGTGAATTGTCAGTCTAACCCAATTTGTATCTGAGACGCGTTGCGACGTGCCTTAACGCTTTGCTTACGAGTATTTATAACACATGGATCAGGCGCACTTGGTCACTTTTTCAAATTATCATTAAAAAACGCAGATTATCATAGTAGCAAAATATCATTATAGCAAATTGTCACAGAAGTAAAATTAAATTATATTATTTTATGTGTAAATTGGGGTTTCTGTTGGTGAAATTTAATTATGCTAATATTATGACGTTTTGCTACTAAGACTTATTGTTACAAAATACAATGACATTTTGCTATTGTGGAAATTTATACCCTTGTAGCACAACTTGCGGGATTTTGTGGCACACAACAGAAATATCAAGAATGTCATCCCATACATCATACATTCAACAGTGAATGTATGGGATGACAGTTCTTGTTTTGACATGACATAAGAGCCCACACGCTATGCTTGCCCGTAAGTGCAAAAACGCAAAACTACATAATTTAGACGCCATTTTGCGTCTACATTATGTAATTTTGCGAATGTGACCAAATGCGCACGATCCCTTATATTCTCTAACATTATTATAAAAGCCTTGTCGACTCGGCGTGAAGCACGTTCTTTGCTTTGATGATTTTTTGTTCGTTTTATTCTGCACGGTTTTATTCGTACTCATTACATACCATGAGGATTATGGTAAAAGCGGCCTTATCTAAATAAAGATAAAATAGTCACTGAGTGCGATATATTTTTTTTATTAATATCGTTGGTTTTTTTAAATATTATTTTGCATTCACCTCAGCATCACCTAGCCTCAAGCTAAGAAATGTGGGACCCCTGACGAAGAGGCGTCTGAGATGGAGTGACGGTGGTATTCCCAAATTAAAAAAAAAAAAAAACCTGGTGGTTTTCCTGTGGAATGCCAAAGTACCGGACTGCGGGTATAAAGCACTCGTCTGTGACCCAAAGGTAGCTTAGACTCTAGATATTATTAATATACTACATACGAATAGGATACGCAAAAGCTACTTTTAAGACTACTTTAACCCTTTATCCACCACAGTCGAATATTTGCAACCACGAACTTTCGCACACGTCGGATATATTTGACTAGGTTTTGCAAAATGTTTAAAAATTTGTGGATACAAATAATGCGGCCGGCGTTAGGGGCATATTTTCTTGAACGAACTCTCGACGGTTAAAGGGTTAAGGTGCAGGGCGCAGGTAATCTTACATAATAAACTGTCATTTAAACAACCTTTAGTTCACATGTTCTATCAAAAATCTCACTGGGGATAAAGTTGATTCTCGCAGCATTAACGAGTAAGCTGAACAGAATAAATTGCTGTATCGATCGTCATGACCTCCTGGCTCGTGTGACTTGTTTGTCACGGTGATGGTACAATAGACTTGATACAATATACTGAGCAAAAATATATGAGACGTGAAATAATGGTTATAGTATATAAAATCAGGTAAAATTATAATCCCACGGACGGGACATTGGTTTTGCATTGTGTTCGTTTTAATGTATCTTGTTTTTGTGTTCTTCTTTGGTTCATCATTCCCTAATTAAAAGTATGAAATTAGGGAATGATGGAACTGACATATAATATACTTAACGCTTAAAGCCCGGAAGAAATAGGATTTAAAAAAACATGTAATTACTAGTGCCCATCAGGTATCTACCATTAATAAGGAAAAGTCCTTTTTGTGTTATTTTAAAATCCTTTGTGTGTTATTTCACAATTTTAATACCAAATTTATGATTACCTACTTACCTACGCTCGCACGCACACAATATAGAAAATTTAACACGAAAATTGTTCTAATAAGTTTTTTTTATGTATGAATGTTTCTTGTACTTTCAGACAAAAACGACTAAACCGATTGAGCTGAATTTTGGTACGTAAGTAGTTTAAGCCATACGCTCATATTATTTATGTATTCCTACGGGATCATTTGTGTCTGATCATGTGTGCTAATGAAACCGTTAGGCGTAGGCACCCAATTCCTATGACTGTTCTTTTTTTGAACATTATCTACACGTGCTTCATCTTCCAGGGAAAAATTAGGGTAAAAATTGTTGGTATCGTCACTGATTACGATCTCGAATTACAGGTAAACACGCAGATAGGCTTCGTTAAGGATGCTTTCACTGAGAACACGTGCAAGGAGATACGTTTTAATAATTATTTTTAAAGAATTGTTTTTTTTTTTTAAAGAAATAAGATAAATACAAATTAAAAGAATTTTAAACATATATCTCCACAAATATTAAAGGTTATGGTAGGTATATAATATAAGAATAAATGGAACATTTTAGGAGTTTTTAAAGTCAGTACAAACATACCTACTTCTTTAAATTTATTTGTTTTGTTATATCATTTGTAATCAAAACTGTAGTGAAACTTTTGGGCTTACAAGTTTACCATAATTTATTCAAAAACAAAAAAAAATTACGTCTTGTAAGCAAAATATAAACGTGATATATTTCACTTTTCAGAGGGACACATAATTAAAATTATATTTAAGATAAAATATAATCTACCAAGACATTAAAATTACCGCGAGAAAATTTTTCCATTAGGCCAAAGTTCTCATCGCAACAAAAAGTTCAAAGGTTATGAAGCTTTGTTCTTGTTAATCTTCCACTAAGCTCTTTATTCAAGGACATGTTCGTTGACTTGCAAAGGGTTATTTAGATGTTTCTAGTGAAGTGAGCTGTGAACTTTTCCACGATTAAGTTAGGTAAAGCTACGTTTCTATTTCGGGCTGGAGTTTAACAAAACCGGCGAAATTACGGGATTAGGACATGGGGATAGCCACGGTGGGGCAGAATGGGGCACTTGCCCCACCCTGGCTCTGGTCTGTAGGTACCTACTTCAAATTTTCTCAGCGCTAAATTAGCCGATTGCACATATTTCATAGTCAGACTCTTCTTTCCATCAGTCTGTCTGTGTTATAGAAGGTGACTTTTTGTATGAAAATAAATAAATCGCACGTATGCTAGTTTGCTAGTTAAATATTATTTAAGACTGCTACACCCTGTGCCCATGGCTGCCTGCGATCACGCATTAGGAGATCCCACTACTAATATGATAGAGGATATTTTTTTTATAATAGGCAGTAAAAATCAAGACCCTAGTCTTGAGTTTTTCTCTATTGAGAGATGATTTGCAACATTAAAGTAAAAGGTCTATTTAGCCCCTCAGCTCAGAATAAAAATATAAAATACGTATTTTAATAGTTGAAATGGCTGTGATATTACGCTTATAGATTTCTGGATGGGGTTGCGCTAAGTCATACAGTACAGTATTGTATATCATTTTACGGTCAAAAGTACAAACTTATAAATTATGCAGTCTAAAATAGATTCTATTAAAATTAAGAATATTATTTTAGGTTCTTACGCTTTGTCTACTTGAATTTGTTATTATCTTAAGTATGAGTATTATCCTTTCCGTAACACTTTGTAGGCTTATTATCAAAAGTGCCCGCCGTGGTCTAAGGTCACTTAACCCCTAAGGCCCTTTTAAGCCATGACCTAAATTCATGTGGGTTAACTACATTAAGGTCCAAGTGGTCATAACTAGCGCAAACAATGTCCATCTAAGTTTCAAGACTAACCCAATTTTGTTCCAATGAATAATGGAGCGGAATATGCAAATCTGATCTGATACATATGTAGTTACAGGCTTTATGTAGGTCAAATATCTTCTATGTTGAACCTAGATATGAATTTATTAGGTGTTGATTTTGTGGTATTCTAATCGGTTGGTTGAGATGAATGGAGGTGAATACCCAAAGGGTTAATTAATGGAATTAGGCCAAACCCAAAGGGTTAAAACGGAACCCTATTACTGAGATTTCGTTGTCCGTCCGTCTGTCCATCACCAGGCTGTGTCTCATGCCGCTACAGTTAGAAAGTCAACATTTTCAAAAGATAATGAATTTTTGTCGCTCTTATAACAAAAATACAAAAACAGAAGTAAAAAATACTGTTTCTGTACTATTAAAAAAATCTTTTGTCGGCAATCCGATGATAATTATTCTCGTTTTTTTTGGAGATTTTTATGTATCGAGTATTGACAAAGAAAACTTAGGAGCTCACAATTCACCATAGAGTATACTGTGTATACGTTTTCGAGCTATTCATATTTGGTCAAACGGGTTTAGATCTCAAGGACCTAATCAAAACGGTGGTGGACACGCTGCGCTGGTGGTATCACGACTTACTATAAATATAACGAATGACCCATTAAAATAATGTTCAACCCAAATTTATGTCCCTACTACTAAAACAATAGATGTTAGCTATCTAACGGTAGTAATTAAAACAATTTCTGGTATAAATTTTAGTCAGAAATTCAGAAATAGCTTGTATCGATTGAGAAGACAATGACACACTTTAACGTAGCCTCGGGCCATCGATCGTTCCCATGAAATGTGACTACGATACTCAGAAAATAGACTAACCTCTAATATAACTGTCGCATAACAACCAGCTTATAGCGGCAGTCACCTGTAATCACCTGTTTCCTAGTAAAGTTATAAACTAGACGAATAAAGCCCTCCTGTTGATTCTGAGTTCCTGGTAGCTGTTCTACATAGTTTATTAAGTGATTATCATATTTTCTAGTATAAAGAATTTGTATAACAAGAAAAATATGCAATTTTAATATTCAGTTCTTTATGAAATATACCTGATATTATTATATACCAAGATTTTTTTATAACTAATTCTCATATATTCCTAGGAATGGAAGGAATATGGAGTCGTGAGTAAGAGTAATTGAGAGTGCCTATAGAAAAAAACAAGAAGCCTTTAGCAAATTTAGTCTAACTATGAATTCTTATGAGTCTAGTGCGTATATGAAATAACCTTACAAGCTATGCCAATTATGTAAGTGTAGTGTAATTTTTAAATTATTCCATCCAGAAATTATTTACCAAAATTTTTAGTATAGCGTTAAATGTGACCAGTCTATTGCCACTTTGCAAAGCTTTTTTTGCTTTTTTTTGTAAGTTCATAGATATGAACTTTTTGAAAATTCCTCAAGAGAATCCCAGCACAATATTATTGCACACATTTTAAAAGTGTACCTATCAAATAGTGCGAACAAGAGAACGTTCAGTTATATAAGCGCTATTAACTCTAGTTCCCTGCCAGGTCACTTCATTTCTGATGCGGTTTCAGACGCCGAGCAATTACAATATCTATTATAACGACAAGTCACATTATATAACAATTAATTATTTAGAAGTGCAATTTCCAACAATTCCAGGAACATTTATAGAAATGTTATTAAAGTTATGCACGTAACAGCAATCTCGCTTCAACCCTCGAACACTCCACGTGTAGATCCGAAGGAGCAGTTTGTTTGCGTAATGCTTATATTTGCATAACGATCTCTAATAGAAAACTTTGCAGTATGATTATTGCGGCTTCTCCATTACTTAAAACAATTCTGTTTAAATATAGGTGCTATTTCTATAAACACCAAGAATATCGTTTTGTTTGTAGATAAGTACATCATGCAGAGTATATAATAATATTATTATTACGTAACGACTTTATCTTTCATTTTATTTATTAACTCGACCTCTATCAATAGTCAACCTCTTTTGTTTTTATAAAAGTAGTAGAGCTGACACAATATGTTGACAAACAGCTGGCGGCCGAAGGACGCGACGTATTCCAAAGCTAATTTTATTTTGAATTGCATTTAACATTATTTATTTATAAATTGAAATATAATTCTATAGAATTAATGAATCGCTAAGATGTGTTCAAACATAAATCGGACGAGTGGCAAGGGATGTACCGACAAAATGATACATGGCGACAATCGGATTGCTTAAATAAATCTCCCGAGTCAGACCTGGCCAAACCCGATGACGAGGAACTCTTCTTCACAGCTAGTGTCCATTTCCTTAAGAAAAAACTTGAAGAAAAATCTGTAAACCCTGGGTCGAGTGTACATGCGGTAACTCATAGTTGCTGCAACTTCAATAGAGCCTACGCCCAGCCACACTCCAAGAAAGACTTGTCACGTAAAGTTTCTTATACTGAGAATACAGTTTTATCAACTCCTGAGCAATCATTGTCATACCACCAAGTGCTACCATTTCCAAAGTCAAGTAGAAGCGGTTTTTGTACGATACTCAAAAACACATTTAAAAAATTACAATCTAAATATTGTACTGTACAAAATACTTCAGATGATTCAGAATCCTCAAACATTTCAAATTTTAAGTTTCCTCGATGTGAAAGGCTTTCTAAAGATCGGTCTTCTTGCTTAGTTCAAATTACGGAGGAAGACTCAAAGGAAAGTTTTCAGTCTCGGAGTAAAATAGTTTGTAAAAGTGAATCAGGTACGTGATTGAATAAAATGGAACTTTATGATGAGGTTTAATAGTACGAAAAGAATTTTAATATGTATGTTTATAGTTCGTAAACAATTTAGCATTACAAAGTTTTGTTTAGAGTAAAAAGTTTATTTTATTTCATTCTGACTATAAAGGTAGGTACTTATAATTACAATTTTTAAATGGATCCCTTTTCTCTATATAAATACCTTTTTCTATACATAAGCGGTAGATACAGACGGCCGCTGTCTGCAACTCGTCGCGTTAACGACGCGCAGAAAGTTAAAGTTAAAGAAGCACCTGGTTTCACTGAACATCGGTTATGTCCAGTAGGTGGTAACTAGACGCAAAATACCTATAGTAGTATAGCGTTAACCACACAAATATTAATTATAGTCATTAGTGCCTATTAAAAATTATATGAAAAAAAAAATAACATAAACACTGTAGCTAGTGAAATTATTGGGCTAAAGAGTCTTAACATCTTATGACTCTTGAGTAAGAAGCGTTGGTGCAGTGTTCCTTGAATTTCACCTCATACACTATCATATTTCTGTAATCCCATATTCGATTCTTAATTTTGATATATCCAAATAAAGCCACTGAAACGTAGATGTTTTTCAAAAAATCAGCTTGAAATTTTATTCTATGATTTATTTGAGAAATTTTGCAATTTAGGTGCAACGGATTCATAAATTTGACAAAATTTGGTACTTCTCCTCTTCTATTCATTTATTGTGACAAATTAGATTTAATTTGATTAATTAAAATAATATTCTGATATTTTGTGCACGTAATGAGATAATAAAAAATAAATACTTATACAGGGTTATTTTTTGATGAATTTTCAAAAAGGACACATCGATTTTTCGAAAAAATTCAAATAACTCAATAACCGTAAATTTTCGCGAAACATATATTGCTCTCAAAACATGGCCAATGACCTCCCCAATAAGGCCCTATACACCAATGTACTGAATAACCAAAGACCCTGTATATGAAAGGTTTACCTGAGCTTGTTAGCCAATAAGACTGAATTTATGTAGTGGACCCTGAAAGAAAAAGTTGGTAGATACCTGCACTTCGTCAGATGAATCTGTAAGGAGTAGTTAGTGCAGTGGTATCATCCGACCGTGAGTCATAAGTTTCTACGTATTTCTTGACTCGTGGCAAATGAAACTGAAGCCCTATGAAGGGTTGAGTTATTAAGATCTTGCTACTTACGTACCCTGTGACGTAAAAGTTTTTTGATCATCGCCATTTGTTTCTATCATGAAATATTGCGTAAACTTTGCTGATAAATAATATAAGATTATAAAGTTTGCCTTTAAGAAAGATTTGTTCTGTTGAATAAATAAGTTCTGTTTAAATATACGAGTAATCAAGTTAAGAATTCTTCATGATATGAGTAACAAGAGATATCTTTATTAAATTCAGCAACATTTTTGGTCATCGTCTACCAATACCTATTACTATAAGCGAATAAGAACAAGTGAAATTTTAAAAATACTTTTTAAAAACAAGCTTTAATTATTATTATCGTCTTGTATCATAAAGTACTCGTCAAGACGAATCAAATGAGCCCAAACTCGATGGGGTTACGTTGTTTTATGACGGAGTTCCTATGGCCACCTTCCAGCTCCATCATCAGATCAGCTCGATGTCATAAAAATATTGCATTGTCATCTGATTTACATACGCATGCAAATTTTCAGCTCAATTGGAAACCGGGAAGTGGGTCAAATTAAACTTGCAAGATTTGATTACAGACAGACAGACAGACAGACAGACAGACAACAGACAGGTGAAAGTAATATAAAGCTTGTAATAAGAGTTTTTCATTAATCAGAGTATAAGTGTAACATTCACACGTTCGTATTAATTTCACCGGGGGTAGACATCCTTTGCAGGAGGTCGTCTAGGTGGGTACCCCAACAGTGCCAGTTATTCTACCGTCTGAGCAGTGATGTGCAAACATTACTGTGCTCCGGTAGGAGGCACTGTAGCTAGTAAAATTACTGGGCTAAAGAGTCATAACATCTTATGACTCTTGAGTGAGAAGCGTTGGTGCAGTGCTCCTAGAATTTCACATCATTGTGAAATCCTAAGTAGCACTGTACACTATTTATGGGCAGCGTTATCTCTTAACATCAGGAGAGCGTCTTGCTCGTCTCCTACTTCATCACATAAAAAAAAAAAAAAACTTTTATTTAAAAAATACTGTTCGTCATAGTTTCGGTATGTCGCTGTTATTTATCAATCTCAACCTATTTTTGGGAGGAAGCACACATAACTTACGTAACATTTAATTTAATGGCATCAGGAAGTCCACTTCATATGATTAAATTGAGCATACTTTTGGTTCATCGTGTTCTTTGTAATATTTCTGCGACAAACATTTTGCAAACGACCTATATCGGAACATTCGTCTTCAAACACATAGAAAACCTTTGACGAAAGTTTTAGGTGAAGCTGAAATATAGCAAAAGTGACACAGATTTACAGCGAGTTGAAACAAATAGTGTTTGTTTTGGCGCCTTAGAGTGATGAGCTATTTTGGAGATCTTCACCTTTTAACTCGGATGAAAAAGCCACATGGATGGGTAACCACTAGGCGACCCCCGCTGCCAACACACACATACAAAGCACTCATTCCCAATCCGGCTTGTTTATTAAAACTCGTTGTGACACTAACGCGTCATTCAGCAAACGACCGCAACAGGGAAAGTCGTGAGCAGAAATTGGCCAATTGTAGCGTTTTATGGTGCAAAACGCGATGAGAAAACATTTAATTTACAAGAGGATCATGTTACTTTCCATATTTAACCATAATTTTGTCGAAATATCAACTAAAAATACAAAAAATAAGCAAAATACTAAAAATTACTATGTGTTGCCACTAAATCATGCAAGACCTAACTTGGGGTAAATTTTACGTATGAGTAGTTATATAATATTATAAACGTCTATTTTACGCCCGTTATTGTAATACTAAAAACCAGTATTCATATTATTATACACATTTAAACAAAAACACTCACATTCCTAATTATTACATGTATAAATAACCAGCCTGGATATCTCAAAATCTATATAAATATATCTGATACTATATAAATATATCTGAGAGTAGGTACTAGGTTATTATAACAAATCAAAACATAAAGTGAAACCGCGGGTCGGCCAGTCCCAAACACTATCCACCCTATGTTCAAAAAGGAAAACGAGACAACCAATCTAGCGATTTTCACAAAAACGATTTCAAAACAATCATAGCGTAGGTCCCTGATACTAAAAAACGTTCAATAATATGATATTTTTCCCAAAAACTGCCTTTGCAAAATTCTTCAATTTAGTATTAAAAATTAAATACATTACATTTTTCTTACAAGTTTTTCTATTAGGTACATACCTTCTTGAATTTTTTTCTAATTTTCTTTAGACTTTTTTTTTAATTGAATATTTTATTACAAATTAATATTTATTACTCTCAAAAAAAGGTAATTTAAAATTATACAATGGCCACACCGGAACAAAAATCAAGTTGGGATATGTCGAGACAAATAAAATATCGTTATCGACTTTTTAGTAGAAATCTTATCAAAATCTAAAACTTAAAGTTAATAGTGTAGGGACATTGTATGGTATGAAAGGCTCAAAAATGCTTGCACTTTTTTTGTTAAAACGTTACTTTTTGTACTTGATAAGGTCACTTGTACTCGTTGTTTTAATAATTATTATTATAATCCCAAGCTTTACCAATGCCCATAAACTCAATTTCCTATGAAGAAAATGAATTTATCTATAAAAATATCGGCTGGTTAACACATGAACAAGTGGTAACTGCGAACTATCAATATGATATAAAATATTAGGTAGGTTCGAAACAGGAATTTCATGTAAGTACCTACCTACAGCACTGTAAAATAATACAAGTGAATTAAATAAAAAAATTAAAAAACCCCCGCCCCAAACGTAATACACAATTCACCATTTTTAATGGCGGCCATCTTGGATTTTAAATTTTATATAGTAGGCTGTATTTTACTTATTAAGCCCTTTCTAGTATCCATATTGAGGGAGTTGTGAAAGAAAAAAGTAATCCGCCATTTTGTAGCGGCGGCCATCTTGGACCGATTTCCACCAAACACACACACACAGACAGACAGACACGTCAAACTTATAACACCTCGTCGTTTTTGCGTTGGGGGTTAAAATGGGGAAGTCAATACTAACGTGACAACATAATTTTCAGGCTAGCCAACGTAAAGGCTAGAGGTAAAATAACTGTGAATGATCTTTAGTGCACATGCAGGCTGTTTCTGTGTGTGTATTATATTCGCGTGCGTGTATTTATGGTAGTGTTGGATAATTTTGACGTAAGCGTTCGTAGCGACATTATTGAAAATTCATTAGTGTGGAAACGTTATATTAGTGTGAGTTGCCTCTCCCCCCGCCAGAGATGCCAACATTTTTCACATAGAAATTAGTCCGCGTATCTTCTCCCTAGGCTATGAACTCGTTGCGTTTTTTGAGATTTTTTTTCTTTCGAAATAGATTCTCTTGCTGCTTTTCAATATATACCTAACACTGATAACACTTTTATGTGTAAAAAGCAGCTGAAATGTTGTATTGAGATAGCTTAGACCCTGGAATAACATATAGGCTACATAAGTACTGCGGGTAAAACCGCTGGGCGCAGGTAGTACAACATAAATTTTAATAACAAGATACGCGTTTATTTGGTTCACTAGTTCAGCCAAATATTTTTTAACTGATTTAACCTAATATAAGATAACGAAAAATACCTAATTATACCTACCTCTTATACCTTCCGTCATAATATGCAATAATATTTTGACCAAAGTATCGATAGTGAGTATCGATAATTTTAAGCACTACCGTTGTTAACGTAAAATGTGCGTCATCTAGTGCACATGCAAGCGGTTTCTGTGTGTGTATTATGTTCGTGTGCGTGTATTTATGGTAGTGTTGGATAATTTTGACGTAAGCGTTCGTAGCGACATGACTGAAAATTCATTAGTGTGGAATCGTTGTATTAGTGTGCGTTGCCTCTCCCCCCGCCAGAATGCCAGCATTTTTCACATAGAAATAAGTCCGCGTATCTTCTCCCTAGGCTAAGAACTCTTTGCCTTTTAATGTTGAATGTGCACCTAAGATTAAAAGAATTAAAGGTGGATTGATGTTTTTGTGTTTATTTACTACAGATGATTTCTGAACAGTTCTAGAACTTCAAAGCAGCAAACACAATTTTTTTTTATTATTTAAATCAGGCAAAGAATACCACGATAAAAAACAAAACTGTTAATCCATATCCATATCCATATCCATATCCATATCCATATCCATCCATATCCATATCCATCCATATCCATACATATAATAAGAATGGAAATTTCTCCCCATTCATTGTGATCCTTTACTAAGGTGAACTGTGAAAATACGCATATGAACAAAACGACGCGAAAAAGTCGCTTGCGCGATCTAATTCGTAAAACATTTTGTCAATTTTTCCTAGGGAAACGTAAAATAAAATAAAAAAATAAATAATAATCATTTATATCAGACACATCGCCCCTAATTTACATCAAAAATTCGAAATAAAAGTAATAGAATATAAAGTAAATTCAATTCAAAAAAAAAATAGTGCCAAAAACGCTACAGACGCCATCTATCGGTATGGGTGTAAACTTGTGGTTGACCTTTAGTTTAATTTGGGCTAAATTTGTAAATAGTTTGTGTCACTGGTGTGGTTAAACAACACCACCGATTTGAATAAAATTTCACTAATACGTTGCAGTTTTCTCTACTTGAACCTTAGTCTTGGTTTTAGTCAAATCGGTTCATAAATAAAAGAGTTATATCAATCTAAAGATTCGCATATAAAATGCTAATAAACAAGAAAGGTAGTCATAGGAACCGCGTAATCAAAAGACAAAACCTCATCGAGTTTGGGCTCATTTGATTCGTCTTGACGAGTACTTTGATACTATATAGTAACCAGGGTCCGAAACGGAGCTGGAAGGTGGCCATAGGAACTCCGTGATTAAAAGAAAAAACCCCATCGAGTTTGGGCTCATTTGATTCGTCTTGACGAGTACTTTGATGCTATATAGTAGCCAAACAAATTAGAATTCATTTAAATTAGTAAATGTAACTTATTTCTCAAATGAATCAGCGCCAGCGGAAAATAATCTAATGTGCGCATGATGCGTGTAAATATCAGTAATAAATATCTTTTTGCTGCTTATTTTTAATTTCTGAACATGTAAAATCAAGTGAAGATAAATAGAAAAATTCATTTACAGTTCATTGTAAAAGTAAATTATTTTTCATACAAGCTAGCGCCACGGAAAATAATGGAACTAATGTCCTAAGAAAAAGAAATATCGTTTATTCTGCAAACAGTTTTAGAAAAGAAGTCCCGCGTAACCTAGCGGAACTAAATAATAGATTTATAATTACTGTGAATACTTCATTTATTATATATTTTTTATTTGTTAGATTAATTAAATATTATGTACCTATTTAATTGAGAAATTAAATATGAGAAATTATGAATTGTTAAAAATCTGTAGATATTTTAACTTAAAATCACGCGATTGTGGCGCTCCATCTAGGGGGATCTTTTGTAAAAATCACTGGTTATCCGGAGACACACAGACATAAAATCTGTTCACACCCATTTAGGCATACATCCAGACACAAACTGTCACGTTTATAATGTTAGTAAAATTTTGCAATGATTATTATAGAACCTTTTATCTGTGTTATAGATAATCATAGGCGGATTTAGGGAGGGGGGGCAAGGGGCCAAGCCGCCCCCCCCCCCCGAGTCATTAAGCTAACTGCTCGCGCACATATTATAAAGGATGTTTAAGCTTTAGGGGGGGGGGGGGGGGGGCAGGGGGCCAAGGTACCCCCAGAAGCATTGTAGAGTTACGAATTTCGCACATATTTCTGAAATAAATTTTTTTTTTCGGCGCTCGCAGCTAGCTGCTCGCGCACTTATTGTAATGGATGTTTAAACTTCCTAACCGCTCAGAGCGAGCTAAACATACACTTTTCGTAATAAAAATTATAATATTTTTGCCCGTCTGCACCTTGCCCCCCCCCCCCCCCCCCCCAAACCAAATCCTGGATCCGCCTATGATTTTAGGTATACACCTCAGTGGTAGAGTCCTTCTCACGAATGAGGTCCCGCGGAATTTTGCGGAACTAAATTACATTTTTTCGATAAATAGGGATGTTGACACATGTTACAAATTCATATAAAGTTATGTTTTTCACATAAAAGACAGTATTTAAAAACCTACAATCACATTTTAAGGATCTATTTACAAGCCAAAATGGAATAAAATCAATTTTAATTTCAATAATTTTTACTTATTATTACGCGAATGCGAACGCCAATCAGGGCGCGTGACGTCACGCCACTGGCCTTACGCTTCCTAAGTACAATGTTCCTGATTTCGACATATTTTAATTATTCATAACTTAAAAACTACTGAACCGATTTTGATGCAACTTATACTGTGCTCTAAGTTGGTCTAAATTTAAGCAAAAAAAGTCAATAACCAAAATGGATCTTATATTTTCAGAGAGACATTTTAGTTATTGACTTTATTTTTGGCTTAAATATTGACCAACTAAGGGCACAGTATAAGTTACATCAAAATCGGTTCAGTAGTTTTTAAGTTATGAATAATGACTGTTCGGAACGTTTTAGCCAGAATTCAAAAAATCATTTTTATTTACGTATTTTTATATTGAAATATCATATAATTTTGCATAAAAATATGATATTCGTGTATGAAATGGGTCTATCTAACATATAAAAGCAATTCCAAAAATTAGTCAACATCCCTATTCTGGACTTCATGCCATAAATAATTTTTCACCACTCTCGCACGAAAATAGTGTCTTTGGTCATCGATTTCAGTGAGCAAAAGCCGTTTTTGCTCTCTAGAGAGTAGAGAGGCAAAGTGATTTGGGAGGGGGGGCAAGGGGCCAAGCCGCCCCCCCCCCGAGTCATTAAGCTAACTGCTCGCGCACATATTATAAAGGATGTTTAAGCTTTAGGGGGGGGGGGGGGCAGGGGGCCAAGGTACCCCCAGAAGCATTGTAGAGTTACGAATTTCGCACATATTTCTGAAATAAAATT
This sequence comes from Hemithea aestivaria, assembly GCA_947507615.1. Classification (NCBI taxonomy): domain Eukaryota; kingdom Metazoa; phylum Arthropoda; class Insecta; order Lepidoptera; family Geometridae; genus Hemithea; species Hemithea aestivaria. Next base: position 4,789,884 of record OX382327.1, on the reverse strand, counting down.
TTTTTTTCGGCGCTCGCAGCTAGCTGCTCGCGCACTTATTGTAATGGATGTTTAAACTTCCTAACCGCTCAGAGCGAGCTAAACATACACTTTTCGTAATAAAAATTATAATATTTTTGCCCGTCTGCACCTTGCCCCCCCCCCCCCCCCCCCCCAAACCAAATCCTGGATCCGCCTATGATTTTAGGTATACACCTCAGTGGTAGAGTCCTTCTCACGAATGAGGTCCCGCGGAATTTTGCGGAACTAAATTACATTTTTTCGATAAATTCTGGACTTCATGCCATAAATAATTTTTCACCACTCTCGCACGAAAATAGTGTCTTTGGTCATCGATTTCAGTGAGCAAAAGCCGTTTTTGCTCTCTAGAGAGTAGAGAGGCAAAGTGATTTGAATTTCGAACACAATTTTATTGGCTATGAAGATGTTGGTGTGTTCTGAAACTTATTTGTGTACAATTTTTATTTAACTGAGATGCACATAATTTTTAATGTTATTTATTGAATTTTAACTTTATAAATTGTATTTTTTCAATAATATTTTAAATAAAATACTATTATAGAATAATAAGTCGTAAGTGAGTTTTTTTTTTTAAAAATATTATTACAATTTGTTTTTCATAAATATGTCACACACACAAATTTCGAACGCAACTCTTTTAATAAAAATAAAAAAATACAAAATGGCGGGATGTAGAAGTTTAGAGTTTACAGTCAAATGGAGAATGCGTTGTGACGTCATCGATAAATGCCATCTTTGTCTCTCTCTTTTGTATGAGGTAAGTGAGATGGCACTTATAGTTGTCATTTTTCTTGCGACAGTGGTGTTCACAACACATTTTCCATTTGGTTCTAAACCTCTTGGTAAAGATTCAACTAAATATTTTCAACTTAAGTTGTAAACTTTTGCAAATTTCTATTTGTGATCTAATAGTCTGTTTGGTTGGAGTGTACGAAAGGGGGCACTGAGGAAAAAGACTTAGTTTATTTTTCGATGTCAGTGGTGTTCTATTGACACCCCTTTTTTATGTTGGGAATGGGTAGAGGGGCGGCTCAGGACCAAGGTTGCCATAGACCATTTTTCATGAAAATGATTTTCCACGAAAATATTCACGATTTTTACAGGGAAAAAAGACTGTTTATTTTTCGATGTCAGTGGTGTTCTATTGACACCCCTTTTTTGTGTTGGAAATGGGTAGAGGGGCGGCTCAGGATCAAGGTTGCCATAGACCATTTTGACCTCCGGTTAGTCCTTCATTTTTTTTTCGGTGCTTGAGTAGGTAAGGGGGCGCGATTATATAGGACAAAAGACTGATTATTTTTCGATGTCAGTGGTGTTCTATTGACACCCCTTTTTTATGTTGGGAATGGGTAGAGGGGCGGCTCAGGACCAAGGTTGCCATAGACCATTTTTCATGAAAATGATTTTCCACGAAAATATTCACGATTTTTACAGGGAAAAAAGACTGATTATTTTTCGATGTCAGTGGTGTTCTATTGACACCCCTTTTTTATGTTGGGAATGGGTAAAGGGGTGGCTCAGGACCAAGGTTGCCATAGACCATTTTTCATGAAAATGATTTTCCACGAAAATATTCACGATTTTTACAGGGAAAAAAGACTGTTTATATTTCGCTGTCAGTGGTGTTCTATTGACATCGAAATTCTTTTGGGTCAAGTTCAGTCACATTATAATATAGGTACGACGACGAGCGAAGCGAGGAGGAGTGTTAGGTTTTACATATAAGCAACGCGCGAGCCGAGCGAGCGAAGCGAGCGTGCCGCGGCAGCGGCCGGCGAAGCGCCAGATACGAGTTGATTTTGATAGCTGAATGATTTTTATCTGTAGATGTGCAGACAGCTTATTATGCCGCGATCCAATGATGATGACGAAAAAAAACAAAAAAAAAATTTTTTTGTACATGATTTTTTTTATTTTTTCCTAAATAATTTCAGTGTTTAGAAACTATTATAAATTCCATGATTTTATAAAAAAAAATTTTTTTTTTGAACACGTAATTTTTTTTAATTTTTCCAAAATATTTTCAAAGTGTTTTGAAACTACTATATATTTGATGATTTATAAAAAAAAAAAAAAAAAAACCCTCAGTGCCCCCTTTGGTATCCTCTGACCCAAGTTTCGAATGCCGAGTTCAGCTATTTGCCTGAAAAATCTAAAGTGAAATATGTAAAGGCGTACGAATCCTTCAATAATTGGCGCCTCTCAAAAAATGCAAAAACATATTCCGAGACCGTGATACTATCATATTTCATGGAACTATCTAAAACAAGAAAATCCAGTACATTATGGAGCATTTTTTCTATGATAAAAGCTGTCTTGAAAACGAAACGTGACCTTGAAATAGAAAAATTTCTGAATGAAGCACCAGACAGTAAATACCTCGCTTTAAAAGTAAGTAAATTGATACAAAAGCTAATTTATTTCAAAGAAAACCTATCTAACTGTACCTATCTAAAAATAAGTAAACTAAATTATTGTTATTTTTTACAGGTTGTATTAATTATTGGCATAAATGGTGCCTACACAGCCGGAAACGTGGTCTAAAAATACGTGAACTGTCCGTTAGTTCGGTCAAAAATAGGCAAATCGTCCAATAGTTTAATCAACCATAGCTCAATCGACCGTAGCTGAGTTAACCGTAGGCGAATCGTCCAATATTGATTTCAACCAATAGTTATTATGAACGTAGGCGAAACGTCCAATAGACATTTTGAATAGTAGGTGATTCGATCGTAGTTACATATTGGCAAGGTTTGCCAGCCTTTACTAATTCTACGCCCATTAAGTCGCAGAAAACCCGTGAATTGAATCCCTCTTTTCCGTGGAATTGGAAATCGAATTAAATGGTCTGTATCAAATTCATTAATATATGAATAATTTACTGTCACGCGCTACGAAGTGCGCGCGGGTCAGCTAGTGTAAGAATAAACTAAAGAACCCGAAATATATCCCTAACATAAAGGTACAAACATACTAACTATAATATTCTCTCTTTTGAGTCGTTTACTCATGACTGCGGATCGTGGTCATCACTGGTTATGGACGTTAGTGTTGCTCGTCTGACGATCTGCCTTTACTGGTGCCTGTCCATTGCATCCCTGCAGCATAACTTGGAAGGGGGTCTATCACTTGATCACTCCATCTGCTGGGAGAACGTCCACGGGCTCGTTTGCCTTCCGTGTTCCCAACTACGATCAGCTTTTCAAGGCTCTCGTCCTCCACCTCCTGACTATGTGGCCGAAAAAAGCGTAATATTAGTCAAACTCTTTCAAAGACGGAAGAATATAATTAATATATAAGTGAGCTAATAAATATCTAAATATGTAGGTACGTCGGTGTTTAAATATAGGTATAATTACATAGTTATGTCTCTAAGTTTACTAGATTATATAAAATTTTGTATACGTATAGTCTAGCCAATACTAGAGTACACAAAATTATTGGGAGTAAGTTTAGTGAACTAAGACACAGGTTAAATGTTTTGACATTCCGATGACTGTTTGACTCGGATTCCGGGAGTTCAATGCTCCCATTGAATTTAATAATATAAATTATATAAATATCTTATAGCTCTCAAGATGCGGCAGACAATAAAGGGGTTCTCCAAAGTTTGTTACTTGTAACTTTACAAAAGGATTGTTTGGCATTATCCTGGGGAGCTTGAACTCTAATGACAACTTTCGTTTTGGTCTGGTTTAAGACAAATAGATTGTTCCATACTATTTTGGAAACTACATTGTCAACGTCGGGTACTGCAGGCGTGAGCTCCTGATGAAGGACGTCGTAATTGTCCGAAACCGTGGTTGAGACATATCTCAACGAATTAATTACGTGAGTATGGCCGTGTCGTATTTATAAAATAGATTGTTCCATGGCAATGGTTGATGATATTTTTTTAGAGATGCCTGCTGCTATTAACCCAGGATTTGTATGATTACATACTCGTACATGCCAGTATTTTTAACAGTATCACATATTTTTCATAATATATATATTTGTTTAACAAAATTATTTTGATTAATATAATTATTTGATGGCATTCGATGTAAAATACTGGTCCAAAATAAAACAACAATTATTTTCTTATATTTTATTAAAAATAATAAAAAAAATAGTACAAACTTATAACATAGTTAGGTACATATCTAATACTAATATTGTACTAAACAGTTGTTTAAAACTAAAATACTTAAGTATCTGTTTCTTAAATCTAGGGTTAAAAATGGTCTAAGTTATCTAGATAAGTACGTATCATCGTTAAAGATATAAACCTATAAAATATATTTATTTTGATGTACGACTACTACTACCTATCTCGTAAAAATGACAGACTGACTAGCCTTTATACCTTTTATATTATAAAAAAAAAAAAACGTAAGTAGATACATTTATTTCCATACTAGCTGAGCCCAGCAGTTTTACCCGCTGTACTGTAGCCTATGTGTTAATCCAGGATCTAAGCTATCTCTATACCAAATTTCAGCTCAATCGGTCCACCCGTTTAGGCCTGAAGACGTAACAAACACACATACACACACACAAACTATCGCATTTATAATATTAGTATGATAAAGTAAGTTAACCTACTTCAAAAGGGAGGTTTACAGTTAGTTGAAATTGTTGGAATCCACAATCAAAAAGTTTTACTTTCAAGGTGGGTCCTATTTAACGCGTAAATGCGTTAGACACACGTTTATTGAAAACGACCTTAGTCAGTTTTTATTATTTACTTTATTGAAAGGCTAATAAAGAGGCTTTTCCGTTATTTAATATTTATATAAACATGACATTAAGAAATAGTAATTATGATGAAACTTCAATTCAAAATGATAATCATCAAAAATGTGAAAATAATCGCAGATAAAACTAAGAAATAAAATTATTTAAAATATAACTATTATCATATTTCCCAGCTTGTTCACACTTAAATGTAACATTATAGCTTAAATCTTAACAAATTATGACAGATTCACTGTTCAAGACTGCCAGAGAGACTGAGAGAGTCACTTTTTTACCAACTTGTTACATCTGTGACTCTGGGTGGAAAAGTAATACCTACCTATGAATATTTTTTAGACAGTCTAGTGTTGCGCATTCTTTTGCTTTTTATCTGGACAGTGTATACGTGTTATAAAAAAAATTGCGCCGCATAAGTAGAAATAATATTTTTAAATTTTAGAATTATCATATTTTCTATATTATAGTTCTAATTATTGGTTGTTGTGTTACATAATAATTATTTAATTGCAAGTGCTTTAAAGACAGTGCAATAATTTATTAATACCTACCTTTTTACCTAAATCTACGAACTAAATAAATTTGAGCTCAGTGGCTCTCCTAAAATAATACTAGTAGAATGACGTATCTACCAGTAGCTATAACATTTATCACAGGCGTTTGACGAAATTCTTAACTAAAACACTAAAACAATCTTAACTAAGTATAATGTTCTATGAAATAGAAAATTATGACAATGTCCTTATTAGTAAAATACTAAAAAAATATTTTATATGTATTAGAAGAACAAATTGTTTGAAATATTTATTATTATAATTATAACACAATATTTAAGAAAAACCTTTTTTTTCTTTTGAGTGTTTTTTTTTTCAAATTACCATTTTTAGGGCCAAGCACTGCATCAAAATCAACGCAATCCATCGATTGTTAATGGGATCCAAATAAGTATCTATGGGTACCCTCTACAAGAGCGAACGCACTTTAGTTAGATTGATACAAAAAAAAACAGTTTTTCCAATATAAAAGCAATAATCGATATATACCTCTAGAAAATCGAAATTGTTTGAAAGAACTTGTTATATTGTCGCTCGTGTAGATGGTATTTTACTTATAATATTAGCTTACAATAAACAAAAAAATTACTGAAACATTACAAAAAACAAGCTTTTAAACTAAGTCGTATTAAATGTAGATTACATTACTCTGACGCAGTTTCTTATAACGAGTTTGGAATGAGCTGAGACTAACTTTCTTATAAAACTTCACAAATTGTAAGATGCCCTAGTTTTATGAAATCGCGATGCCTTCCTCCTTCAATTGCCTGAACACTTCTGGACTGAGTTCGTTTTCGCGGAACTTGTAGCCGCAGTTGACCATTTCCTTGGCTACAATGGGGTTTTTTCTTAGCGAATCGAACCATATCGTATAAGGGTAGTCGGGCCAGTTACCACCGTATCTTTCAGGGAGGTATTCTTTAGAGATGTGTTTATGAAGTGAAGCGGTATCACACCCGTGGAAGTGAATCCTGGCTCTCATCTCCGTGGTAAGGAAAGGCTTGAAGATATTAAACATCATGTCGGAAACCCACGAGTTATTAATAACGTGGATAGCGTGGGTAGACGTAGGAAAACACGACTGAAACAAAAAAAAAATACATTGACAAAAATTCACATTTAAAGTTCAATTTTACACCCACTGCCCTCCGACCACGGACTGATGTAATAAAATGTCGAAATATGAAAACACTTGGAGGCGACGATGCCCTTTTATTTCAAACAAATTATCTAAATTATGCGCATATTTAATTTTAATCGTTTGTTAAATAACAGTGGGTATTTTTTTAGCTAGCCGATCTCATTGTTCTCTGTATTAACGCACTTAGAGTAGTAAAATGCTCAACTTCGGTAAATGTAGGCTAAAAAAAACCAGACTGAAGGACAACGTTACTCAACGAGAATACATTGGACTCTTCTCGTATGATCTCAATTAATATGTACCGATTATAAAGAAAGAAAGCTGAACGGATTAAGCTTAAACCTGACTTGAAAGCTGTTAAGACTTTAAGTTTGCACATAGTGTAGATTATGGACATGTAAATCAATTTACCTTAAAACTAGTTTTCAGATAAAACAATTTACCTTATTCTAAATTGTATATTAAAACTACTTTTCAGGTAAAACAATTTACCTTCGAGATTCTTGAAGATTTTTGTTACTATTTTTGCATTTTTTAAATAGCTACATACCACAAGCATCTTAACAATCTTGGCGGCGACATTAGGCGTGATCTGCCAGGCGTGTTGCGTGCTAAGATCCTCTAGGTCGAAGAGAGCCACGCCGCCGAGGATCTGGGTCTTCGGCTCCATCATACCCAGCTCCAACGCTAATATCGTGGCTCGGAACAGGTCGTCTAAGGGTATAGAGTTAGGGTCCCAACGACCTGGAACATATTGTGTTTTATTAGGATATATAATGAGTGACACGATGAGCAAATTATCAGATGCGTGATGGTATGCATAATTCACCCAGTGATTACATATTTTTTTATACAACGAAGTAAGAAGACGAGCAAGACGCTCTCCTGATGGTAAGAGATAACGCTGTCCATAATTAGTACAATGCTACCCAGTATTTAACAATAAAATTCTGGATGCATTGCGCCAACGCTTCTTACTTGAGAGTCATAAGATGTTAAGACACTTCAGCCCAGTAATTTCACTAGCTACAGTGCCCTCCTACCGAAGCACAGCAATGTTTGCACATCACTGCTCAGGCGGTAGAATAACTGGCACTGTTGGGGTACCGACCTAGTCGACATACTGCGAGGGAAGTCTACCCCCGGTATGTTAAAATAAAGCACGCTCCACACTCCAACTGCCTCAAACTCTTACGTAAACTTCGCTTGAAGAGATTCAGTGTGCCCCCACAAGAATGCCGCGAACCGAACTCTGTACTCTCGTTTTTCAGCTTTGCAGCTTCGAGACTATAGCGTAGAGCGGACATTATACACCCTTTCCTACAAACCTCCTTTTAAACTAGGTACCTTGTACACGATTTTCTTTTTGTTTTGACACTATTATAAAAAATAAAATAGAGAATCTTAGTTACGATAAACATATAATAGATAGGTAGGTACTCGTACATTAGTAATAGTTAATTATAATTTATTTAAAATGTGTGATATTATGTAGTAGTTATTATTTTAATGTGGAGATATAATGGTGCCGCATAAGCCAGCGCGGCAATCAACTATAGTATAACATTAAAAAAAACTATAATTCTCATCCTACATAATACTATCACATAAATTGCAATAGAAAGGTTGAACTCTCGTAATAATATGTTTTGCAACTAGAACTTTTAATTTATCACTCCCACGAAAAGAGAATATAAATTCAGACAATCTATGATTTATATAATACGTTATACGAGTACGTATCCATGTCTTTATGCAAATAAACTACTTCAGTTTGATTTATTACGACGGTGCATAAGAGAACGTACTAATTAGTATCTTGGAGGACGTATTTTTAAATAATCTAATAGTTGTAGCGCAGAAACTACCATGTAACATGTTTGACGTGTTGAGACCATCATTTTAAGAATTCTGATCTCACTGGGATAAGATAAAATGCGGCGATCGCTCCTAACTCTGCAAACATTAGGCTTCTCTTGTACCATAACATATATCGAACTAGCTATATTACCAATACATAGTTGGCTTGAGCCGTTTAGTTACCACCCACTAGACAAAACTGTGTAGTCAAGCGGCCTAATGGCTACCATCTACGACCGCGTCGTGGCTTAACATCACGCGAGATCGTGGTCAAAGACTAACCTATAATGAATATAAGAAAAAGACTAAGGTCACTGCTAAGTGTTATTTTGTTTTGGAAAGACTTTTCTTACCAATTCTAAAGATCATCAGTCTCCTGCCGTCCGACCCTCTGTAAGGAGGCACGGCTATCACGCTGTCATCTCCGACCTTGTGCAAGTCCAGCGGGTATATATTCTCGACCAGCTCAGGGTAGTCTTCTTTGAATTGATAGTAGTTCACGATCTGAAGCGAGATGAAGAATTTGGTATATTTATGAGGGTTTTATTTAAAACCGGTTTTAAAAATAAAACGAAACAAAAAATATATGTTGGACTTTTTTTTCAAAACAGTGTCCAACAGAACTTCAACTGAATTTTTTATTAAGTCTCTCAAAATTGTATACCTACACTCTTTGAATAAGTTTTCTGAGTCTATTTTTTCAGGTATTTTTTTTTCAATTGGACGAACAGTCTTTTCAACAACTTTTACAACATTTAATCAAAGTTAAATCATAATAGAAGGTTTCTCTCTTAAAGTTTATGTAAAATCATACATACCAATCTATGTGCTCTCGCTGGAATAAAATTGCGCGCGCGCAAGAATCTGATCAAAAAGTCGTCATCCATCCGGTGGGGCGTGCATTCTCCTCGTTCTGGAATAGATGAAATTTTAATTAATACTGAGTTAGGTATGGCTTAAAAACTGTAATTATATTACATACGTCATACGTCTATTTCAGATGAAGGTATAAACGACCCTTAAAAATATAAATTTTGTTTTGTAAAAAACGGCACAGAAGAAAAAAATTGGTGCTCATAGGCACATTTTTGCTTATTGCTAGACGTCGAGACGTGTCAGATTTATGCAATATTAATCATCATAAAAAACACCTACGCAGTTGACTGTCGTTTTGCTAAGCTCACAAGCAATTTGATCAAGAACTTAAAATTGTAATAAATGTACTGTAACATAATTTTATTACATTTTCGTGAATTTAATGACACTACGCCATATAATTATGCGTAATATTAATAAAAACAAATCAAATCTTAATTGAAAACGCCACCGAAACGACCAAATAACATTTTGTCGATACTCTGTTGCGTGGGAGAACAGAAATAAATTGCCATAATACCAGGTTGAATTAATTAATCCCATAATACTTGCGTGACCTCGGTTCAAGATCATATGGCGGAGATAACCATCGATTATTAGATTCGCCAATAACTTTTTGTGAAGTGAGTTGCTTAAAGTGTAGGTCTCAATATTAGCGGATGTTAAACAATAGCTAAACAATTGAATGCATCTTCATGTTGCTTCAATTATTGTGTTTAGAAATATATTTAAAAATTAGTAGAAATATTTTTACCGGTGGTAGACTTCCTTTGCAGGAGATCGTCTAGGTGGGTCAACGAGTTCTTAGCCTAGGGAGAAGATACGCGGACTTATTTCTATGTGAATAATGCTGGCATTCTGGCGGGGGGAGAGGCAACGCACACTAATACAACGATTCCACACTAATGAATTTTCAGTCATGTCGCTACGAACGCTTACGTCAAAATTATCCAACACTACCATAAATACACGCACACGAACATAATACACACACAGAAACCGCTTGCATGTGCACTAGATGACGCACATTTTACGTTAACAACGGTAGTGCTTGAAATTATCGATACTCACTATCGATACTTTGGTCAAAATATTATTGCATATTATGACGGAAGGTTATAAGAGGTAGGTATAATTAGGTATTTTTCGTAATCTTATATTAGGTTAAATCAGTTAAAAAAATATTTGGCTGAACTAGTGAACCAAATAAACGTTATTAAAATTTATGTTGTACTACCTGCGCCCAGCGGTTTTACCCGCAGTACTTATGTAGCCTATATGTTATTCCAGGGTCTAAGCTATCTCAATACAACATTTCAGCTGCTTTTTACACATAAAAGTGTTATCAGTGTTAGGTATATATTCAAAAACAGCAAGAGAATCAATTTCGAAAGAAAAAAAATCTCAAAAAACGCAACGAGTTCTTAGCCTAGGGAGAAGATACGCGGACTAATTTCTATGTGAAAAATGCTGGCATCTCTGGCGGGGGGAGAGGCAACTCACACTAATATAACGTTTCCACACTAATGAATTTTCAATAATGTCGCTACGAACGCTTACGTCAAAATTATCCAACACTACCATAAATACACGCACACGAATATAATACACACACAGAAACAGCCTGCATGTGCACTAAAGATCATTCACAGTTATTTTACCTCTAGCCTTTACGTTGGCTAGCCTGAAAATTATGTTGCCATGTCGTTAGTATTGACTTCCCCATTTTAACCCCCAACGCAAAAACGACGAGGTGTTATAAGTTTGATGTGTCTGTCTGTCTGTGTGTGTGTGTGTGTTTGGTGGAAATCGGTCCAAAATGGCCGCCGCTACAAAATGGCGGATTACTTTTTTCTTTCACAACTCCCTCAATATGGATACTAAATGAAAGGGCGATAAGTAAAATACAGCCTACTATATAAAATTTAAAATCCAAGATGGCCGCCATTAAAAATGGTGAATTGTGTATTACGTTTGGGGCGGGGGTTTTTTAAATTTTTTAATTAATTCACTTGTATTATTTTACAGTGCTGTAGGTAGGTACTTACATGAAATTCCTGTTTCGAACCTACCTAATATTTTATATCATATTGATAGTTCGCAGTTACCACTTGTTCATGTGTTAACCATCCGATATTTTTATAGATAAATTCATTTTCTTCATAGGAAATTGAGTTTATGGGCATTGGTAAAGCTTGGGATTATAATAATAATTATTAAAACAACGATTACAAGTGACCTTATCAAGTACAAAAAGTAACGTTTTAACAAAAAAAGTGCAAGCATTTTTGAGCCTTTCATACCATACAATGTCCCTCAAACTCAAACTCAAAATTCATTTATTCAAATAGGCTACAATGGAGCACTTTTGCAACCCTACACTATTAAGTTTTAGATTTTGATAAGATTTCTACTAAAAAGTCGATATCGATATTTTATTTGTCTCGACATGTCCCAACTTGATTTTTGTTCCAGTGTGGCCATTGTATAACTTTAAATTACCTTTTTTTGAGAGTAATAAATATTAATTTGTAATAAAATATTCAATTAAAAAAAAGTCTAAAGAAAATTAGAAAAAAATTCAAGAAGGTATGTACCTAATAGAAAAACTTGTAAGAAAAATGTAATGTATTTAATTTTTAATACTAAATTGAAGAATTTTGCAAAGGCAGTTTTTGGGAAAAATATCATATTATTGAACGTTTTTTAGTATCTACCTACTACTAGGGACCTACGCTATGATTGTTTTGAAATCGTTTTTGTGAAAATCGCTAGATTGGTTGTCTCGTTTTCCTTTTTAAACATAGGGTGGATAGTGTTTGGGACTGGCCGACCCGCGGTTTCACTTTATGTTTTGATTTGTTATAATAACCTAGTACCTACTCTCAGATATATTTATATAGTATCAGATATATTTATATAGATTTTGAGATATCCAGGCTGGTTATTTATACATGTAATAATTAGGAATGTGAGTGTTTTTGTTTAAATGTGTATAATAATATGAATACTGGTTTTTAGTATTACAATAACGGGCGTAAAATAGACGTTTATAATATTATATACTTAACTACTCATACGTAAAATTTACCCCAAGTTAGGTCTTGCATGATTTAGTGGCAACACATAGTAATTTTTAGTATTTTGCTTATTTTTTGTATTTTTAGTTGATATTTCGACAAAATTATGGTTTAATATGAAAAGTAACATGATCCTCTTGTAAATTAAATGTTTTCTCATCGCGTTTTGCACCATATAACGCTACAATTGGCCAATTTCTGCTCACGACTTTCCCTGTTGCGGTCGTTTGCTGAATGACGCGTTAGTGTCACAACTAGTTTTAATAAACAAGCCGGATTGGGAATGAGTGCTTTGTATGTGTGTGTTGGCAGCGGGGGTCGCCTAGTGGTTACCCATCCATGTGGCTTTTTCATCCGAGAGGTGGGTACCCTAACAGTGCCAGTTATTCTACCGCCGAGCATACGAGCAGTGATGTGCAAACATTACTGTGCTGCGGTAGGAGGGGATTGTAGCTAGCGAAATTTCTGGGCTAAAGAGTCTTAACATCTTATGACTTTTGAGTAAGAAGCGTTGGTGCAGTACACCTAGAATTTCACATCATTGTAAAATCGTAGGCGGCATTGTACAGATTATGAGCAGCGCAGGAGAGCGTCTTGTTCGTCTTCCTACTTCTTCACATAAAAAAAAAGTTTATGCAAGAAGGTGAATAATATTCTCAACAAGGTTCTCAACGCAAAATTTATAGTTATATCCAATTTTGTTTTAGACAAAAAGAAAATCTAATGATTAATAATTCTGCCCTACTTTGTATTATAATAGGACATTTATTATTGCGTTATAATAGGGTAACGCTGGCGCTCTACTGCGCATAAATGTTTACGCGATATCGCTGATTCTCATTCAAAAATTACGTTTTGTTTGAGAATTTGAGACTTTGTGCGGAGTGTGTGTTAAATTGTAAGCTTTCCTAAAAAACGATAATTTGTATTGTTAAAAATTCTTTATAGGCCTTCTTTCTTTATTCTTTTTTTTTTTCGGCCTTTTGTCCACGACGTGACCTATAGTTACATAGGTACATATTTGTTGTGTAGTATATTTAAAACGACTTGTTTCATTCATCATCATCATCTCAGCCGTAGGACGTCCACTGTTGAACATAGGCCTCCCCTTTGGACTTCCATATGTACCGGTTGGAAGCGACCTGCATCCAGCGTCTTCCGGGGACCTTTATAAGGTCGTTTGTCCACCTTGTGGGTGGACGTCCTACACATCGTTTGCTAGTCCGTGGTCTCCACTGGATCAATTTTCGACCCCAGCGGCCGTCCGCTCTGCGCGTTAAGGCCCCAGTACACAGTTATGTGGCCTGCCCATTGCCACTTCAGCTTGCTAATCCGCTGGGCTTGTTTCATTGATTTCATAGTATTTACCGTTTTGTACAAATGCTTAAACCTTCCATTATTAATAATATTCAATAGAACCTACATCATCAGCCTTTAAAACATTAAAGCGCCTATTTAAATAAAATAACTCCTGAAGGTAACACATACCTCTAAGAAACCATAAAACTCAGCCATTGACCATTACAAATAAATGCCTTAAAAGCCTATTCACATAGTTTTGCACAATAAAGACATATTTGCCGTCTTTATGTCAAAGATATTCCTAATAGCCTATAATACGAGTAGGCTATTTAGCACTCGTGTTGTGTTGGTTTTGTGTTAAGGCCTTCAAAATACTTAGTCTTGAGGAGAACTTACTGATTTACAAAGTAACTAGATTATTCAAAAACTTAAGCATGATAATAATATGTGCCTTTTATTAATAAAGGTATCCAAGAAAATTACTGAGCTAAGATTTCTTTTTTCTTTAAAATGACGAACGCAGAGCATAAGTGCGAGTATTTGTATTTATTGAGTATCAGTGAAAGCACTAAATTTGTGATATTATGACTGTGAGATTATATATTAAGTTCGAGCTGGTTTCGTTCATCTGCTTTCACAAAATATACTCAGATATGAAAACATATTATCATCAGTGTCTATTATGTACCACCTGTATACACAGTTTTTACAATTAAATAGAGGTACATATTCTGATAATCAGATCAACGAACAAGACTAATTTTCTTTCGAAAAAAATTGGCTGTATTGAGTTCAATTTTGGCGCTTTCCTTAACATCTGAGTGAGGCATCGTCCATTGTGTTCACCGTTTTGTTAGCAAAGCCATAATATCTATTAATATTAAACTATTTGACAGTGGCATCTTTACAAATACGAGTAGTTGCTATAGATGCTACTTTTAAAAATAAATGGTTTTCCATTCAGAAACAATGTGCGATGTTTTCAAACCTTTTGTAAGAAGCTGTTAACGATTGTAAACTCTTGTTAAATGCGTAATAGATGCCTTTATGCATGTAAAGGTACTTCTACACTTCAGTTATTATTAAGCTGAGGAGCAAAAGTAACTTTTGTACATTGTCACTCTTTTCAACTTAACATTCTCTAACTTCAATTATTCCTTTTAAAAAAAGACTTAAAACGTTCTCAAAGTGGCATGATTTTCACTGTCACTTCACTAACTAAGTTTTGGTACAACTTTTTTATAAAATCTACTATATTACATTTAATATCTTAACAGCGGTGTGGTGGAGATCGGCGATGCCACGATTTGTATATCGCCGTTGAAATAAAGGACATTTTAACAGAAAATTTGCTCCATAAAAATGCGGTGTAAATGCAACTTAACACTGCAGTACACGCGTGGCCTACTATAGTAGACCAGGGTAACATTTTTGATGATAACTTTTAAATTTTACAAGCTAGAACTTTGAAATTCTAGATAAGCCTCGTCTATGAAATTTGACAACTTGTCAGTTATGTGTTTTAAGTCAGTGCGAGTGCAATTCTTTGCAAATTGCATTTAAAAACGCGGGCCCACTATAGTAGTCCGCGCGAGCACTGGCGTAACAAATTTGGAAGCGTCTGTTTTTTTATTTTACGGTATTTTGGGCTTTTTTTATATAATTTGATTACATATTTATGTCTATACATACCAGCCAATCACTGGCAATGAAGATTTTATAACTCAAAGTGACGATTTTCGTGCCTAGACCAGAAATTTTGAAATAATTCAAATTATAGACAAAACCTAACAAAAACAAATTTTTTGAATTTCTAAAAGACGTTTTATTAATGTCTTGTGAGCCTAAGTCAAGTAAATAAATCTAATTTATTACTTTTAACTATGAATTACGAAGCAACCGTCTATCTAGATTCATGGTATACGTGAAGAGCGCAAACCTGAAATCACCATAATTTACAACCTTACTAAATGTTATGTAGATACTTTTTACCAAATATGCATACAGTCCTGTCACATAGTAGTCGATTCCAGCTTGTAGTTATGTTTTTATTTTGATGAACACTGTAGCAATCAACGCATTTCTTATATGAACTGCATTCCTTCAAGAACTGTCCTTCAGTTTCATAAAACCATTACTGATTCGTTGTACAAACATCGAATCACTTCTCCGATCACTGAAATTCAGAATAAAATGCCTTGCAGGTGTATCCGAACCCACACAATACGATTTCACACCAAAGATTCACAGATGTGGTCGTTGCGCGTTGTGTTCAAGAGCTTAAGATATGTTCATCAAAAAACGTAGCAAAACTTAAAATTCTAAATATTTGTCCCAATGACCAAGATGTAGCATTCAATTACTATAATAAATCATAAAAAAATACTTCATGTAACACAAATAGTAACATAAAAAAATTAAATCTGTCATAGAGGAGCAGTTATGTTGGATTTTCGCAAGATGTTTTAAAAAATGAAATAAATTTTAATATTATTAGTAGATCATGATTATTTTTTGTTTTTATATTAGTAAAATATATGTTATTATCATATATTGTAGTATTTTAGTCATGTAACTAGGAAAAAAAAGACAAAAGCCATTTTAATTTGGATTACTATAGTAGGCCGCGCGAGCACTCGTGTAAAGAAAAGGGGCGCGTGTACTGCAGTGTTAAAAGTGATAAATAGATTTCTTGTGTGTTCTTCGTTTACAATGGACAATGGCTGACTTCTGCACATCTGCGCTCTATATTTTGCAACGATACCGATTGAGTAATGTGAACCTACAACACCTACTCTTCAAGTTCGGCCTTCTGTCCTAAGCTCGACTAGCCACATTTTATGGCTCATTCTCATGGAATCGATTCTCATCGTCACCTTCATGGCAATTCTTATTTATTGCTTATTTGTAATGTTTATGTATAATATTGTATAGAGCTGGATAACACGAGTAAACTTTTATATAAATAATTTAAATCGTACGTTTCATTTCGAAGAAAAACAGTTTTGAAATTTTCGACGCCACGAAAGTGATTCAGTCATTATTTTTTCAAAACTTTTTTAAGTAAAACTTTTTTAAAAGACTAAATCTACCAAAAATGTACAATAAAATGACATATTACGCAACAACAAACCTCACTACAGAAGAAAATATGCGTAATTTGAGATATTACTTTACATTTCACTTTACTTTTTTATTAGGCAGAAATTTGGTATATATGTATTAAAACCCTAACATAACAGATAAAGTACTTTTAAATTGGTAAAAAGGCCCTTTCTAAACAAAACAATCATTTTCGTGCCCTAAAAATCACCTTCATGGTAAAAACGCCACGAAGGTAATGCCACGCTGGTGACGAAAATAACCCTTTTTGGTGAAATTCTGCAAAGTTTAGGTATAATGTATAAAATTAAATACTACATCTTTATCTCGCACATTTTAGCGTTTAGAAAAGCTAGCTTTGATTTAAATAACTAAAATACAATGCATAAAAATTTTGTCCATGCAAGTGATCCATGAATAAATTGAAACTTAGCAATTATATTTTTTCCCACGGCTCGATAAGTTCTAGATCCCACTTCTACGATTGCAGAACATTGCCATCATTGAAATGAATCGATCTTTGTATTGGATTGTTGATGTTGTGTTTAACAGCATCCGTTAAACTACGCAAATTTAAAACACCTAAAATCGTGTGACCGCCGCATTATGTCATTTTAAATTCAAAATAATAATGAAAGGCTTTTTTTAGACTGTATACCGTAAAGTATATTTGTTCGCGAAAATTTTGGTATATATTACATGCAGATACGCCGAAATTTTTTAAAGTAGTGCCCAAATGTTTCACTGCAACGGAAAGTGTGACACCATGAGAATACGAAAAATGGCCCCGTTTTTGACCTTTCATGTTAAATTTTAGTATTATTTTTTGCGTCTATTGTGACAATCTTTATTTATTTTGTGGCTTAATATATGTTTTATCCACCTATCCAAAATTCATGTCTCTTTCTTTAACCGTTTAGGAAATATAACCGTGTGACCATCAAATTTGAGCTAAAATGAGAATGAGCCTTATACTGTCTCTGCTATGCGTAATGCATGAAACCTTATAAATTGTGACGGTCAAATGATAATAAAAATAATAATATGAGAAATTGGGGTTTATACTCCAAAAGAACAGGTTACCCTACTTACACTGTCAGAGTCAAAGCACAATTACAATTATGGATCGATCCCCATATATTATGTAGCTGATTTAATTCATTTATTTTCAAATAACTTAAGTTCAGCATTTGATTTGCTCTGACTACACGGCCGTTAAATTCACAGTTCATGTGAAACGATGACGCGTTCGAAGTTTGAATCTTCTTCGAGAAGGTATGGGTCAGTTACAATGACCTTGGACAATATTCTGCCGCTATTAGCTCTGCTTGGAAGGGTCAATGAGCTTATGAGACATAGTTGCATAGAACTTCGTCCTCATAACCTATAACTAACAACAAATTAATTCTCTGCTAATTGCTTACAGAATAATTTATTAAATTGTATATTGTTAAAGCAACGAAATAAAATTGACACCAAAACAATTATTAAATCCTATTTGAACTAATGATTGTGAGTTTCTTAACTTTTAATTGTATTTTTGCAAATGTTGACATTTAAAATACAAATTATAATATGTAGATAATTTATAATATTTTCATTGATAGCAAGTCACGAATATCTGACATCTTGCCCTCGCACCGATGCTAATACTGAATGATAAATGCCTCTCATTCACGTCTAACAGTTGGGCAATCATTGAGTCATGGGCCATGGGCCGTGTGTTCATGTATCATGGTCAAAGTGATAATCTGTTTCAATTGTTTGGATAATTGTATTAGCAAATTATAGGTTTTTTACACTTACACCTATGTTTATAGCTGCGTTGTATATGCTAACTGGATTTATTTTCTTTCATTGCATTTTTTTTTAAATGCTGACAAATGTTTCAATTTGAATTTTATTTAATTACTTAGGTAAACAAGAATCCTCACTATATTTTTAATTAAACAAATAATTTTATTTATATATTACATTATATACTTCGTCTTAGAGAAATATAAAATGTTTGGATTTTGGATTATGATAGCAAAACAAAAATATGAATGAAATTGGGCTGTAATTTGTACATAAGATGGCTTTAACCCCTGGCGAGTAGGTAACCAGTGCAAGAAAGACGAAACTTGTCAACAGTGAATTGAGTTAAAGTTTATTAATAAACTAGAGTAATTTCCACGGCCAAAACCATTAGTTGTAGCTAGTGTCAAACTATCATTACTTCATCAATGGTTCGCAGATATACTATAATACTCGTACCTATATACCATAAGGAAAACCTTGCTATCAAATTACTAAAATAAATTGTTATTTTTTAACTAGTAGTAGGTTACGTAACCGCACATAACTGTCAAGTGCCCTAATTGATCGTACACTAGTGTCACAATAGTGCAATAACCAGTTTGATATTATAATCTAAATCATCTAAATGTGACAGTTATTAAGTATACATACGTTGCATAATTACTACACTAACACGTTCTAAAAGTTGTTGCTTTTAAGCTTTTGTGTACGAGAAACGTAGACAAAGTATTAGGTATCATAACCTAGTATGTTCTGTGTATTTTTACAAAATATTACAGACTAGCCATTGTAGGAGTCTTAAATTGTTAAGTAGTTTTAGTTTTAGGTTTTCGTTTTTGTTTTTCAATAAAGTGTTATCGATCTATCAGTAGCCGTAGCATAACGTATGGGATCCCGACGAAACTTCTAGAGTAGAATTAACTGTCATCCCATACATTTTTCTTTTGTGAATGTATGAGATGACTGTTGACTTGACAGCAAGACAAGTCTACGCAGCGTCCGTGCTTTTGGTAAAATATTTATTTTAATAATAATAATCTACAAGTTACAAAATAATTTGGAATTTTGTTATAATTTCTGTTTATTTAAAAATAATCTTATATTTAATAATCCAGGGAGGGATTTGGCTCGCCTTCTAGGTTTAGTCTATCTACGGCCGCATCGTCGGTTAACATTGCGCAAGATCGTGGTCAAAGACTGACCTAAAACGAATAAAAAATAAATCTAAATAAACACGTACCAAGTATCATATCCCTAAGCTCATAAATAGCCTGGAGCCTGGTGCTGGGATCCTCCCCGCAGTGTTGCTGGGCATAGTCCTGCAGCTCCGGCGGAGGCTCACCCAGCTCCAAGTCCACGCTGTAGTCTGGCGTTGGCATTTCCGCCTGAAACAAAACATAAAAATATTAAAACCTTATTGAAAATGGAAAATAATAAGTTTTCATTAAAACCTCACCGAAAAAATGGAAAATCTACACTTTCAATTAGCTATATATTTCGAATAGCTTCTAGCGGATGTCCTTACGTATGAAAATCCATACTTAGTCGATCATTGTCTATAAGGTAACATATCTGTTCTTGTGAATAATTTCAATTTAATCCTTTAAGCGATTTGAGCTAAGCTTTGATAGAGCAGTGATATAGTAAATGCATTGTATATAGATAAGTCAGTTTTTCATTTTATATTATAATATCATTTAGACATGGCATAAAAAATATTATTAAATTTTAAACAAGTTTATAAGTTAATATGTAGATGTGCCTGATTTTTTATATCTTTAATTTAATTTTTAATACCCCCCAACGCCAAAAAAAAACCTATTTAGGTCGAATGGGGTTGGGTACTAGGGTTTGAATTTATAATAAAAAATATAGCATCCAGTGTTTTTTTCAAACACTTCTTAGCTCTATCGATCGTGTTTACAGTTTTTTAGGTATGAATAGCTACCGATTACCTACATTTCTTAATATAGGCGTAACATGCCTGCTACTCAAATTAGCGTGAATTCCAGTAACCTTTCCTTATTCATGGATTATAGACATCGTAAACACGCTGCACGCATTTTTCTTCTATTTTTAGAAACATTATACAGCTATACTTGTAAAATTATATAATATGCTATAACAATGGCATTTATTGTTATGTGTGTTTATATAATTAATAGATAAATCTAAAGATTCTAATTTCACTAAATGCTGTTTTTTAGTTTTCTTGCAAATTATACAGGGTTAATTGTTGTGACGCAGTTAGCTACTTGATTCATAGTTGAATAGAATATTCCACCACTAATGAATATATTATTACAATTTTCACTGAGAAGCCAAAAAGCTCCATAAAGGCTGGGGTTTATCCCACAAAACAAACACAATAACACACACAAATCACAGCAAGACACATTGCATCATATCGCATTAGGAAAATTTTATATGAACACGGAGTTTTATAATGCAATGCGATGCTAAACAATCTACTGTTGTTTGCGCTAGGTTTTATTCCTCATGAAATTTGTTAAAGGTTTTTCTATGTATAATTTATTTACGCGATTCCAGTTAGTATCAAAGTGAATGTAGAACAAATAAATAATGTCTATATCGACTATCGACCCTTTAATAAGCTGACTACCAGTAACCCTGTATATGTAATATCAAACAGAAAATTATGGGTTATGAATAGGTAGGCCTCGATTCGACAAGTATGTAATATTATCGAAAGTTTCAATAAATATTATATAAACAATAATTATATGATGGACTTGAATCCATTTTTGATTAGCGATACAATAAAATTTAACTGCCATGTGATTATGATTTCACCAAAATAAAATATGTACCTCGGAACCATTAACTATGAAATACAGGCAGATACCGCGCGCATAAAATATAAAACTAACTTTACTCGTAGTAAAAACTATTAGGGAGAGTTGGAGTTTCCAGTATCCAAAAAGTTCTACTTCACTATTTTTGCAATAATGTCTCAATGTGAGAGTTGGGATGGGCTGGGGTTAAAAAGTATATTATGTGAAAAATGTTAGACATGTCTTTTGGTTTGTAAATGAAACAGAAAATGGCTTAAGAGTTTTGTTTGAGGACGCGCTACATCACTTTTATTTATCGACGAGGTCGACTACCTGACAAGTAATTTTCGAGCGTTAATTACCTACAGTTACTCCACTTGCGTGTCCAATATTTATTTAAAGAACTAATAAAGTAATAAAGACACACATTACATTTTTGGACACATCCCTACTAAATTCACACTGATCAGAAAAGGTATTCTTTAGTTCACAGCACGGCTTCAGTTCGTCTTTGAAGCGCGATATCTGTGTTTTATCTGTCGTCTATGCAATGAACCTAGTTACATGACGAGCTATAAAATATAAACCAACAAGTTATCGCTTGTTTATGAATATATAATTACACGTTTGATATTATTCTCTCATGACCCTAATATTTGGTAACGTTTTAAACTGCATAGCGGTGTTTCATCAAAAAAAGTTACTTTTACAGTCACATATTATAAGTATAAAAGTAATTTAATATATTGCAGGTATTTAATGTTTTACTAATATATATCTAATTATTTAATGAATTGTTTCTTGAAAATTATCTGTTTTAGTGCCACTTATTCTCCATCATTTGATGCTTTTTTATTTATAACAAAGCCAGCCGGTTTTAATATAAGCTCTATAACCAAACTAGTGTCTTTTCTCTGTAAAGGCACCTGACTTACTCAAGATATAGAAATAGTATTCTATTTGCTATTTACATTTATAACAAAATATGTATATAGTTTGCTCGTCTGTACGAAATCCTAGAGATCCTGTTAGTATGATATAATTAGCTGCGCCCAGCGGTTTTACCCGCTGTACTGTAGTCTAAGCTATCTCTATATATGTATGTATACCAAATTACAGCTTAATCGGTCCACCCGTTTAGGCGTAAAGAAGTAACAAACATACACACTCACAAACTTTCGCATTTATTATATCTTAGTGTGATTTAGTAACCATTAAATAAACAATTCATATCGAATGAAACAGCGATCGTTTTTGAGACAATCAATTATAATTATTCGTATGAAATACCAGGCTGATTAACCGTGAATGATCAGCGAGGTCGGATCTCGAGATACAGGCGGCAATGCGTACTTTCTTTATTTTATAAATATCTTTGTTAATTATTTTGTAACGGAAAATCAGATTTATATCAATTAGATACGTGTCATTTCCTTTCCCAGGCTAATTAAATTGTTGAGATAATATTTTTAAAAATTGATCATTTTGTAGATTTAGTTTTCAGAGCTTTGTGTGTTTGGTATCATTTATGGGACTTATGATCTTGAATTAAAAAAAAATACTGACCATATTTAAAAATATGATTGGTTTTCCTTGTCTACTTTAGATTTTCACGCATCACACCAATGCTACCTACTCAAACAATATTATCAGTACACCTATTACATTTATTGTCCTTAACAAGGATATCTCTTCATGCTAAATATAGCAAAAGTATTTGCAGATAATATGCGTAGTATAGGGCGCCCATGGCGAGATGGGGCGATGATATCCGGAGGGTCGCTGGGGGTGGGTGGAGAAGAAAGACTGAGGACCGAGTTGAGTGGCGTGCCATGGGGGAGGCCTATGTCCAGCAGTGGACGAACATAGGCTGATGATGATGCTGATTTACAGACATCAAAATAATGTATCACTATAATATACGTTTGTGGGTTTTAATTATTCGTGTTTTTCCCATGTGAGGCAATGCTCACTCATTTAATTTCAATTAAGTTGCAATAAAATATTTTTATATTTTACGCTCGTCAAGGATTAACCAAGAGTATAAACTATAGTTTCATTACTCTTGCAACATTTATACCTTAATGTATAACTTAACTGAAAATACTTGCCATTTGTTTATATTGATTGACAAGAATGAAGAATGTAATTAATTTCAGCAACTTCTGTTTCATTTCAGTCGCAGTTCACCGCCTGAGCAGTGATGTGCAAACATTGCTTCGGTAGTGCACTGTAGCTAGTGAAATTACTGGGCTAAAGAGTGTTAACATCTTATGATTCTTGAGTAGGAAACGTTGGTGTAGTGCACCTAGAATTTCACATCATTGTGAGCGTTATCTATTAACATCAGGAGAGAGGTTTGCTCGTCTTCTTACTTCTTCGAAAAAAAAAAGGATAGTAGTCTAATTAATTCGCTTTATTAATTTTAAACTATTAAAATATCTGTGAAAGAAACTGAGTCCGTGTTTCAGGTTAACGACCGCGGTCTTGTAAAGCAATTCGAAGTCTTAGTGATAACACTGAGATTTTTTTAATTAATTAAATTAAGCTGTCTGAAGAGATCGCATTTAGGGAAAAGATCGCCGTTTGCTTCTTCATTGTGTATTTTTATTTTACTTGTTTTCAAATTTTATGTAATGTGGTGTTTCAATTTATCTAATCTAATCTAAATTATTATAATAATCATAATTTAAAATAATAATACCAGAAAGGCGATCTTTATTAGTAAAACAGTACTTTAATGCCAGATTCAAAGCAGTTTATTAAAAACAATTAACCCATAATAGATTGAATATTACAGTGTAATAATCTTATACTTCGTTTCAAAAACAAAGATAATTTTGCAGGGTTCAAAGGATCAATATTTTAATTAATTCGATATATATCGGATATTTATCATAATTTATCAGATATATATCATAATATATATTGGATATAACAGTTTTTGGAAATATATCAATGATATTTTCATTATATATAACCTTCGAACCCTGCAAAAATTATCTATGTTTTTGAAACGAAGTAGGTATAGGTCAAAATCGTTTAGTTGTAATACTCCAATTATATTGTTCGGTCAATAACAATGTCACTTGTTAATAACATTTAATTGGTGCAATCATGCTCAAGCACAATGTTTGCGCATTTTTTTGTGAAACGATTATAAAATTACCGCTGTATATATGTTATCAACATTCCTGTAAGAGATTGCTCAAACTGATAAGACCGTGGATTGCTTACCCTTAATTTTTCTGTATATTTAGTAAATTTAAATTTTTTTGAATTTAGAATAAAGGGACCATACTGCAGCACTGATGTTCGCGCCGAAAGTCAAATTTTGAAACAAAACAAATCAAAAAATACTTATCGTTTAAGAGTATGACACTTTCCGAAAACAATTTACGTCCAGTACTGACTTTACACGAAACTTGACACATACACATACAAACATTATTATGTATGCATCTATATTCTTAGTGATTAACTATGTAGCATACTCGAGCCTCATAATAGTATTGAATAAGTCTTAAAGTTAATGTCAAGGCCGCTAGTTACGGCTCAAGTCTCAAGCTCTTAAATCCGTTGCAAAGTGCAGTTATAAAATGTTATTATGATAAATTGCCTTATGCCCTTCGGGAAATATTGTATACAGGGTTGTTGGATGTTTACTGACCTTTTTATGAGCTAACTTTTAAACTTTGAAAGCGCATGGTAGTTGACCTGGAAATGGACTAATGACTATATAGAGGTGAATTATTTTTTTTGCTTCTAGTTGGGTATTTTGAGACGATATTTTTCCAGTGTTTTTTTGAGTACTAATGCTTTGAAGTCAATATGAATTTATTAAACGATGTCCCTGGCGCTCCACTTTGCGGAAATTTTATGCGAAGTATCAAACTTGCTTTAAAAAAGTGCTTTTCACAATTTGTTGCGTGTGAGAATTAACGCGCTTAATTTTGCGCGTGAGGAAATGAAAATCTAAAAAATGCAACACACTTTAAAACAACTAAAGTAATTATATTACAATAGTAATTATTGTTAAAACATATGTACATTGCGACATTGTTCTTGATTTAAATCAGGGCCGTGGTCATTTACCGTTTTACTTGATCGTGACTTAACTACATTAAATATGCGCATAATATTAAATTAGCAAACTAAAATTAGTCTAATAAAATTTTATTATATTTTTCTCATTAAACAAGATTATCACATTTATTGCAAGATGTTATGAATTAATTTTGCGATCATAAAATTTCTAATATTAAACTTGTTCTTAAATTTAATAATAATGGTTATGCAATGCATATTTTGACCTAAGTCTGTAACAAAATTAACTTTAAATCAATCGTTCAACTTTTACTTTTATTTCTATTTACTGATTCATGGAACATTAAAGCAATTTTTATGATTAGACATAATGTTCTTAAAGGTTGCTTCATAATAATTGGAGTTTAGTTTTCTACGAATCGGGCTCAGATTATACTATAGATCTGAGTCAATCCTAAAAATATTAAGTTTTGTGGTCGGCACGAATAATATTTTTGCCTTCTCAATATATTATAGGAAACACAAAGCAACAAGCTCCGGATCCCATAGTTTTAAGTGTCTTCCAAAACACAGCGTGCATAAGAAAAAAAATCCGATATTCTTTAGAATCCCGGATTTATGATCAAAACAGACCACTGATTTTCTAACTTTACAAAAACGTGTATAATATTAGATTTTCCTGTAAATGCATAGGTACGCAAGAATATAATATAAATAAAAGCTTATGAAATCTTATTCTTTTCTAAACAAAAGAGCTTTTATCACATTTATCTCAACATCAATCTTTATGGTGATTAATGGTCAAGCATAAATTACATCACAAGTACCCCCTAATCGAAAGGTTAAGGTATCTACATCAGATAATTGAGGTGTAGATGCTATTTAAAATGGCTATATAATAAAACTTTGTGCGATTAAAATGTTTACGCCATAGGTTAAGTTGACTAAGCTTAAATAACATTCTTGACTTAAAGATTTTTTTTTTTTTTACAACGAATTATACCATTCTTGACTTAAACATTTAATTATTTTTATACAACGAAATAAGAAGACTCCTGATGGAAAGAGATAACACTGCCCATAATAAGTACAGCGCTACCCAGGGATTTTACAATGGTAAAATTCTGGGTTCACTGCGCCAACGCTTCTCACATGAGAGAATGAGAGTCAAAAGATATTAAGATTCTTCAGCCCAGTAATTTCACTAACTGCAATGTCCTCCTACCGAAGCACAGTAATGTTTGCACATCACTGCTCAGGCGGTAGAATAACTGGCACTGTTGGGGTACCCAGCTAGTCGACCTCCTGCAAAGGAAGTCTACCCCCGGTAAGCCGGTAGCCAATTTTAAGTATTTTCTAATAGTTATATGTATATTTTCTAATACCTGAATGGACCTAGAGGTGGACCCCTTATTTTAAAAAACTATGAGAGGTCTGCTTGTCGGTTAGACCTTTCATGTTTTCGCGCCTATGAAAAGTCGGGAAAATCCGGACTTTTGAAAGGCCCGTGCTTGAAAGCGACATGAATGAAGAAAATCTTTGCCTTGAAGAAAATAAATAGCAAACCTTTAAATAAAAGTCTATACGTGTCTATGTAGACTATACGTGTCTTAGACTAATAAAATATTTTACCAGTGTTATTATTACACCACTAAAATCACCTAGCACGGTCAATAAAATAAACCTGAAGAATATTACGCTTCATCCAAAACCTAAATTAAAAGTGAACTTTTATAAATGATGCAACCGACATTTATCACGAATGTTATCATTGTGAAATATAATTTTTATGGCAAAATGAAGCGATTGAGATGCACTGAGAGAATGCAAGGAGCGGCTCGAAATGACAATGATGCAACTCACTCACTATTGTAATACGAGCTAACAGTTACAAAGATACCGCTAGAGACGGGTATAACTAAAGATAAAAACTAATGAATATGCTTTTTTTTCAATAATAATTGGGGTTTATACTCCAACAGAACAGGTTACCTTACTTACACTGTCAGAGTCAAATCACAAATTATAAGTCGTGTGGCTAACCTATATGTTACAGTTTCAACATGACCTAACGACTGCCTCCTACATATCTTATAGGAAACAGCCGGGACCCACAGTTTTACGTGCCTTCCGAAACACGGTAGCGTCCAGGCGAAAATCTTTGCCACACTGAGATTTGAACCCAGGACCTCCGGCTTAGAAGTCGGAGGTATGACCACTGGGCCACGGACGCTACATCAAGCAATAGTATAAAATTAACTAGGGCACATAATGCGTAGTCCCAAATATGAGCTATTACAGCTCATAATACAAGGAAAAAGAAGTCCAGGAAGAAGAAGAACATCTTGGCTTAAAAATCTGCGCCAATGGTACTGCAAGAGCACGCGTTTAGAGCTAGTGTGTCGAGGGTTCAAATTTCCATGATGATCGCCAACCTTTGTTAAAAGATGGCACCCAAAGAAGTATAAAATTGTAGAGCTGGTGAAATGGTCGATATCGCACGAAAGTCTGGAGGATAGAGTTTTGATATAAGCCCGCTAAATATATAACATCATTGTAATAGATTTAACAACTTTTAAAGTTTTTTTGTCATGTGGTGTGGTGTGGTGTTGTTGTGGTGTGGTGTAGTGTATATCCTCTGTAGTGACTTAAATTGCCATTTCTATATGTCTCTAGCTGAGTTTTTTTAACTATTCGACATATTATATTTTATTATTAAATTAATGTATAATAAATAACACATACTCTATAATTTGATAAATAAAATATGTTATTAGAATCAGTTTCCATAAACTGATCAATTTATGCAAAGTTTTTTGATGCCATACAATTTTATTACAATAAAAACATATACACACCATACATACATTTTTTTATCATTTGACTTAGTTTTCCTTTAGTTTTTAGTGCGCAGTATCAGCTGTCATTACAATACTGTCAGTAGATGCAACTTTTGAGATTGCAAACAAATCACAACAACTTTCTTAATGGTCGGTTACGCCAGCTTCCTATTATCAAATCATAAGAAATGGATATTTTTTGATTATCCGGATTAACCGCGACTGGTTTATAGAGAAAGGAAGTCTGCAGGAGTAATATTATAAATGATTTGCATATTAAGTGAGTCGATAATAAATGTCGTAACCGTCTAATAGTATTTGAACGGTCGTCTTGAGAAAAAGTAAAAACAATAACATATTATGTCATAATTTGATAAATCGTTGTTTTGATTGCTATACATGTATGGCTAATTTTTATTAATTGTTGTTTATGTATAGTGAGTATGTTACGAGAAGAGCTACATATAATAACCACAATGCTTTTGTGTTAAAATATGTGTGGTATAACGTGTAAATAATAAATATGTGGAAGAAATATAGATAGATAGATAGATAGATAACTCTTTATTGCAACAAAGAAAAGAATTAACACTAAATAAGTACATTTCAGTTAAGCAATGTTACAATTGGCGGTCTTATCGCTAATAGCGATCTCTTCCAGACAACCAAGCAGGAAAGGAAAAATACAATTTTTTTAGAATGACGGTGGCTATAAAGATATATAGGAAAACAAAGATACATTATATTATAGCTTACAATACATAGAGAATAAAGGGACTATAATATTAAGTGTATAATAAATATTGGTATTAAATCAATATTAAATATTAAATATACTAAAAATAAATATTACAATACATAATTAATAATAAATACACATATACATACATATTTAAGATATTATAGTGAAAGGAAGTGAGCTTTGATTCTGTTTGAAAGAAGCTAGTGATGGAGCGCGTCTTATCTCCACAGGGAGAAATATTTTTGTTTAAAATAGTTTCATCCCATTTTTAGGCTTCCGTAGTCAACAAGGAAGCCTTATAGTTTCGCTTTGTCTGTTCGTCCGTCCGACTGTCTGCGGCTTTACGGAGAAATCAAAAATATGGTTTCAACTATGAACTTTCCAGAAAAACTATGGCGGTTAAGATATCTTTATAAGTTTTAAAGATATTGTTGATGTAATTAAAGATCGCTAATATTCGATTTGCCAGTACTACGGACACCCGGTACAATTGCGCGTAGCCCGAAAAGCGCTTTTATTTTTTTTTATTCTGTTACGATTATAATAATATTAATCAATCATATATTAAACTATTTTATTTTAAACTATTTTATTTTAGCTTTTATTTTAAACGAGCATATAAGCTTGCTGTTTTACTGGTACATATTGTAAAATCCTTTCTAAGCGGTGGTCTATGTCATTAAAACTATCTGTATTCCAAATTTTAAGCAAAGTCGTTCAGCACAGGTAGTCAATCCGTTGCTCTGACAATCAGTCACGCTTTCCTTGTATATATTTAGATTGGATTTATTTATTTAATAATGATTAATCGGTTTAACTTTCAAGTCTTAAGAGCAAATTTTTTTACTTATTTATTTATTGAATAATTTTGTATGCATATTATAACATTAATTTTAAACATTATGAATAATTCAGAGAACATTCCGTCTTAAAGTAGTTAAGTCGTAAAATATGAATAGAAGTGCATTGAGACCGGCAGTTGGCTGTTGTTCAAACGAGGAAGACTGATTTGCATAGTCTATTCCACTCTTCGATAAAATCAATCGAGAAGTGAATGACTGCATAAAGTTTGTGCGGTGTGCGTAATGTACTTTTTTACATAGAATATAATATTTTAGAAAACAAACTAACAATACTACAGCTACTACAACAGTTGAGAACACTTTTATTAACCACAGATCGGCCACAAGCCAATCTACAGAAAATCCAAGTGCTCCAAACCACTGTCAGATGGCAGAGTGCCCAGAATGCTGGCAGCATTGCCACGTTGAATGGCAATACTTATACGTTGGGCCAAATATACCCCAGCATTTTGGTCACATGTCGCCTCGACCAAGCGCTCAGATAGGTTTTGGAAAATGCGGTGAGCTCCCGGACCCCAAGGACCCAATGTCTCTACCCCAAACGGCTCAAAAATGTAACCGCTATCGAGGTTAGCATGTGATATTTTATATTTTAGTATGTGCGTGTTACAAAAACTTGCATAAAAGCACATAAGAAATTATTAATGCAAAAAATCACAAAACAATCACTAAATAGGTACTTTAAATTACAAATTGTGCAATTAATTGTTTTTTTGTTTATTTTTAAAACAATAAAGTAGTATAATATAATTAACTCTTCTATTATTTTAGTTAGCGTTTTTTTTTAACAAGTTAATTTGTGTACTAGCAGTCTCTATTAGTTAGTCGTTTAAAATTTCATTATCTTTATGTTCTTTATTAAATCGACAATAAAACAACATGACACCTATTAATATAATAACAATTTAATTAAGATATAATGCATATAAATTATCACTGTTACAATTATAGGTATCTAAGACGCGATTTATTGTAGTTATATTCATATAAACTATGTAAACAAACGACTAAACTCACGGATATAATGGTCGAAGCTAGGCTCGATCCTGGGTGGTCAAAAACGCATACTTATACATATATTCTCATATATTATTTCAAGACAAAACAAAAGTCCCTAGACTATACCATAACTATAAAATTCAATTACCTTTCCCAAGATATCATAGCGCACGAATAGTAGTAAAAGCTCGCGTTCACACTTCCCTATCAGCTATACCTTTACAAGTAACCGACACATGAAAGTTATCCTCCCATAGACTCGTGACCAGTCTAGCTGCCTACTGAGCCTGTTCCTGCATTTCACTGCACTTTCTCTAACTACTGGTACCCTAGTACCTGCCACCCTAAAGCTATTAATTAACTTTAGAGTGCAAAAAGTGAAAAGTCGTGGAAACCCTTTCCGTTCGAATTTGACTTACTGTTTGCGGTAAGCTTTTTCTTTTCACCACGACTTTAAGTACCGAGGGTTTAAGGCGGGTTTTTTGGGTTTGTTACCTTATAGCTTATATATGATTCTGGAAATTTTTCTTTATTGGTTTGGAAACTTCATCGTATTTATATTTAACGTAACTAGGCAGGACTAAAGAGAAAGTGTTTAAATTTTTTTTTTTTTATTTTTTTTTTTATTTTATTTAAAGCTTTATAAAAATATCTATGTCTACATTAGTCAGTAATACAGCCAAAGTCACGAAAAATAAATGTATAGTTACCCTATGATTCATTTCTATTTGCACAGTTTGTACTGATTGGTATAATAACAGAACTTCGCATGTTCAAAGGAAGATTATAGTGCACTTCAGTTTTCTTCGAGCGCTTGCATAATTACTAACATTAAATTTAAAGACTTGTCACTTTTCCATTTGGCGGAAAAGAAATATTAAGAGAAATTAATGGTAACAGTAAATAGAAAAAATTGTATGTAAAAAAATACTGAACACTATACAAACAAAAAGTTCAGTAAATAATGGATTTCACAAAATCAAACTGTTCAACAAGCATGTTCGTTAATTTAGGACCCTGTTAAAATCATAAAAATATATTATGTAAAACAAAAAAACAATATTTTTGTACATTGTACCTTAATCGAATGCATGGTAATAATATATTTTGTATGAGAGATGACTTACCCACTAATACGATTTTTGTACTTCAATTTTGTACAAAATTTATCATTGATATATCGCACCTTCGGCAGAACAAGGGCACAATTGTCCAAATGCATAAACTGCAATTGTAACCTCATTCTAGTAGAATAAGGGCACAATTGCAGTTTATGCATTTGGACAATTGTGCCCTTGTTCTGCCGAAGGTGCGATATGTAATGGTGCAAAAACTGTGCCATAACGACTTCAACAGCCCAAAATATTCCAGATTAAATCTATCATAATCACTACATTTATCTCATGTCTAAAAATAGATCTATAATAATTTGTACTATTTTTTGTCTATTCCTAATACCCGTCCACCTAATGTTAAGGTGACGAGCTCATAATGTCCGTGGTTCACCTTGGGAGCAGCTGACCAGAGCTGGTTTAAGTCACATAATAATAAAATAGTTTGCTTTGATTCGGCATCATTTTGAATGATTCAAGTTACAAGGTGCTGAGGTAATCGACGTTTTTTATGTTTATACATAGATGAGATAAACATTGGCTTGATGTAAAGGGGTAATGCCTGCTCTATACAGTATACGTTACCTAAGTATTTTGGTAAACATGATTTCTAGTCACTGATTTACGCCTGGTGTCATTGCTTAGCATCTCATGTTAGGAAGAAGGCCTTTCCTCCTAATTTAACTAGAGATGTTTTTTTTTATTAAAGGGTGTTAAGGGCTGTTTTTTTTTAATTAAATGGTGCTAAGGGCTGTTTTTATAACAATCATTATAATAATAAATAATCGGAGAGTAATGTATGTAGATGAATTTCATTTCATTTGATACAATTATTAGTTATTATTTAATATTTAGTGTTAATTCCGCTCTAAAATGTTTTAGAGCGGAACTAACACTAAATATTAAATAATAACTAATAATTGTTGTGATGGATTTCCGCAAAGTAACGCCTAGTTCCATTAATTTTCATTTGATACATTAATAGAAAAATAATGACACATGAGTGAGAGTGAAAACGGTAGGTATATAAAATTTAAACACTACAATACAAAAAAAAATCAATAAACACAACCTTTACACATTATGCGGTGAATAACACCATGTAAATAATACTTATTTTCCACTATGATTCGTCATTACAGTGTGCGTTACCTTTTGAACCTTACAATACATTTATATATTTTTTTATTTTAACTAGAAGTTAGTCAACTCACTAAAAGAATAATATTATTGTAGTAAATAAAGTATTTAAATGTTATCTAAATCTAACATACATGTCACTCTAGGTTGCTGAAGGCTTAAACTTTTCCGAACATTTAATATATGTTTTTGTGCAAATCGGCCAGTTCTAATTGTAAATTACTTCTTTGAAAATGACTGTACCTCTTTGTACAACACAAATTCATTGAGAAAAACTCGAAACAAGTTCTCCCACAAGAAATATTTGGAAACCATAACAATCAAACCGTGTAATGTAATTATATAATGTGGCCCTGAATACATAACCTTCACCTGCAATTAAGATATTATTTCTGTTCCGAAACATTAGTTGCCATATACATACGTTTTATGTGAACACATAGTTATATAGGTATGTAGTAATTATATTACGTATTAAATATATTCGTAAAATTTTGAAATGAAATAGGCACCATGACATCGATATTTGAGAAATGTTTAATTATTTTTGTCATTTTTCTAAGTAAAGGGTCTTATAATAGTACACCTAATGTTTTGTACAAAAAACAAAATACCTATATATATATATACTATGCTGCCTGCAAGCAGGTGGAGTGACGGCCTACGAAAGATGAAAGAGACTAGATTAAGAGAGCCAAAGACCGGGCCTAGTGGTGCATATTGTGTGAGGCAAATGACCAGCAAGCAATGCACGAGTTGTTGATGATGATGATAATAATTCCTATGCTTAACAAAATGCGTGAATTCCATGGAATCAATATATCAACTCTATACCATAGGTAGATTGCAACATTATTATGACTCATCAAGTGCCAGTTACTCAGTCAAAGTAAATCCCTCGAGAGTAAATTGGCCCCCATTGTTGTATCAACGACATTATCGCTGCGACGCACTCGCTCGTGTAGATGATCCTTTAACATTAACACTCTGACCCGGAAAAAAGTAAGCCCTTCAAGAAATTATCATGTTTTTATTTCCTACATTATTAAGACGTTGAGTCTCACAAAAATGGGGCGTGAATACCTATAAGCATTCGTGTTTTATTGTGTTGACGTAAATCGCAAATTAGGAAAATATGTAAACAGGTAGAGCAGGGTTTTTGTTTTGATTTTTATCCATTACTTCCTACGTATTAACTTTTAACTTGAATGATGATTAAAGTGTAAATTAGCAATCGTACAGCAGTGCGTTTTTGCTACAGTTCACTATGATTTAACTTTGGCTATTTTATATTTTAGGCGAAAATAATTTACTACTTGTACATTGTACATGCATAAAACGGGTAGACAAAAGTCAGCCAAGATCTAAAGGAATCGTAATAAAGTAAAATGTTTTAGTTTATTATTTTGGGATAGTGGTTTTCCCAAGAGACCTCCACCTACACTTACAACAAATCTCATTATTCATAGCGTCCTTGCTCTATATAAAACAAGACTAATTATAATGTCTACGACGAGTAGGTACAACCTTGGTATAATTTTTTCATAATTTTCTTTATGAAGACCTAAGTTATTCATAGAAAATAGAATAGAATATTGGCGTAGAAATATTACAAATACAAAAAAGAGCTAAAACTAAATAATCACATAAAATTATTATAACAAGTTATGTGTGCAGACTCAGAGACATTTAGATACAGACAGATAATTTAGATTTAGTTTTTTTTAACCAGCTGGAAATCAACCAGATATGGCTTGTAGCCTTTGACCACGATTCGCCTCTATAATCTTAGTTCAAGCGATTATAATTAGTGTAGTTACAAGCGCCTACACCTGCCACACCAGGGACATTGCTAGTAAGTTGCCGACCTTTAAACTCTTAAGTATTCTAGTTACCAGTTGAACTAGTTAGTCGAACAAGTATCATCTACTTCAAGTAATTTGTAGTCTAGTTGCCTGAATCTCTGAAACATGATGGTTGCGTTTGTAGTGTTTAGCGTGTTTAACCCTTTAACCGCCACCGTCGGATATATCCGACAAGCCTGTTCTGTTACGTAACCGCCAGAGTCGTATATTTCCGACTGCACTTTAAATCTACATTTTTTAAGTCATAACACTGTATTTTATAAAACTATACACGTAATTAGATAAATAGTGAATAAAGTTATGATTTACAGTTGGTTTTATGCTTCTCTCCCAAATAGAATAAATATTAGACATCACTTTTATTGTAGGTATTTATAATTCAAAAAACTTGCCTGGCGCTAGGGGCACGACAAGTGATTTTAAGTCTGGCGGTTAAAAGGTTAAGGTAAACACTAGCTGAAAGTACACAACAGACGCAAGCACCCGTATTGCTGGGCAAAGATCTCTACAGAATGAAATCCGTTTTGAAACCACCGTCCTTCCAGTGTTGTATATTTCCTCTCCCTGCACGGTTGTCTGGAAGAGATCGCTCTGAGCGATAAGACCGCCAATTGATACACCTTTAGTTTAAATTGTTATATTTGTAAAATTAATATTTTATATGTGGATCAATAAAGTGTTTCTTATCTTATCTTATCAAAGTACAACGTCTTCTTCAACTCTTGAAAATTGTGACGAAACGACTTGGACTCGTATCTGACTAACTTTCCAGTGGTGGCGCTGGATAGAGATGCATGGTGCAATAAAGAATTTAAGTTATTTCTTTTCTCAGCAGAAGGACAGAATAGACTGGGAAAAAGGTAAAGGCCAACCAATTACGTTTCTACTCGCACACATACCACAGCTTTTCATAACAAACGTCCAAGAGGGCAAATTGCCAGCAATTTTTGTTGTTAACAAATCCATAACTTTAAT
This sequence comes from Hemithea aestivaria, assembly GCA_947507615.1. Classification (NCBI taxonomy): domain Eukaryota; kingdom Metazoa; phylum Arthropoda; class Insecta; order Lepidoptera; family Geometridae; genus Hemithea; species Hemithea aestivaria. The sequence goes on along the minus strand of OX382327.1, from coordinate 4,754,033 downwards.
AGGTCTTGCTAATTGCTCTGACTACAATAAGTTTATTATGTAAAACAAATTTGCTTGAGTCATAAAAGTAGTGTTATATGTTCAAGGCGAACTTGCAATGACCATTCAAAATACCTATCATAAGACCACTCGTATGGAGAATGATATGTGTCAAAAGATCACGGTGTCCTTTAAGTCATTTTGGTTTAACTTTTACGTGTGAACCTAACCTGTTTTTGATACGTACAGAACACATACATATAATGTTCTATTTTAATAACACTATGGGCACTTTAAAACTGTCTATATGTATATATTATTTTCTATATTATGTTCACAAGCTGTAAAAAGCTTGCCGGATCATCTGGACTATGAACTAAATAAACTCGCGGTACGATGTAAAAATTTTAGTGTATGTATTTATTCGCATACAATAGACTAGATTTGATCTACAGTGCGCATGTAGGTACCTAATTAATTAGTAATAAAAAAATCATAACAGCTTCGTATACTTTCAGTTCCTCATAATTCGACTTCACATACTTATCATATTTCGTATCACAATGCATTATAAAAATGCACAAATGCATGAGAATAGGCATAAAATGCTTAATTACTTTAATTAAAATTCTATACGCTTTGTGAAATACGAGTCATATAGAAAGCATACACAGAACTCGCTAGGACTGAGATTGCTGAAAAATTAATTGAAGCAATGTAGGGCATAAGCTACCATTGACGTCTAATGGTGAAAGCACATCTATCCGCATCAACCGCGCCGAAGAAATCGAATTGTGAATTCCTTATATGAAATGTCATGAAAGAACAAGTGAGCGAGACACTTATCGGAGTCGAATCGTCCAAATCGGAAAAAGATTTCCTATACAAAAATTCTTTCGGCGCGGTCGATGCAGATAGATGTACGAGCACCATAAGCCTTCGCCATTTGACGGATTTAGATCAGATCATAATTATGTAGTGCGTAATAACTCCTAGACGTGTATGTTTGTCTGGAGGTTCATATTCATATATAAGCGGGTAGGCTTACTATTATTGCTTCATTCCTGTTTCAATGGAACAAATTTTAGTAATATACACATTTTTCGTAGGCAGTTGCTAAGTTCATTACCCAACAAAATAAACATGAAAGTTAACAATATAGGTTTATATTTTTCCCCTTTGTTCTTCTGACAATAAAATCTTAAACAATAGCTTTATTTACATTTACATAAAATGTTTTTACACAAACCATAATGTACAGATATATTTTTAAAATGAGAAAATACGTAATACTTATTTAGAACTTGCTTGTGCTCGCGTGGCTTCACTCGCGTTAAGATTATCTTTAACATGATAACTATTTGTGAATCTAGTTTTTGTCAATCAATCAGTCTTGTTTTCCTCTTACGTATTACTAGCTTATGTTTCCGGCTTTGCCCGCATGGGAATGAAATCTTTTCTTAGGGGAGGTCTACGTCTTAAAACCTATCTGTGTTCCAAATTTCAACACAATCTGTTCAGCTGTTTAGGCTTTACTTTGATAGATCAGTCAATCAGTCACTCTTTCCTTTTATATATTGTAAATTAGATTAAATTTAAAACAATTTTATCAACCTTATGGAAGGGTTTTAGTACCTACTTATACATCATGGTTGTACACGTGGTAAAATAAAAATAGTAAGTTTATGTGCCAGAAATATATGAGCCAAAATATAAAAAGCAAACTGCAAAATATTCTGCACTTTCATTCCATTTACACGATGGGCTGGTCTGCATTTGGCAGTGAGCCCGATGGACGATAATAATAGAAAAATGGAAATGCGCCTAACTTTACATTTCCACAATATTTTTGTACAGTCAACTACAAAGAGATGTTTCAATGTTAGGCTTACAAAATGAAGGAACTTTTAGTATGCAAAAATTATTTACCCTTACTTCGTGACATTTTCAGTATCCACCAAATCTTATACTATATTCGATTCATTTTAAATGCTATTATTATATATTACCTAAGGAAAAGTAGTGGGATACATAATTGTTGCATATTAAACGAATCGATGATAATATAAAGTTTGATTGCTACTAGAAATGTCACGAACCAAGGGTAGTTCATTGTGGCAAATGAAAATTTACTTCATTTTGTAAGCCTAACATGGATACAACTCTTTGTAGTTGACTGTACCTATAAAGAAACCTCATTATGCGTATGATCATTGAACCTGAGTCACTGAGATGATTAATTTATTATTTAGTTATTTTTAACTGCCTATGTTCGTCATTAAAATATTTTAAAAGATTTAGGTAGATATTTAATTAAAAAAAAAACATATTTCGTTTAATATGATAATATTATAAATCTTTATTAATAAGTGGAACTAAAATACTTAAGCCTAAAATAATCGTTTTCAGATAAATTTAGTATAATATAAAAAATAACTGTCAAACTTTTTGACAACATATTTTCCATGGCGCCGCTGCGCTGTCTCCTCACGTTTAAAACATTTGCCAGTGTCAATTTTTAAAAGGACAGGACAATGTGTCACTCGCTCTTTGTAAAAAATCATTGTGTCAAAATAATGAATGAGTCTTCCAATGAATAGTCGCTAAAATGGAGTGACTACACCGAGACTAAAGATAAAATATGAGATTAGAGCTTTCTTAAAAGGTCACTGCTTACGAAATTTGTTTTTGTCTTATCATAAAAACGGTCTAAACAACTCAGACAAGCCAGCTAGGCATAGTTAGAAGAGTTTTTAATAAATCACGTTGTAAAAGATAAATAATAGTAACTAGCTATAAGAAATATTAGCGTTATAAGAAAAAAATGTTTGTATCAGTACTAAATGCACAAACCATTTATCTTTAACTAGAGGACCGCACTTTGCTGCGCTTAATAGAAAATTAACACAGTTTTTCTACTATATTATGCATGTATTATACATATAAACCTTTCACTTAAATCACTCTATCTATTAATGAAAACCGCATCAAAATCCGTTGCGAAAATTTAAAGATATAACCATAATTAGGGACAGATAGACGCGAGAAGCAACTTTATTTTATACTATGCAGTGATTTATTATTCATAGTAGGTTAAATTAATTCAGAACATCTGTACTACCTTACGCTACTTTAGCCATACTCGCGTGACTAGCACAGAATAACAAAGAAGCGATAATAATATTTACTACGAAATAGTAAATTGAACATTATCTATTGTACTACGAGTCAGAGTATGTAAACAAAAGACAGTCGAGATCTGTGAGTCATTGGTGGTCGAGAACAGACGGTTATTATGACACGAATTATTGTAATTATTTATTTTAAACCCACAAAAAATCTTAGACAAATAACAATAAAGATAATCGTCTAGCATTTTAGCCGCTCCGAATTTATGCAGGTACTAGAGAATAAAAAAATATTAAACCGACTTTAACGCGACTACAAAACTACTAAAGGTAAATTTCTTAGCTCTACTTAATATCGTAGTTTTCTCCTATAATTTATGTAACGAATTTAAAAATAATTATACCTAAATCAGGGGTTTAGGCTTGAGAGGTAATAGATAAACAGACAGACACACATTACATTTATGAATAACTAGCTGCTCCCAGCGGTTTTGTGTGTGTGTGTGTGTGTGTGTGTGTTCTCGCTATCGCTGTGCTGTGTGTGTGTGATGTGTGCCTATGTGTTATTCCAGGGTCTAAGCTATCTCTATGACAAATTTCAGATCAATCGGCCCACCTGTATAGTCGTGAAAGAGTAACAAACATACATCCAGACATCCATACATTCTTACAAACTTTCACGTTTATAAATAATTTTAGTACAATTTTTCCTTAAAAAGACGTAATAAAATATAATCCAAGTAGATTACCAATTACTGCCCAATGTTGTTTTGAGTTGTTACTGTGAAGGATTAGGGTATTGATAAATTAATTTTATAAAAATAAATTCATATACAATGATAACAATTATAATTTGTTGCCTAATCTACTTAATTGAGATAATAAAATGGTAATCATTTTAAAACCCCAATTATAACAAAGGAATTTTAAGCAACGAAGATTCTTCATATTATGTATGTTATTTGTAAAAATAATGAGAGATGTAGTAATAATAAAAGCTACTTAATGAAATTGTTTTTTTTTATACAACTACCTAGTACCTACTTAGTAGCGCTGCCCATAATTAGTACAGTGCTACGCGCCAACTCTTTTTACTTGAGAGTCATAAGATGTTAAGACTCTTCAGCCCAGTAATTTTACTAGCTACAGTGTAGGAGGGCACTGTAGCTAGTGAAATGACTGGGATGAAGCCCAGTAATGTTTGCACATCACTGCTCAGGCGGTAGAATAACTGGCACTGTTGGGAGTCTACCTCCTTTATAGGAAGTCTACCCCCGGTCTATTTTATTGTATTATAAAGAATGGAGAGGGAAGGAAGGCCTTTCCCTAGCAGCAAACAAAGCTAAAAATAAATATTTAATTTCGTCGTATCTACAAATATACAATAAGTTAAAAATAAAACGCAAAAATTACGTAACAAAAATTCTGAAACCAATCACCATCATGTCTACAATTCGTAACCTGCTAATCGATTCGTTTTTAAACACATCATAGCATAATTCGTTTTGGTCTCGAGTTAACAAACTTTTTCTGGGGAATTAGTTCCAAGTTAGACTTCCTGACTTATAAACATTCATTTTATTCGTAGCCTCACATCGAATTACCTATACCTAATACCTAGTATCAAAGTCTTGTAAACTTTTTTAATCCCAGAAAAAATGCGGTACGCATCATCACCCCACGCCGGGGCGCGGGACTCCCCCGCCGAAGATGGGCGCGGCGGAGATACCCACTAAAAAAACCTGGGGTTGTTCCTGCGAGACGCCATAATGCCGGGGCAGCGGGTACGCCGAAGCACTTATCCGCGGAGTCTTATGACCTAACCTAAGTCTATTATTAATCTGACTCCTTATATTACTCCACTTTTCTGTTTATCGTAGCTCGTAATTATGTATTGATAATAAACATAACAATATTTATGTACGTGATGTTAAAATTATAGGCCTGCAAGGTCATCAAAATCATTACAAACAAGCACGAAAATTAGATGGTATGGTTTACTAAATTTCAAAATACCGTACAATTACCGTTCATTGTAAAAATTCGAGCTGGCATTGTACAGTCAATGACCTAATTTGATGTGGACGAGGGCGCTGGTGTCTATGTAGAAGGACGTTTTGGCAGTGCCTTTGTATGTAAGAATTTTAGTTCTATATTTTCTCACTTACGTTGTGATCGAAGACCTTGAATTTCTGAAGTAGTAACAATTTTCAGGCCTGTACAATGAACTATATGTATGCCTACTAACTTTGAAGGATATCAAGAACAACACAACATCACTCATAGGCATAGTAATAATAAGCTTTGTCTAAAATAAGTAGTAGTAATAAGCCAGCGCTCCACTAGACGCAATGTTCGTAAGAAATATTAGGTATCAAATAAATAGGCCAAGCGCGAGTCGGGCCACGCACAATGTAGGGTTCCGTAGTTCTAGTAGATTGAATACACTGCACAACAGCATTTTGGATGATTTTTGACGACGATTTCAAATTTGTGACTGAAATTTCTGTACCAGCTCTAGTTAAAAAGATATGACACATATTATGTTGTTTTCGTAATAAAACGCTATAAATGTAGAGATCATCATCATCATCATCTCAGCCGTAAGACGTCCACTGCTGAACATAGGCCTCCCCTTTGGACTTCCATATGCACCGGTTGGAAGCGACCTGCATCCAGCGTCTTCCGGCGACCTTTATAAGGTCGTCTGTCCACCTTGTGGGTGGTCAATGTAGAGATGATCCTAATTAATTTAAGTTTAAGTTGAAAAACTCTTTATGTTATTTGATTTTCTTGCTGAAACTGAAGGCAGAGCTATTCTAAATGCTATTCTTATTCTAAGGGCTATTCTAAATGCTCTAACAATATTCAGCCATCATATGTGCGTTCCAGAAGCCTTGATAGCGTTACTTCATCGAACAAAAGTTCGGGTGGAATTGCTTGCCCAATTCTTCACTTAGTACCCCAAGATTGTCATGAATATAGTCTAGGTGGTCGTGGAGAGAGTGTAACTTGATGGTTATGTCACATTCGAGCCTTTGAAAGTGACGCATTAGTTTTTTGGACGTGTTGAGAAAAGTCCAAATAATTCTTACTTTACAAAAAAAAAATATAACCACCATTGGCCTAAAACAAAGTAAACCATTTTTAAATGAACACATTATGAGCCAGTTATGTTCCGCATACTTAATTTTTAATAAAATCAAAACAATAGTTTTATGTTTACACTAAGCAAAAATAAGTCATCGTGATGGTTCTCGAGTCCTTTCCACATTATAGCGGTTTCGTACCAAAATCTATTTATTTTCTAATTTGTCCACAAACGTAGATACTCAACACACGTTTTGCATAACTTTTGGGGAATCCAAGGCTTGTCGTTAATTTCCAGGGAGTATCCAAATTAATTTTTGTAAGCCTAAATTATGAACGTTGTCACATTCAAACGGAATTCTTTGAGCATAATATTCTCCGCAAATTAAAAAAAATATATCCGGATCATTCACACAAGTAGCCTTGTCCATGCTATATCAAATTATAATAAAAAAACTTAAGTTAGAAATTATGAGCTAAGTAACACTGTAATATTGTGATTTATTTGTGATAGCTATAACTCGTAAACAATACAACCATGAACAATTCGCTTGCGCGATCTAATTTTACTACTAGCGCCATCTAGTTATGCAGTAATAAACTATAGGCTAGGTTAGCTTTAGGTATTCTTATTTTGCTGATTTTACCGAAACTAATAATTTTATCTTAACCGCTAAAGTTTTCCTGGAAAGTTCATGGTTGAAAGCATACCTCTGATTTTTTTCAGAATTTTAAAGCTAGTAGTTCAGATTTTAGAGGGGGGGGACGCTCAATTTTTTTTTTAAAACTTGAATATCTTTCAAACAAAACATGAAATCGAAAAAGTTTCTTAGCAAATCGTCCTTCATTTTAAAATACCTATTCAACGATACACCACACGATGGTATCAGCCAGAAAAAAAAAATCATCCCCATCTTACGTGTACGGGAGGTAGCCTAAATTAATTAATTAAAAATTATTTTTTGTCACCGTTCTCTTACCCTTATTATTACTTACCTGTATACAAAATTACACTTTTCTAGGACTTATAGTTTCTCCGCAATGCCGCGGACAGACAGACGGACGGACGGACGGACAAAGCGAAACTATAAGGGTTCCTTGTTGACTACGGAACCCTAAAAACAAAAGTGCTTTTGACATGTATTGTTGGAGTATTTTATATTTCGCGTACACACTTGCAACAAGTAGGATAGGCCTATTATAATACTTGTATGCTCCAAGGAGACACTTAAATTTAGCGAAACATGTATTTATCTAGCTGAATATCAAAACGTAAACATCCAAATTATTTCATTTAGTGACGTCAAACAATAAGTGTGTCAATATTTTATTTCTATGACGTCATATTATCACGCCACGTGTACAAATATAACGTCCATCGGAAAAGTGCAAGTTGCAACTATGTGATACAAACTCTGCTCGGATTGCAGAGTTTGCTGTGTAGAGGTGACTAAAATGAATATTCAGCAAATATTCCTAAGCATGCTATTAAAAATACGCAATGTTCCTGTTATTTTTCTTTTAAACTTAAACATCTCTGTTTTCTGCAAATTATACGCATTTCTAAATTATACGTCGCTTTAAAATTTTTAACAAACAAATAATTATTATAATTGACCACTCGAGAAAAGTAGTTTTTAATTGCTCATTTATTTCAACAAAAAACTAATATTAATTGAGGAAATAGAAATACTAAATATTAACAAAACAACAATTATTGAAATAGCCAGTTTTACACTATAGGTAGGCAAACAAACTAATGGTCTTAATCTTTTCTTGGTAAACATTTGTAAAATACTCACTATACATCTATAACAAGTGAAATTTTAAAAATACTTTTTAAAAACAAGCTTTAATTATTATTATCGTCTTGTATCATAAAGTACTCGTCAAGACGAATCAAATGAGCCCAAACTCGATGGGGTTGCGTTGTTTTATGACGGAGTTCCTATGGCTACCTTCCAGCTCCATCATCAGATCAGCTCGATGTCATAAAAATATTGCATTGTCATCCGATTTACACACGCATGCAAATTTTCAGGTCAATTGGAAACCGGGAAGTGGGTCAAATTAAACTTGCAAGATTTGATTACAGACAGACAGACAGACAGACAGACAGACAGACAGACAGACAGACAGACAGACAGACAGACAGACAGACAGACAGACAGACAACAGACAGGTGAAAGTAATATAAAGCTTGTAAAAAGCATTTTAACTCGGAAACTATGAAAAAAGTAAGTGTAGAGAATATTTTGTAGCGAAATGCTCTTGACTATACTACACGTGAAAATAGCATGCTATCATAAGCAGCTATTTAATTTAAGCATCAACTCAATAGTACGTTTGTTTAGCGTGCATGTGTGTGTGGGCGACCGGTGCCATAACCGCCGCCACGTGCTTGGGTGGCCGCAGCCAAGGTCGCCACGAGAATGTGAGCTTACTAGTACGAGTACTTCGCAGAATTATGCTGAGCTTTGTGGTTTGATTTGGTTCTTGGTATATTTAAAAATATGAAATAATTCAACAGAATAATTTAAAAAATGATTTATCTCGATACCTTCCTACAGTAGGTAGGTATAATAATTTTATACATTTTTTGTACTATAATAATTTACACAGAATGCTATAACTTGCATACCTACAAGGAATGATTGTTTATATTTAAGTTACAAATTTAGTAATAAGGGTGCTGCAACAGCAATATTTAAGGATATTTAAGTGCCGTAAAAAAAAACTTGCATACAAGGGACATTAATATAGTCACACGCGTTAGTATTTCCCAGTATTAATAAACACACATTTTACTTTTAAGAATATATGGGATGAGGACAGATTGACTTAACAGACAGACCCTCAACTCCGTGCTAGTTAAAGGAAAGTTAATCAAGTCAAAGCCAGGACAAGCTTCACAGCTGGTCACAGGCTCGCCCAGACAGGATGCGATTTTCTATTAGTTTAGGCACGATTTTTATTAGGACTATTTCCTTTTATGTAAATTGATTTTCACACCTAATGATTAATAACACTCGGAAACACTTGGTATAAAATAATTTGTGTTCATAAACCATCAGAAAGTGTTTTTTATTGCTAAAGAAAGCGTTTTTTGACCAGCAAATAAGTCGCAGTGTTCAAGCCTAATTGCAAATATGAAGGTCTTAAAAATTACCTGATGACTTCTTCAATTTGCATGTCTAATAGATCAGCCCTGCTTTTATACAAATGTTCGCACGAGGTGTCAAATTCCCGATCAAATGTGTATAATTTTTGAGAGAAGTTCTTTTTTGTAATTTTTGTGTATCAATGAAGTGTTATTATCTTTCTTCACGCGGACATTTTCACCAAGTGGAATGCCGAACATTACGTACCTATCCTGATTGTCCCACAGGACTGAGACTTACTCGGATGTAACCGCGGTGCGCATTTAGTTCCTAAAAAAGAGCAGACTCAGTGCTCTATATTCATAATATAGGAATTATTTCTATTTACTAAATTATCACATTACGCATATGCATATTCATGTGAACAAATAAACTACTTACTTTACTCGTAGTATCCAAGTGTTATCGCACATTTGCTCCAGTTTAGAAATAACATTGGACGCTGTCCTTCAGTGACCGTACCTACTAGCAATCATTGAACTGATTCATTGTTAAGGTGAACGCACACTTATCCGTGCCGAACGAGTCGAACCAAACGAATTTTAAAATTCTGTAAATGAAACCTCGCACAATTCCCCGGGTCGAATCGTCCGAATTGGAAGTGTGCGAAGTTTTATGATACTCTCACATACATCATTTTAAAATTCTTTTCATGCAACGCGTTCGACTTGGATAAGTGTGCGTTCACCTTTAGTATGATACGAGTAATATAAGCAGAACACAGCAGAACCCGACTTCCCGTCGGGTCAGAATGCGGAATACAATGTTTTTACTGTTAACTTCCTTTCTTGGCTTAAGGCGGGGCTTTACGAGCAGATTAGGTATTTAGTGCGGGCAAAAGTTGCTCAGAACGCCCGTTGGAAACGTGTGGCGTACGCTTATCGTAAAACGTGCGCGGTCATTGACCCTTGGTGATTGATTCTTTGCATGTAGTTAGCACACACACATTCACAAACACGTCAAACTTATAAAACCCCGTCGATTTTGCGTCGGGGGTTACAATGTGCTAAAATTTTTGGACAAGATCGAAAAAATGAGACACGAGATAAATATTATAGATACACGTATTTTTTGTTGAAAAAAAAAACAAAATTAGATTACATTTAATTGATTAGATTAGATTAATTAAATTGGACCAATTAATTAAATTAAAACAATAATTCAGATAAATTCAGAAAAAATCTGATAAATTAAGATAAATTGAGAAAAATCTGATAAATTCAAATAAATTCTAAAAAAAGTCTGATAAATTCTGAAAAAATCTGGTAAATTCAGATAAATTTAAAAAAATCAGATAAATTCGAAAAAAAATCAGATAAATTTTGAAAAAATCTGGTTAATTCTGATAAAATCAGATAAATTCGAAAAAAAATCTGATTAATTCTGAAAAAAACTGGTAAATTCAGATAAATTAAAAAAAATCAGATAAATTCGAAAAAAAATCAGATAAATTCGAAAATAAATCAAATAAATTCTGAAAAAATCTGGTTAATTCTGATAAATTCAGATAAAATCAGATAAATTCAGATAAAATCAGATAAATTAAAAAAATCAGATAAATTCGAAAAAAAAAACAGATAAATTCGAAAATAAATTAAATAAATTCTGAAAAAATGTGGTAAATTCTGATAAATTCAGATAAAATCAGATAAATTCAGATAAATTCTGAAAAATTCTGATAAATTCAGATAAAATCAGATAAATTCGAAAAAATCAGAAATATTCGAAAAAAAAAATAGAAAAATTCTGATAAATTCAGATAAATTCGAAAAAATCAGATAAATTCTGAAAAATTCTGATAAAATCAGATAAATTCGAAAAAATCAGATAAATTCTGATTTTTTTCTGATTTTTTTTAATTTATCTGAATTTACCAGATTTTTTTTCGAATTTATCAGATTTTTTTGTTTTTATCTGATTTTATTAGAATTTATCTGATTTTATCTGAATTTATCAGAATTAACCAGATTTTTTCAGAATTTATCTGATTTATTTTCGAATTTATCTGATTTTTTCGAATTTATCTGATTTTATCAGAATTTTTCAGAATTTATCTGAATTTTTTTCGAATTTATTTGATTTTTACGAATTAATCTGAATTTATCAGATTTTTCAGAATTTATCTGATTTTTTTTCGAATTTATCTGATTTTTTAAATTTATTTGATTTTTTCGTATTTATCAGAATTTTTCAGAATTTATCTGATGAATTTTCGAATTTATCTGATTTTTTCCAATTTATCTGATTTAATCAGAATTTTTCAGAATTTATCTGAATTTTTTTTCGAATTTATTTAATTTTTTCGAATTTATCTGATTTTATCTGAATTTTCAGAATTAACCAGATTTTTTCAGAATTTATCTGATTTATTTTCGAATTTATCTGATTTTTTCGAATTTATCTGATTTTATCAGAATTTTTCAGAATTTATCTGATTTTTTTTTATTTATTTGATTTTTTCGAATTTATCTGAATTTATCAGAATTTATCTGATGAATTTTCGAATTTATCTGATTTTTTCCAATTTATCTGATTTAATCAGAATTTTTCAGAATTTATCTGAATTTTTTTTCGAATTTATTTAATTTTTTCGAATTTATCTTATTTTATCTGAATTTATCAGATTTTTTCAGAATTTATCTGATGAATTTTCGAATTTATCTGATTTTTTCGAATTTATCTGAATTTATCAGAATTTTTCTATTTTTTTTTTTGCATTTATCTGATTTTTTCGAATTTATCTGATTTTATCTGAATTTATCAGAATTTATCAGAATTTATCAGATTTTTTTTCTAATTTATCTGATTTTATCAGAATTTATCTGATTTTTTTTTATTTATTTGATTTTTTCGAATTTATCTGAATTTATCAGAATTTATCTGATGAATTTTCGAATTTATCTGATTTTTTCGAATTTATCTGAATTTATCAGAATTTTTCTAATTTTTTTTCGAATTTATCTGATTATTTCGAATTTATCAGAATTTTTCAGAATTTATCTGATTTTTTTTCGAATTTATCTGATTTTATTTTAAATTAGTTCAATCTAATTTAATAATTAGTTTATATTAATATTTAATGTGAATTAATTTAATCGTATTTAATAATTAATTCATATTAATATTTAATTTAAATTAATTTAATCTAATTAAATTATTAACTTATAATAATATTTAATTTAAATTAATTTAATCTAATTTATTTTATATAGTACGTGTGTGTTATATTTTTTAATAATCGACTAGAAGGACAAAATAAAGATTATAATATTTATTATCTAATTACAAATAAATTAAACCCCCTACACGCTTCTGAGATTTGGAAATTCACAATATATGTAAGTACTCCTAAATAATTCAAACGCGCGTGTGTAATCGTAGTGGAGGTGAGATCGAAGTGCACAGGTCCGACGCTGACAGTGGTCACCGGCGTTCTGAGTGCGTGCGGTAATGCTCCGTGGGAATTAAAATTCAATTAAAAATCATTAAATAAACTTATCGATAAAATACCTATATATAGCCATCCGTTTGAATGTTATGTATCAAATAAAGTACTCTAAATGTTTATTTTTGTCCTAGTTTTACAAATATTTAAATGGAAGGAAGAAAATTAGGCATATTTAAAAAAAATAAAACTATCGAGAAAAAAAACAATTATCATGTTTCTGTTAATTAAGATCTCTTGTTCAAAGATTGAAGTTACACATACTAAAATATAAAGTAGTAGATCTTCTTAAAAGTTTGCTATATTAGGCTTTGAAAAACATACATTTCACTTACCATAGCGCCTTAACTTGCGGAAAAATCTTTATGTAAATAAATATCGAAGAAGCGCCACCTAATTAAAACTGTATACAATTAATTATCTGCTTGAAATTTATGGTTAGGTATTTGAAAATTTGTGCAAGTACCTACTGCCTTGTTCCTAGTACGTTCTATGCGTGATATAAACCAGTTGTAACCAATATATATATTTTGTAGACAATATATAAAAAAATATAATATATTAGGTTCTTCTCAAAGAGGTGTATCTAAGAGTCCTAAAATAGAACTAAATAATAATTGTAAAACTTGCAAAAGTGCTCCCCACACTGTAGCTTATTTTGAATGCATTTCGTTATATTTGATTTGATATAATATAATATTAGAAGGATATAAAATTGTTTACTTTTTGGTTTACATAAAACAAAAGCCACCCCATTCAAATAACCTGCTAAAAATACTTGTTCTGAGTGGTAGTTACCACAATCACGGAGTTCCGTGCAAGGTCATTCCAGCGAGCTGCATACGGACGCGAAGGAAGCTTTTCAACTTTTATTTTTTAAGATTAACTTGACCTTGAAACCAAACTTTTTGCAAGGATCTTTTTACATCGGGTAACGAAGTGAACGTGAGGATTGCCTTGAATATCGAAAAAACAATATTTATTTTTTCTTGACTTTGACTTTCATGATAGTTCAAACGTTTTCGAGGTCGAGCTTTTGTATGAAAAAACCAATCTTGATTAGTTAATAAAATATTGTTCGTAATTTTTGTCGTTACAATATAGGTAATATAATATGCTAACTTTTTTGCGTTTATGCATACCCGTACCTCCCGGGGGCGAGGCATGGATTATGTGGGACTCACTTGCCAGCGAAAGTCGGGAGTGCAAGGCCGGTAAAAATACCCACTAAAACCCCTTAGTAGGCCGATGCAGTCCTACCTATACCTATGTTACACCGCACAGCGTTCATTTCAACCTGAGATTAATGTGTTACATGTCCAACAATATTTCTCTGCCATGTGACCCTTCTAAAAGGATAGAATCGTAGCTTAGAACCATAGACCAGAAGAACTTAGAACTATTTCTTTTGTGTATACTGATTCAAATACGTAATTTTCTATTGTTTTTTCTTTGTTTTTCTCTATCTTCATGTAAAGTTCTTACGCTTGTTTTTGTGTTGCTTATGTAGATATATGTAAATAAAAAAGGTATCTACTTGAACTATGTAATATACATTTATGTTTTGACTTTCAACACCAAAGTCAAGACAACAAAAAACGTTGCGCTGTCGTCAATAATCAATACTTAACAATTATGTTAATAAGTACCTAAAAACTCAAACAAAAACTTGGAAATTACGTACCATTTTAAATTAAGAGCACCAAAGATATTTTTAAAAGAAAGTAAAAGATGCTATAGTCCTTTCTCTGAAAAGTTGAAGAACTACAATCTACACTGGATATTTTTACGAGTAAAAGAGGTCTAAGACCTTTCGATGTTTCAAGTTCACTTTTTAAATTTTACGGAAAAACTTTTTACACGTGAGTAAAGAGGTAACGTCTATCGAAGTTCTTTTTAAAATGCAGTCACTAAACTGCCAGTGTTTTTCGACATCGTCTTTTTAATATCGCCTAATCGTTATCGTAGTAGATTACGCATTATCTAGGGTAATGATTGAATAACTGCCATATTGATTTTGATATCTAATTAGTCGTAACTAATGACATAGGTTCTGATTGTTATTTAATTATTTAAATGTATTATTTTAAGGGGTTAAAACTTAGACTCATAAATTTGAAGCGGAATTAACACTGATTATAACTAATATTTATAACAATGGATTTCCGCAAAGTAACTCCTGATTCCATTAATTAAGGTATTTAATGTAAATAAGTTACGGCTCACTGATATTAATTAATTAAAATTAAATATAAGTTACTATTTATACGAACAAGCATCGTTTTCTATAGTTGGTTAAAAAATATTTAAAAAATTACTGAAAATTGCAGCACCCAAAATACAAAAAACTCAATAAGTAATTAATAGGAATTTTACGTCTCGAAAAATATTTTATCTAGAAAATAAATAATGTTTCCAAATAATTAAAAGTTATTTAATTGCGCATTTTATTTTTTTTTAATTCTTATAAGTCACGAATTTTAATTATTATTATTCTTTGAATAACAAACTAGCAAGAATCACTTTACATTTTTGTCCAAAAAATATTTTTAAAATAAAACTACCCTTTATAATATCGCTAATTAGTTCCTCATGAAAAAAAATGTTAAACCTTAAACTATAAAAAATAACCAGCCAGTTGCAAATCCCAAAAATTCACTTATAAATAATTCAAAAATAGGACTCACCCTTTATCGTATTTTGTAATTCGTCTGCAAAACGCGCGCGCACGCTCGCACGACACGTAAATGACTGCACTGAGGACTGCGTATGAAACTCTAAGACGAGAAGTTCTGAGTATTGTGCGCAGGAGTGGATTATCTCAAGCTTTGATCCCTTCGTGAATCGCAACTGAGATATCATAATTAATTTATGAGGTTTATAACTAAGCTTTCGCAAGGAAAGCTCTTGTTAGCGCCTAAGGCATTATCGGACAAATTATTTCAATTTAAAAGCTTAGTCTTAGTTTTATTAGCTATGGTTAGAAAGCTAAGGAAACTTACAGATCATTATTAAAAAGTTATAAGTATTATAATCAATGAAAATTTTTAATAATATTAAACAAATAAAGACGAAAGTTTGGATGTAAATAATATGTTTTTGTTATGAATTATTATATTAAATATATATGTATATTTAGTGTCTTTAGAATTTTTGAAGCACCTGTGAACCAGAGGAATTATGCTTGGTATTTTTCGGGAAATTGTGAGTTCCAGCTGTTTCCTATAAGATATGTAGAGGGCAGTGTTTAGATGATATAATATCGGAAAATGTGACCAGCCCATTGCCACTTCAGCTTGCTAATCCTTTCGGCTATATCGTTAACTCTGAAATCACCTCATTTCTGATGCGATCCTTCAGAGAAACACCGTGCATAGCCCGCTCCATAGCTCGCTGAGCAACTTTGTACTTATGGACTAGTCTGAGTCTGATAGGTGTGTGCTATCATGATGCTTACTAACATTGCTAGTGAAATTACTGGGCTAAAGAGTCTTAACATCTTATGACTCTTGAGTAAGAAGCGTAGGTGCAGTGCTCCTAGAATTTCACATAATTGTGAAATCCTAGGTAACACTGTACTGATTATGGGCAGCGTTATCTCTTTACATCAGGAGAGCGTCTTGCTCGTCTTCTACTTCATCACATAAAAAAAAACATGCTCCTATTTTGCTTATCTTGTTACTCATTGTCATTAAAAATCACTAATTATTTTTAGCTCTGCGTATTTTGAAAATTACTTTCACTCATACAAAGTAAATGGAATGCCCTACACAGTTGATCTATTTATTCTGTACACCAAGTAAGTGGTTATGACAGTTACGCACGTTGTATGTCAATCAGTCAGATGGAATTCATATCAAATGTTTTTTTTTAACTGACTTCTAAAAGAATTCGGTGCTCAAGTTAGATGTACCTAATATTATTATGAAAACGTATGCTGCTCGCAGGTAATTTATTTTTATTATTTCTTTGTATGTGGTGTACAATAAAGCTTTTTTTCTAATAAGCTAGTCTAAATAATATAAAAGGAAAGAGTGACTGACTGACTGATCTATCAACGCACAGCCTAAACCGCTGGACAGATTGAGTTAAAATTTGGCGTACAGATAGGTTTTAAGGCGTAGACCTCCGCTAAGAAAAGATTTCTCCACGCGGGCAAATCCGCGAGCATAATTCATAAAGTAATTTTGAAAAATCTTATTTTGTGATCCTTAAATGGTGCCACAATAAGTATATTTTTGTTTCGTCACATTATTTCGTCTTTTTAGCAATGTTTAATTATTTCTAACTAGTCTAGTTTTAATTGCTACCAAGGGCAGTTGTCCGTGACATAGGTCTGGAATGAAAATGCAAGGAAAATTGTAAACTAGGTTCTAAATAAGGACCGACGAATGCTAACTGGACAGATTAGGTATAATTATTATGTTACC